>CM053267.1:65602480-65979941 GCA_028583415.1 Protea cynaroides | reverse complement strand
GTATGGGAAAACTTAGGTAGGATTTAAGCAAAAGAAAATACTTTGTTAGGTGGAGAGAATTGTAGAGAGTTTCTTGATAATAAAGAATCTCTGTTTATCTGTGGTAGAGGTGTAGGCATTCTAGTTTGGATGCTGAACCACAGCAAATCCTGTGTTAATGTATTTGTTTGATCTTCATCTCTTTCTCGTAGTTGTGCTTTTATTCTTAACAAGTGGTATTAGAGCTAAAGTTAGGCAGATCGTCACGAGAGATGCGTTTGAAAGGAGGTGTGCAAGATTTTTTTTTGAGAAAGAATAATTTTATTTTCTCAAATGAATCGGACGAAATAAGGACTTCGGTGAGAAAGCTTTGAAAAGAAAAAAAAAAAATCAAGAAAAAAATGGTACAAACCTTGATTTTTTTTTTGTTCAAATCTATTTCGTAGAAAGTTTTCATTGTGATGAATTAAGAGAAAAAAAAAAAAAAAAAAAACAATACGGACGTTATTTGTTTTTTCTCCGTCTTTGAATGATAAGGAAAGAAGAAATTAAAGGAAAAAAAAGGACATTGATTACTTTTCTTGGTTTCGATGAACCAAAGAAAACTAGGGTACGTCTGAAGTTTAAAACTAATTGGTTTTTTTTTTTTTTTTTTTTTCTTTGTGGTGAAAACGGAAAAAGCTTGAAAGGGCGGGTTTCTTTTTCCCACGGTGAGAGAAAAAAATAAAAATAAAACGTACAGTTTGGTGCAGTGTATGTACATTCTATCATCCAAAGAAATAAAAAAATATAAAAATTGTTATCCTCAGGGATTTTGGGTACTACAGATTCATTGAAAGATAAGGATCTAGTAGATTCGATGTCTTTGGTGTCGATCGAATAGTTTTGTGCATAATTAACGGTTATTGAAGCTCTTGAAAGTTGATGGTAGACACAAAAGGTAAAGATCGAATTAATAGAATGGTGGCGAAGGGTTCAAACTTCTCCATAGAACCTATAAGACTTGTATCGTACTAACCGGTCTTACCATCTTGTATTAGGTCTTCCTATCATGGTCGGGTCAAGCGAATCAAGTGCGTGAAGAAACCACAAGACCAGATATGAAATTGAACCAAAAAATAGTTAATTAGGAGCGTGTGGTCGCATACCTAAACAAGTGTGGTCGACCACACCTCAGATTAAAGCGACCACAGAAATTTGGGACGTGTGGTTGCAGTTTTCTGATTGTGTGGTCGACGGGTTCTGCGACCATACTTGCGACCACACAAACTCAGTCAGATTCGGTGATTAGAAAACCTTCTTAATCTGAAGGGGGTTCTTTCCTAATCTAAGTATGACTCTATATGAAAGGTTTTTCTCTATATATAGGATGTCCCTTAGTCTTTTTCATCCTTTTAGAACTCAAACTGAAAGAGAAAAAGAGAAGATGAGGAAGAAAAGGAGAATTGAAGAGGAAGACTAAGAAGAGGAAATTCAGAGAGAACTCTGAATCTTCAACAAGTTTAAGGTATGAAAACATTCCCCATATCAATTGAATGCCTAGAATAGATCATGAAGGAGATAGGGATTTAAAGTGAGACCCCAATCATCAATCCATGGACAAATTCCAAGAGATCCATGGAAGGAATCTATTAGGATGATGAATTGTGTAAAAATACTAATTTTAAGCCATAGAACAGAATCTATTAGGATGATGAATTGTGTAAAAATATTAATTTTAAGCCATAGAACAATCATAGAAAGGATCATGATGATAAGTCAATGGATCAAAACATGAAGGAATTGAATTGAGAGTGAAAAATCGATCATCCATGTGTGGTCACATTTGTGGTCGCATGATATGCGACCATACGAGACACACATATCCGACCACACACCCTTGGAAAGTTCAGGGAGGGTGTGGTCGCATGATATGCGATCACACGAGAGATACATGATCGACCACATGCCCTCGGAAAGTTCTAGGGAGGGTGTGGTCGCATGTGTGGTCGCATGGTATGCGACCACACCTTGCGACCACACACCCTGTGATCGCAGAAACTGAGACCACAGGTGCAACCACACCTGCGACCACTCAGTTTTTGGAAGTCTGAATTGCTGAAAATAAATTCTAATTTAAAATCTATAGATTTATTAGGTTTTCAAGTGGTCTAAAAGTGATTTACAAAGCTTGAACGAGAAACTACCATCGACCAAAAGTGAGGGAACAAGACCTAAATTAATTGGCTAATAATAAACTGTTTTACTTATTGAGTTCAATGCCATGAATGATTCTATGCTTGTATGCTTGTAATGTGTATTTCACATGTCATCCAATATTTCTGTTATTACTGCTCATGCATATTTAATTTAGTATATTTATAACATAATGATGATGATGATGATGATGTTAGGAATAGACATGTGAATGTATGTGTGTGGTTAGTGTACTTGATGCGAGTGGAGCATTAGGGGGAGGACGTGACAATGTGGTTCATCCTGGTCACCAGACTCTAGCTCTATCTCTACTCAAGTCTTGTCCACTAACATCGTCGTATTACCTTAGCAGAACTATTACGTCGTAGGGTATCAGGGGAGTGTAAGCACCACATTTTTACTCTCCCTAATTAGGACGGCCATATTGGTGTGTAGATAACGAGAGAGGAGAGACGAGTGAATACTCTCAAACCAGCTGTCAATTAGTCCTTGTGCTGAGCCGAAGTGCACCAGCATATTCCATTGTCCGTTCTCTTCAAAGTAAACATAGAAAATTTGGAACAAAGGCCACCAGCGGGTCCCATGCAAAATTACCAGTAGGATTATTGTCAAGTTTCAGTTCTTCATATTTTGGTCATCTGACGTTCGATTCAGGTAATTCAAACATCAATGTGCTCCTTTTTCCATCATCTTCAAAATGGACGTGAAAAATCTGGGATAAAAGTCCTCGAAGGATCTCATGCAGAGCCACAAGCCAATGAACCTGTTTAAACTTTGATACTTCATAATTTTACTATCCGACATCCAAATTCGGTGATTCAAACTCCAACATTCTTCTTTCTTGGTGTTCTTCAAAGTGGACGAGGAAAATACAAGACAGAGGCTGTCAAAATTTTTCATGCTGGGCCGCAAGCTAAGAGGACCCATAATAGAGAGAGAAAATTTCTAACCCAAGCCAGTCCCAACCAGTTCAAACCCAATTCAGTCCAACCCAATCAAACCTGACCCAGCCCATGCCGGTCCGGACCAAGTCGGGTCGGCCCATGTGTATGCACGTTATGTTTTTGTTATATATATTATATATATATATATATATATATATATATATATATATATATATTATATTATTATATTTTAATATATATAAATAAAGAGAGGGAGTGGGAATCCAACAAGGCAAGAGAAAGAGAGAAAGAGAGAGAAAACTCAAAAGAAGAAAAAAAAAGAAAAAAAGAAAAAGAAAAAAAGAGAGAGAGAGGCAGAACCCGAGAAGAGAGAGAAAGAGAGAAAGAGAGAGGGAGTGAGAGATCGGTGGAGGGAAAGATGGATATTCTGCCACCTCCATTTTCTCTCCCATCCATCATTAAACCCAGCCGTGTGCTCCACTCCACCCACTCCTTCATCGAGTCCCACCTCCTTGAGTGACTCCATACTTGCCCAGCCGTTGCCGTTTCCTACAGCCACCTCCACCTCTCCCATGCTCATTTAATCCACCAACTGCCACCTCCATTTCGAGTCGCACCCAGCTACTTCTCCCATACCCGTTGGAGAAACACCACACCTAGTCACCCACTTCGAAGCTTGTCCCTTCTTCTAGAAAACCAGGAAGAGAGAAATGCAGAGAGAAGCACAGAAGAGAGAGGGAAGGTCTAACAAGGAAAGAAGAAGGGAGAAGGGCGGCGAAAGTATTGCCACACTCCACTGCCATGCTTCTGGAGCCCAACTCCTTCACCAACAGTCTAGTTCTAGCTTGCCACACTCCACCGCCATACTTCTGGAGCCCAACTCCATCACCCAACTGCAGCCATCCCACACTCCACCTTTCTTCATCCAACTTCCTACCTCTATAAATACCCATCGATGCTCACAAGAATGGAGAGGTTTTTTTTAGCTGGGGAAGGCTGACCCTTTACTTTCTTTCAAAATCCCTTTTTGTCTCCCTCACTGGCCTGCCTGTTCATCCTCTTTCATCACAGCATCTCGCAATCATCCCCTGTTTGCGATCCAGTCGACCATCAGTTTGTCCAGAGGAGATCTCGTGCCCAGCAAACAGTCTCGCACCCAGCGAACAGTCTGTTGTCCAGAATCCGCGCCCAACAACATCTTGCGCCTAGCGAACAGTTTGATTTTGTCCAAAATCCGGGCCCAACAACATCTCGCGCCCAGTGGACAGTCTGATTTTGTCCAGAATCCGCACCTAGCAGCGTCTCATGACCATCTCCTGTCCGCGATTCGCATCCAGCAGCATCTCGCGACAATCTCCTGGCCGCCATCCGCAGTCCAGCAGCATCTCACATCTTGCGACCATCTTCTGGCCGCCATCTGCAGTCCAGCAATATCTCACATCTCGCGACCATCTCCTGTCCGCGACTCGAGACCATCTCCTATCCGCGACTAGCGACCATCTCCTGTCCGCGACTCGTATCCATCAGCATTCCGCGACTTGCATCCGGCAGACATCTCGCGACCATCTCTCACACCTGTCTGCAACCCGCGCTCAGCAACCGAGCACGACGACTCTCATGAGATCCAGTGAAGATTATCATTGTGACATTTTGCTGTTAAATCCCACCGACGCACATCAGATTGGTTGCTTTTCCAGTTTACCATACTTGTGTGTCGTTTTGTGATTGTCTGTTTCATTTATTATCGTATCTTCACATGCATGATGATTCTTTGATCATATGCGCGTTGGGTTTTTGGCCTAACCTTTCTCGTAAGGAATGTTAAATCTGGCCCATTTGATCATAAGTATTGGTGGATGAAATATTGACCATAGGATCTTCATTATGAGTGATTTTGAAGGATTTCAACCATGACAAGTGATTTTGAATAATTTCAACCGTTGGATTTTCATTGCGGATGTTTTAAAGGAATATGAATGGTTGGATTATCATGATAAGTGATTTGAACCACTAGATTATCTTTGGGAATGATTTAACTAAATCTGAATGGTTGGTTTATGATCTTGATGAATCTAAACCATTGAATCTTGATCATGAAAGTCCTAAATAAATCTGAGCTATTGAATCCTGATCATAAGTGTTTAAAAAAAAAAGGAGTTTGATCCATTGGATTTTGATCATGCCAATCTTGATGAATCTAAACCATTGAATCTTGATCATGAAAGTCCTAGATAAATCTGAGTTATTGAATCCTGATCATAAGTGTTTCAAAAAAGGGAGTTTGATCCATTGAATTTTGATCATGATGAATCTGAATGATTGGATGTTGATTTTAAGTGATTTGAACCATTGAATCATCATTCTGTGAAATCCAAGCCTTTGATCTTGGCTTTTTGATGAAATCTAAGTGTTGACCTTGATCATCAATTTTTGAAGAGATATAACCGTTAAAGTGAGGATCTGTTTTTTGTCTACATTGGCATATTATGCACCACTATGCTTAGGATGCTTACACTGCTAGCTTTATACATACTGCAATGTTTGATTGATATCTGTTGTCGACAAAGAACTTAATTTTTGTTACACCCTAGTCGAACTGCCGTGCATATACATTGATAGAATACATTCCTAGGTGTGGGGACGTGCATGTAGGCACCCACATTCATGAGAAGGGCAAAAGAAAAACTGATAAAAGTCTTAATCAAGAATCATGAAGCCTAGCCTAACACAATTCCAAAATCAGGGTTGTAAGTTACAAGGGTAGTTTAGAACAATCCCTACCCCTTAGTTCATTTCCCCTAGGGTGCAGAACCTAGATAGGTGTAATGTGAATCCGACCATAGATCATCTAGGATCATCATTCGATCCGGATGGATCACCCATATTCCGACCCAAGCGGGTCACCCAATGAACACCAGACCGAACTACGCGGATCCTGATTCTTAGGGCAAACCCTAAGATATGTAGGTAGTCTGAAAAACTCCCAGATACGGTTCCATACCCTACTCCCTGAGAGTATACACATACTTTACTCCTTGAGAGTATACATATTTTCCTCCCTGAGAGATATACCTTACTCCCTGAGAGTATAAATCTGACTCCCTGAGTCACACATACATACCTTACTCCTTGAGAGTACAAATCTTACTCCCTGAGAGTACATATCCTTACTCCCCGAGAGCCACACTCTACTCCCTGAGAGACATACCTTAGCCCCTGAGGTTACCTAATCCACAAAAAAAAAAAAAAACGAACTACGTTGTACTTGATTTTCAGGACCTCTGGGATACGTAGGCAACTTGAAGGACTCTCCAAGTATGGTACCCCATCTTAGTATCCTTAGGTCCCCTACATCCATATCCATTTCCAAATCCATCTTCACTTCAATCCATATTTAGGTTATCTCTAGATTCAATCTCCATCATCATCAAGCATAAACTTCAACTTGAATAAATTGAATCTAAGAAAGCTTAATCATAATTCACATCCATAAAATTTAATAACTTTCCGCGTTCGAACTACATTTTGGATTTGATTTCTAGGATTGGAATACGTAGGAAATTTGAGACGTTTTGGACATCTCAGATTCAGTCCATCACCGAACCATCTTTGGTTCGGTTCATTGTATATTATTTTATTTATTTTCTTACTTCGAGAACATGTTTGGCTGAATTTAGGCTAGAGGAACTCAGCAACTTGGCATAGGATCCCCCATGAGCTTTAGTCATCATCCATTGACCATGAACAGTCAGAACTATAGAGTCTAAGGAAAATAGAATCATATAGGAGGCTGATTTTTGGATCGGACAGTCTTGGGTGCCTAACACCTTCCCAAACTGTACTTTGAACGCTTACCCGTTCTCTGATGAACCAAAGCCGATATGTTGGGTCATGAGTCAATAGAAGCCTTATCTCAAGATGAGGCTATATTTTAGGTCCTAGACCTTAATCTAGGTGGCGACTTCAAATCTTTCACAGTCCGTTTCAGCGTGGATGGACATTTTTACATCACTATCCTCACAGGGAGGTAGTCTCGGACCGTGTAGTCTCTGACTCCGCCGGGGGGCCTTAGCTCTATCTCTATGAACGTATTGAGGGATGCTGGGGTGAGGCCTTGGATACATTGTTTGACATTAAGATTGGTTAGTTGCGAGCCCAGTTTGCAAGCCCTCACCAATAGGGGCTTACGTATTGATATGGATAGGGCATCAAGGGAAGTGTTATGCTGTAAGAACCGTATTTTGAAAATCTGGTTTAATCCATGGTTCTATATGATGACAGGTCTCCCAATCATAATCGGACCGGAAGACGAAGTCGGGTGACGAACCACTCAATTTTCAGGTATGAGAACATGCGAAAAAGTATAAAAATCTCATACCGGTCTCACTATACCGGTTGCGGTTAGTGCAACCGGTATGTGCAGCCGGTATGGGTATACCGGTCTGAGCATTGACTCAGACCGGTATGTGCGACCGGTATGTCCAGTTTCGGCTGGAGACGGACTCCAGCGGGTCCCTCACTCCGAATTGAAACTTAGAAAGTTTCCAATTGCGGGAAACCTTCCTATGAATGGCCTCCCACTATTAATAGAGACATTAGCACTCCTTTTGATCCTTCTCAAAACCCTAGCCGTCTGGAGGAGAGCTGAGAAGGAGCAAGAAGGAGGAGGCCGCCCAGGAAGGAGGTTTCTGTTAGAGGAGCACGCCGTCAACCGACAAACACCGCCAGTAAGTGCTCTATCCTCTTAGTAATATTAGGATGTCGGATCGGAGCCGCGAAGCGACACAGCGATCCAAAAAGCCTAGGATTTCCATTAGTTTTCTCATTCGGATCTAATCTAGGTTTGATACGACATTCTAGTCGAAATCAAAAGACCAATAGAGTATTTTGAATCTTAGAATGGGTTAGGAGAAACCCTAGAAATCGAGCCAATGACCAAAGGGAAAGGGAGATCCGAGATCGGGTTCTCGGATCCAATCCGCAGAACATACCGGTAGGACGTAAGGTCCGACGGAATGGGCCTACGGTATATACCGGAGGAACATATCGGTCTCATGTATGTGCAACCGGTATATACCGCAACCGGTATACATACCGGTGGCACATACCGGTCTCACTATAAAGAGACCGGTACCTGCGACCGGTATGCCTCCCGAGCCTGGTTTGCTTGGCCAAACCTGGTTCTGACCTCCGTTGTCACACCCCAATTCCCGCTGAACCAGAAGTGTGAGTGAACCGGTACGAAACCACGGTTCACACCAGGATCTCGAAAGACCGTGTCAACTAATCATCCCTGACCAAACTAACACAATCCAGAGTAATACAAGCAGCGGAAATAATTTATAACAATGAGCTGAACTAAATGATAAATTAAAATAATTATTCTAATTATTCCATCATCCATCAAAATTTAAATAATATTTAATTACAAGCTTAACAGAAAATAAAAGAATAAACCAATCACAAAGGAAAGACACGAAGGAGCACTCGCATAACGCATCATGCTCGCCCTCCACACTCTGTGTCTCCAGGGGCAGCCATCGCATCGTAGGCTGGGGCGGTCACGAAGTCCTCCACCGTATACCCCGCATCCAAATCTGAAAAGAGATATATATATATCGGGGTGAACTACAACACAGCTCAGTAAAGCACAAGACCAATGCAATATCCACATGCATGAGATAACATTACAATTTGGACCAGGTATAACTTGCAAATGTGCTATGGTAAGGTTTGGCGGCCACGCACCTCCATGCACAGAGTGTGAGCACACCCAACAGTCGGGCACCTACCACACTACTACTCTTTGTTGCCCCACATCACTCACTCCGGTAAGGAGATAGGACTCGAGTCCGGGCGGGCGGGGAAGAACCACAATCCCACGTCCCTCCCCCGATACCCCATACCGTACCAATACCTAAACCCCTATTGGCAAGGGCTTGCAAGTGGGTTTCGTTTCTAACCAGTCCTAGATGTCATACATGTAGGCTCCACCCTAGTACGACCGTTCACGACATAGGGATAGAGCTAGAGCGTGCAGGGCCAGCGGAGACCACAATACCTCACCTCCCCCGATACCCTACCCGCAACAAGCATACCAAGATGGAACTATACGCAAGTAGGCCCTATCCCAACATCACTCCCTATGGCATAGGGATAGAGCTAAAGCGCCATGGCCAGGTCAACGCCGACGTCGGAGATCACCATGCCACATCACCGTGGGCCGATCAACGTCAACATCGGAGACCACCCGCCATAACCTCCCCCCGATACCCCACCCATACCAAGCATGCTAAGATAATGTGCTATCGAAGGTGTCGGGGTGAGGAATGATCCCAGGCCCCTGACCCTTCCCATTCCACACTCCAACTAAAACAATCACATGTCTAACATCCATCACACCTAGCATATGAAATGAATGAACAGATAAATCAAATAGAATTTACACTACATGACATGTGATATGCACAATCCATCAAACAAAGCATATAAATTGATACAGAATATAAAGAGCTCTCTAAGGTTTATTATTAATTTTTTAATTTAAGTTTTGGGTCTTGTCCCTTACCTGACGCGTGATAATGATCCGGTTGTACGTCAGAAAGCTCACTCACAGTGTCTACAGGTCCTACATAAACACATTCATATGTTAGAATTCATTTATTAGAGTTTCAGGGGTCGAAACCAGGTTTGGCCAAGCAAACCAGGCTCGGAAACCCATACCGGCTGCACATACCGGTCTCAGTCTAGTGAGACCGGTATGGTGCAACCAGTATGTATACCGGCTGCACCATACCGGTTGCACATACTGCAACCGGTATGTGCAACCGGTATATACCGGTATGTGCAACCGGTATATACCGGTTGCACTTACCGGTCTCACTCAGATCTCACTGAGTGAGACCTGTATGTGCCTGCGGTGTATACCGCTAGGCCATACTGCTGGACTCATAGTCCATTCGGTATACCCTGCGGTTTGGATCTGAGAGTGAGATCTCGGATCTCCCTTCCTTTCGGCTAACCGTTAGGTTTCTATAGGATTTCCCCTACTTTTCTAAGTATAAATACTCTATTGGCCTTCGAATCTCAGCTACATTGCCATATGAACCTGAGTTAGATTCGAAAGAGGGAGAACAAAGTGGGAGCCATTCTCCTTATTGGATCTTTGCGCCGCTTCGCGGCTTCGATCCGACCTCTTAATAAAACTTAACAATATAGAACACTTACCGGCGTTGTCGGTTGGCGGTGTGCTCTTCCTTCCTAGGCGGGGCTACCTCCTTCCTTGCTCCTTCTCAGATCTTCTCCAAACGGTGAGAATGTTTGAGAAGGAGAAATGGACTGTCTCCTTCTCTATTAATAGAGGGAGACCGTCCAAGGAAGGTTTCTCCTCGGAATGGAAACTTTTCGAGTTTCCATTCTGAGAGACAGACCTTCCGGAGTCTGTCAAAGGGATACCGGTTGCACATACCGGTTGGAGACCCCAGATTCACTCCAACCGGTATAGTTCCAACCGGTATACCATACCGGCTGCACATACCGGTTGCACATGGTGCAACCGGTATGGTGAGGCCGGTATGGCATTATGGGCATTATATGCCCATACCGGTTGCACTATACTGCAACTGGTATAGTGAGATCGGTATGAGTTTTAAAGTATTTTTTACAGTTTTCTTACCTGAACTTTGAGTGGTTCGTCACCCGGCTTCGCCCTCCGGTCCGGTTATAATTGGAACACCTGTCATCACATAAAATCATGGTTTAGACCTGGTTTTAGAACATGGTTCTTACATCTGTAACCTTACTAAATGGATTCTAACATTTGAATATGATTATGTAGGACCTGTAGACAACGTGAGTGAACCCTGTGACACAGAGCGGGATTGTTATCACGCGTCAAGTAAGGGACAAGACCCCAAACTCTAATTAATTAATGAACAGTAAACCTTGTGAATAATTTTATGTTTATTTGATTGCTTGATGTTTGTGCATCTCACATGCCATGTAGTTGTCTCTTTTATTATTATTTACTCATGCATTTCATATGCTAGGATTGTTGGATGTTAGACATGTGTATGTTTTAGTTAGTGTGTGGAATGTGAAGGGGGGTGTGCCCTGGATATATCCACAACTAACACTTTTATCGTATCGCCTTCTACCTTAGCAAACTCAGTGTGAATAGGGTATCAAGGGGAGGACGTGGGATTGTGGTTCTTCCTACCCACCAGACTCGAGTCCTATCCCTATGTCGTAGGGAGTTGTGCTGGGGTAGGGTCATATAGCCTTTTACTTTAGCAGACTTGATGCGAATAGGGTATCAGGGGGAGGACGTGGGATTGTGGTTCTTCCTGCCCGCCAGACTCGAGCCCTATCTCTATGTCATAGGGAGCCGTGCTGGGGTAAGGCCATTGATAATGTATTGATATTTAGGACTAGTTAGAAACGGATCCCACTTGCAAGCCCTTGCCAGTAGGGGTTTAGGTACTGGTACGGTGTGGGGTATCAGGGGGAGGACGTGGGATTGTGGTTCTTCCTGCCCGCCAGACTCGAGTCCTATCTCCATACCGGAGTGAGTGATGTGGGACAACAACAGTAGTGTGGTAGGTTCCTGACTGTTGGGTGTGCTCACACTCTCGTGCATGGAGGTGCGGTGGCCGCTAAACCTTACCATAGCATATTTGCAAGTTATACCTGACCCAATTTGTAATATTATCTCATGCATTTTGTATGTTGCATTGGTCTTGTACTTTACTGAGCTAAGTTGTGAGCTCACCCGAATATATTCTTTTTTTTTTTCAGATCTTGATGCAGGGTATACTGTGGAAGACTTTATGACTGCCCTAGCCTACAGTACGGTGGCTGCCCTGGATACACAGACTGTAGAGGATGAGCATGATGCATCATGCGAGTGCTCATTCTGTGTTTTTCTTCAGTGACGATTTATTTTCTTTTAATACAATGCAATAATTATTATTTAAATTTTATGAGTGGTGGAATAATTTGAATATTTATTTTAATTACAACATAGTACTCAGTTCTTTTATTTATATTCCGCTGCTATGTATTTAATCTCTGATTATGTTAGACTGCTTGGGAATGATTGGTTGACACGGTTTATTGAGATCCTGGTGTGAACCGTGGTTTAGAGCCGATTCACTCACACTTCTGGTTCAGTCGAAATTGGGGTGTGATATATGCGGTGTTTGATCCAGGCATTTTAGCTCTACCTCTATTCCATGATGGGTGCATGTAGGACACCAAAGGTGTTTGATCCATTGGATGGCTTCACACACTTGTGTATAGAGGTGCGGTGGCCACCAATCATTTCTATTACACATTGCAAACTTATAAACCAGACCAAAGATATGAATTAAATGCATCCATATGTTTGTTGCATTATTTTGTTTGCTCACTGAGCCATGATGTGTGCTCACCCTTTCGATGTCGAATATTTTTAGTTGATGATGTAGGTCCTATTGTGGAAGATTATATGAATGCACTAATGTACGGACATGTTACTGCGATGGATGTGGAAGCTATGGAGGAGTCGCATGATTCGTCGTGCGAGTGCAACTCATGTGTTTTAGATTAGATTTAGTTGTTGGATTATCAAAATATGTAATTGATTAATTTATTTTATTTTATATCTTTAGTCATTTGGAGATAATTGGATAATTAATTATGTTATCACTGTTAGATACTCAGTTCATTAATATTAAAGACTTCCGCTATTGTTTATTTACTCTGATTATGATTATGGTTGTATATGGTTTAATCAAATGGATACGACCTATATGAGATCCTAGTTGAACCGTTGGATCATAGATGGTTCATCACACCATTCTGGTTGGTTCAGAATTAGGGTGTGACAAAACCCTTCAATGGTTATAATGATTTCACCTTGTGGCAACAACGGGTGAGGAATATTCTTACGCTAGAGGGGACTGCTAAGACTCTCAAGAAGAAATCCGACAAGCCAAAAAAATTGATAGATGATGAGTGGCTAAAGTTGAGGGATCTAGCAAATAGCACGATCTAGTTGTTTCTGACGTATAACACTCTTCGTGAAGCCATTGGTTTGGAAGATCCAAAAAAAGTTTGGACGAAGTTAGAGAGCAGGTACAAGTCCAAGTCATTGACAAATCGGTTGTTTTTGAAGAAACAGTTATATGGCTTTCGCTTGTCAGATGGAGTGAAATTTGAAGTGCATATTGATGAGTTCAACATGATTCTGACAGAGTTGTCTATTCTTGATGTGAAGATCGAAGAGGAGGACAATGCACTTATCCTATTGGCCTCATTGCCTCATTCATTTGATTATATTGTGACTACACTATTGTTTGGTAAGGATACTCTCAAACTTGACGATGTTATTACTGCTTTGCTGATGAATGAGACAGAGCGAAAAATAGTAGTGAGGGGACGTCAGATGAGGGTAATGCCTTGGTTACAGTTGGTGGTCAGGGCAGAGGAAGATTAAGTGAGAGACAAGAATATGGTAATAATAGGGGTCGCTCCAAGTCACAAGGTCATAAAATAATTTGTTATTATTGCAAGGAGGAAGGTCATATAAGAAGGGATTGTCCAAAGCGTAAGGAGGATAAAAAGAAAAAGAAAGACAAGAAAAGTGGAGAAAAATCATCTACTGCTGGTGTCACAGAAGAGTGGAGTGATGGAGATCTCCTTCTTACTACTTCATCAGGTATGGATACTTCATATGGATTTTAGATTCAGGTTGTTCGTTTCATATGTGTTCAGTTAGATAACAGTTTGCTACATATCATGAATGTGATAAGGGTACAGTCAGAATGGAAATGATGCTAAAAACAAGGTTGTCGGGATTGGGACTGTACGAATTTGCATGTTTGATGGGATTGTGCGAACTGTAACTAGGGTTAGACATGTGCCGGACTTAAGGAAGAATCTAATTTCATTGGGAACCCTAGATGTAAGAGGCTATAGGTATTTATCTGAAGGTGGATCTCCAAAGAGGCCATGGTTGTGATGCAGGGATAGATGGTTGGCGATCTATATAGACTTACAGGGAGTGTTGAAACAGATGATCCTTCTATTGGAACTCAGGCAAGGAGTTCAGATGGAAGACAGAAGATGCAAGAAGTTCAAATTGTGAACAAGTGCAGATCTAGGAAGAAACAAATTTCTTTTGCTTCGAATTTTGTGAGTGGAAGTGATCTTTTTGGTGATACTGCAGCAGTGGGAACATCTTCAACTCTTGAAATACACGACATAGTTCGAACATTAAATCTAGTTTCACCGAAAATGTTAGGTAAAGCAATAAAATGAAGGAAAATTAGTTCAAAATCAAACCTTCGAATTCTCTCAAGCATCTCCTGACCTTCCTCGCACATCCTTCACAATGCATGAAGACTCTAAGCACAATCTCTTGAGGCGGAGGTGGTTCCTTAGATTCCTTGGAGTCAATCTCTTTGACATCTTTGGATTCCTCTATTTTTTTTGTCCTCTTTCTTCTCTTTGCTTGGCTTCTGAGCCTTGGGTTCCTCCTTTTTATCTATGTTCTCTTCTACTGGTTTCTTTGCTGATCACTGTTAAGGTTATCCCTACTGCTTCTACTACTCAAACTTTCACTACGGAAGAATTCTAGGTCATCTTACTCGTTCTGATCGAAATGAAAATCTGATTCTCTGTTTATAATCACATCTCTATCAACGCTATCCTTTCCACCATCGAAAGATCTTGTCTTTGATTTCTTAACACACCCAAAATATCGGAGTGAGAAGTAATAGTTGACTTCTTAGCACCAGGAAGAACATCAGAGAAAAGGAATTCGACTCTATTTGGGAATAGCTTCCTTGAGGGGGTGCTTTTATAATTGCAGTCACTACTGACGCCATCACCACCACCAACAATGTTGGTTGATCGGTTTTCCTTCACAATCTTGCTGACGAGGAGTTGCATCTTGATTCGTAGATTAGCTAATGGATCATTGTGTGAAGATCCAATAGGGAAAATGAACTGAAAGTTTTCTCTCCGCTCATTCTCTCTCCTCTCTGCCCCTACCGGTAATTCATCTGGTTTTTCACTAGATACCTCCACGTTTTAGTTATTATCACTGTTAATCAAAGTCTCACATCCTGTATCTTTTCATTGAGATTGGAAACCATTGGCGGTGAAGATAACCACTATCAACGGGAAAGTAGAAGTTCACAGAGTCGTTGAGGAAGAAGAAGTTCACAGAATAGTTAGGGAAGAAGGGCTTCAGCTTACCTAGTTGGGGAAAAAAGGGTCTCACACAGTCGTCGGCGAAGTAGGGTTTCATAAAGTCGTCTCGTAAGGAGAATCTCGAAGTATCTGTGGGGTATTTTTTTTATAGTTTTACTGTAGAAAAATTGGGGTGTATGGTGAAATTTAACTTTAAGGGTAAAATGGTCCTTTAACATTGCAATAAGGAAATATTGTCCCAAAATATTCCAAATTGAGATGATGTCATCATCTAACGGGATTCAACTAACAGGGTGTGTTTCTTTTAGTATTTCTGTCAAATGTTTGGGTAGTAGATAAACTTAGGTGAAAAGTGTGGGTAGTAGGTGGAATTTCGAATACTTGTTGAGTGGTAGATCAGAATTTTTCTTATTTAATTCTCCCATCTTCTGAATTATTCAGTGGCAGGAAAGGTAATTAGTAAGGGTGTCAATTCTGAATGGAAATCGAGAAAGCACATCAACTTGATAAAAAAAAAAAAGAAGCTAAGAAACTGATATGAAATTAATGGGATCATTTTTGGTTTTATACATAGTTAATTGGGTTGGTTGTTGTTTAAAATCATTAAACCATTGGATAATCAATAAAACAAACAAAAGGAAACAGAGTAAAACTAGTTAGGAAACTGGATAAAATTAAGCAGCTATACGCCATAGAGATGAATGGAAAGAAAAAAAAAGGATTAAATTGAAGATACAAGATCAATAAAGAAAGGAAAAAGATGGTATATAGTGCATGGTAGTGTTGCCTTGTGACAGTGTTGATCTTGATTGTTGAGAGGGCATCAGTCACATGTTCTGATACATTCCTGATGATCAGGATCAGCACTGCTACACAGCAGTGCAACAAACAATCCTATTCCCTCTATAGGATTCCATCACCATCAATGTGGTGTAGGATCCATCTCTAGAACGTGGAACCCATTAAATATAGAGGACGATAGAATTCCAAAAATGATACAAACACATGCGGTGAACTATTCTCATTAAACTTTTATCCAAAAAAAGAAATCAAATTAAATAATAATAATAATAATAATAATAATAAATCAATACAGGAAACGAGTTTTTTAGAATAATTAAAGAAAGACTAAGAGTCAGTCTTTCTTTAATCCAAAGTATTTCTATATTCTATAAATAATTGCGACTCTTTCTTACGATCTTGACTTTTTGCTTTTATTTTTTTTTTTATTATTTTATTTTATTTTATTTTATTTTATTTTTTATGTTTTATGTATCAGTCGGTCTTTAGTCAGTTTCTTTAATTTTGGTACATTTAATTTGTATCCAATAAGTTCCACCCTCCCCAATAAGCCCACCCTCCCCAATAAGCCCATCGGATCCGGCCACGAGTTGGATGGAGACATTTTACACCCTCCAATGGCTATATAAACTATAAGACGGGGTTACTTATTGCAATTATTGCAACATTTGGAGTTGAGCACGAGAGAGAAAGAGAGAAAGAAAGAAAGAAAGAAAGGAAGAAGGAAAAAAAGATGGAATCGAACGAGGATGGGAACAGAAATTTTATCATCAACACTCCTGATGGAATGGAGGTGGACATCAGGCGTCTTCACAAACTCATCAAAGAAACCCTCATGCCCTCTGCCACTAGGATTGTGGAACGAGACCACCAAGTAATCAATCAATATATACATGCGCTTAATCTCTCTTAATTGTCTTGTGGTTCCCTTATTACTAGCTAACCTACTTAATTTGTATATATGCATGATGTTATGTTATTTATAACTGGGATTGGATATTATTGGATCAGTTTTTCTTATCTTATTTGTTTCTATAATTGACAGGTGGTTGACGCCAATCCTTTTGTCCAAATCTACATGGAATTGAAGGGCTTCATGGGAGACCTTGTAAATGTAATGGATACACACTTTTATTACTACTGTCTACTACCAGTTATCATTAATGGAATTGGATTTTCTTATGCTTTTGCAGTACTCTTACTTATAACAGTAATTGATATTGATTAACGTGCATGCATAGCCCCTCTTTCATTCTCTTCACCTGCATCGTTTCAAGAGCAGCAATGGCAACAGAGGCAAATGCTCGAAAGGAGGGGGTGTGAACTCGGCAACAGTGGCACTGTTCCAGACAATGTCGAACTACTCCTGGGAGGTCAAGATGGTTCTAGCCTTTGCGGCCCTTGCCGTCGTCTACGGGGAATTCTTGTTGATGGCCGACCAGACTGGTCCTTTGGCCCAATCCATTAAGCTGCTGAAGCAATTTCCCAACAAATCCAAGCTCAGGAAGATTCAGAACCTTATCGATGCCTTGGTCAAAGTGACCAATACAATCGTCAAGATCGGTGATTCGCAATCTGCGGGGAACAATGTAACTGTCGTTTTCCAGACCGTCAATTACATCGTCGTCTGCGTGTCACATATCACTGGCTTTGTTGGCTTGGACGACGGGTATGTTACTGCCAATTCCCCACATTCGTTAATTAGCTTCCATCTGGGTGCATGGTTACAAGATCATTTCCCTTTAATGCATTCATTGATCTATCACACAAATCTCAAGATATACAGGGATAGTTTTAGTATTTTATTTGAAGTCAAACGCAAATCATTGGACAAAAATTTTCTGTGCAAACGGAGTAGAGTAGGAAAAATCCTGATGCTCGGATTTGTTTGCTCCCATGGAAAAATTTATTTGAACCCATGTTTCCACATGGAATCTTTTGAAAATAATAAACACGCTTTAATATTTTTTTCTTGTTTTTTTTTTTTTTTTTTAAATTTTTTTTTAATTTTTTGAAATCTGAGGTCGGTGTTAAAATGGGCCAGGTTACAACAATTAGGAAAAAAACCGTTAGATTTTTCATTGATGAAGGCATGTTGCCATTTGACTGTATGAATCAATGAATTGATAATTTATACTTTACCATTACAGGGACACTAGGGATGTTGATCTTCTCGAATTAACGAAAAAGGTAGATGAAATGAATAAGCAGCTGGCGAGGATGAAGCCGCCGAGGGACTTGATTTTCAATGTAAATGCGATTCGGAGCACCCATGTTAACAACGGGAAGATCGAGATCATCGAACTCAATACTCTTCACAAATTCATCAATGAAATCCTGGTGTACTCAACCAGTAGTATTAGTAGTGCAGTCCAAGAAGACCCCCGTTACAGACGTGCAGATATCCTATTAGTAATAAGATATCATGTGATAGGGTTTTATGGACTTTATCATTGGAATTGGATATTCACTTGTTGCTTATGCTTTTGGGTTCTTATTTCTGTCTATACCCACCAACTGGTTGGCGCCGATCCTCTTATCAAATTCTACAAGGGATTATTCATCAAAGGCTCCACCGGAAACCAGCACCAAAATGTAATAAATACAATCTAATTATTAATAGTAGTAATCTAATTATTTCATCCTCTAGTGCTTGTTTATCCATTTGCTCTTTTATTTAATTCAATTATATGGATAACAATAATTGATTATAATTTGCACAGGACCGGCTTGTTGATCAATTGAAAAGCTTTAGGAGCAGTTCAGAAGATTGTCAGAAAAAATTGACTGAAACCATACAGAAGATCTGTGAGGAGGTTTGATCTCTCTCTCCCCCTTTCCCTCATACATATATATATCAGACATGAGAATACTAATCCTATAGTACACACACAACCACAATTAATGGCAGCTATTGTGCAAATGCTCGAGAGAAGGAGATGAGAACTCGAAAACAGTGGCACTGTTCAAGATGTTGTCAAATTATTCTTGGGAGGCAAAGATGGTTTTGACCTTGGCTTCCTTCGCCGTCATTTATGGTGAGTCCTCGCTGATGGCTAAGAAGACTAACTCCTTGGCCGACTCCATAAAGTTGTTGAAGCAATCACCGGGCAAATCCCAGCTCTTCAAGATCCAATCCCTCATCAATGTCATAGTCAAAGTAACCGAAAGAATCGCCCAGGTCGAGGTTGAGGTCAAGGATTGGCGAAATGAGAACATCTCAACCCACATCGAAACTACTATTTCCTGGATAGTTGGTAGTGTCATCGTCTGCACGTCCCACGTTATTGGCTTGGATGACGAGTATGTCATTGTCAGGAATACCTCTTGTTCGTTTATCTTTTAATTTTTAACTAGAGGGATTTAGTCATTGACTGCATGGATTAATGAATCTCAATTTCTGCTATGAAAATATTACAATTTACAATTACAGGTACACTGATGATGAGTTGCTTAAATTAAGGAACAAGATCGATGAAATGAATACCCAGCTTGGCCAGGAAGTCGATACCTGGCGTCAATCCTTTGGTGAGCGGATAATGAGTAGAATCCTGTTCTAACCCTGTTCTATTGAATTTATGAATTTCTAAATTTTCTTATACGTGGATACCGTGGTGGTGGTGGTGCAGAGGTGGAGGCTAAAAGAAATGCAGATGAAGAAGAGGCTAAAAGAATAGCAGACGAAGCGGCGGAGGCTAAAAGAATAGCAGACGAAGCGGAGGCTAAAAGAAAAGCAGACGAAGCGGCGGAGGCTAAAAGAAAAGCAGACGAAGCGGCGGAGGCTAAAAGAGTAGCAAATGAAGCGGAGGCTAAAAGAATAGCAGGCGGCAGCGAAACACATTGAAGAGGTTTTTTATTCTCTCTCTCTCTCTCTCTCTCTCTCTCTCTCTCTCTCTCTCTCTCTGTCTCTCTCTCTCAAACAATCACGCTTGGTTAGTTTCTATCATTTGTGCTAGTATTAGGCTGCTTTATGGTTTATCTAAACTGATTCATTGATGTAATTTTGGAGAAAAATTCAAAAAAAAAAAAAAGAAGAAAAAAGTAGAATTTATTGTAAAATAAGGAAATAAAGTCGTAGGCGACTTGTTGGAAATGGGTTAAATGTCGAACGAGAGGCGGCGAGAAGGAAAAGTGATAGTATTACAGTCGGATGAACCATTATCTTGCATGTGACCATGGTAAATCAATATGAGACGAATCTATGAGATGATCTCCAAATTTGGCAGATGAGCCATTGGACAATTGGAAATAATATTTGTCCGAGGGAGTCGCTCATTGTCTTTGCCAATGGGCTTAGTCACATTATCGATCCATTTATTATTTTTTTCCACCTGTTCATTTTTCTTCTCCTACTTTTTCCAAGCAAATGATCCCACTGATTTCAACTTATTGAATTGGTGGAAGATAAATAGCTCAAGATTTGTCATTCTCAGTAAGATGGCTCGAGATATTTTACCAATTCCTGTCTCAACTCTTGCTTTAGAATCTGCTTTAAACACTGGTGGTTGGATTCTTGATCAGTTTCGTAGCTCATTGACACCAAAATTAGTAGTCTTTGGTGTGTTCACAGGATTGGCTACGAAAGAAACCACCACTTAGTAATGAAGAAAATCTAGACGACATCTGTGAGGTGGAAGCAGGTAAAAAACTCAATGACAACTATTAATAATTACATGCATTGTGAAATGGATTGTCTTTACTGATTTTTTATTGCATTAATTATATTTTCAGATTTGCTTGAGGAGAGTGATGACAATGATGTTTTAAGTTTGAGTCATTTGACGGTTTGATCTAAAGCTTGGTATTGTATGTTTGGACATTGGAGAATTAGAGTTGATTTTGTAATGAGTCTTTATGTAATTGTCATCTTACCATTTAACTTATTTCTCTTTTACTTTTATGTCATTGATATGATAGTTCTTACTTCTAATGATTTTTTTTCCTTTTATTTTTTTGTAGAAAATATGTACTGTGAGTGAGAGGAGGACCGAGGATGGGAGTTGGGAGGGCCAAATTGTAGATCATGACCATCATTTTTTTTCTCATTTATCAGATCTTATGTTAAACTGATTATGATTTGTATTTGTTCTATTTATCAGATTTGATTGTTAAACACTTAAAACTGATTTGGTTTGTATTTGTTAGGTTTTTAAGAGAATGTCAGGTTGATTGTGTTTGTCATATGTTTTAAGTTATAATTGATGTTTAGGGTCAATCAGGGGCAATATCAGGGTCAATCTGATCCTGAATCAGGGTTAATCAGGGTTAACCCGACCCAACCCGGTCCTGTCAGGGTCAATCATGGTAGGTTAGGGTTAGGCTCAACCCTGCCAGGGTCAGGGTTAGGATTGTACTTTTTCTGACCCTGGCAGGGTTGGACAGGGTTAGGGTTCAGCTTAAATAGTCAGGGTTGGGGTTAGGGTTTTGAAAAAGCCGGCCCAACCCGGCCCAGTTGCAGCCCTAACTGTACGCCATAGAGATGAATCGAAAGAAAAAAAAAAGGCTTAAATTGAAGATACAAGATCAATAAAGAAAGGAAAAAGATGGTATGTAGTGCATGGCAGTGTTGCCTTGTGACAGTGTTGATCTTGATTGTTGAGAGGGCATCAGTCACATGTTCTGATGCACTCCTGATGATCAGGATCAACACTGCTACACAGCAGCGCAACAGACAATCCTATTCTCTCTATAGGATTCCATCACCATCAATGTGGTGTGGGGTTCATATCTAGAACGTAGAACCCATTAAATATAGAGGATGATGGAATTCTAAAAAAGATACAAACATATGCATTGAACTATTCTCATTAAACTTTTATCCAAAAAAAAAATCAAATTAAATAATAATAATAATAATAATAATAATAATAATAATAATAATAATAATAATAATAATAATAAATCAATACAGGAAACGAGTTTTTTAGAATAAAGAAAGACTAAGAGTAAAGATGGGGATCTCACTCCAAAGTCTTTCTATATTCTATAAATAATTACGATTCTTTCTTACGATCTTCACTTTTTGTATCAGTCTGGTTTTTTAGTCAGTCTTTCTTTAATCCAAAGTCTTCCTATATTCTATAAATAATTGCAAACTCTTTCTAACGATCTGAACTTTTTGGTTTTTTTATGCATCAGTCGGTCTTTAGTCAGTCTTTCTTTAATTTCGGTACCTTTAATTTTGTATCCAGTAAGTCCCACCCTCACCAATAAGCCCATCGGATCCCGCCACGAGTTGGATGGAGACATTTTACACCCTCCAATGGCTATATAAACTATAAGACGGGGTTACTTATTGCAACATTTGGATTTGCAGTTGAGCGAGAGAGAGAAAGAAAGAAAGAAAGAAAGAAAGAAAGAAAGAAGGAAAAAAAGATGGAATCGAGCAAGGATGGGAACAGTATTTTTATCATCAACCAAGATGAGATTCAGAAAACCCACACTCCTATGGAAAGAAGGTGGACATCAGGCTTCTTCACAAACTCATCAACAAAACCCTCATGCCCTCTGCCACTAGGATTGTGGAACGAGACCACAGAGTAATCAATATATACATACGCTTAATCTCTCTTAATTGTCTTGTGGTTCCCTTATTACTAGCTAGCTAGCTTAGCTAACCTACTTAATTTGTATATATGCATGTTGTTAATTATGTTATTTATAACTGGGATTGGATATTATTAGATCAGTTTTTCTTATCTTATTTGTTTCTATAATTGACAGGTGGTTGACGCCAATCCTTTTATCAAAATCAACATGGAATTGAAGGACTTCATGGGAGACCTTGTAAATGTAATGGATACACACTTTTAGTACTTATCTACTACCAGTTATCATTAATGGAATTGGATTTTCTTATGCTTTTGCAGTACTCTTATTTATAACACTAATTGATATTGATTAATGTGCATGCATAGCCCCTGTTTCATTCTCTTCACCTGAATCGCTTTAAGGGCAGCACAGACCAAGAATTGGCTAAAACCGTACATAAGATCTATCGTGAGGTTTGACCATTCTCTCTCTCTCTCTCTCTCTCTCTCTCTCTCTCTCTCTCTCTCTCTCTCTCTCTCTCTCTCTCTCTCTCTATATATATATATATATATATATATATATATTAATTAGTAGCTAGCTAATCATATAACACACAATCGTAATTAATGACAGTTATCGTGCAAATGCTCGAAAGGAGGGGATGTGAACTCGGCAATAATGGCAATGTTCCAGACACTGTCGAACTACTCCTGGGAGGTCAAGATGGTTCTGGCCTTTGCGGCCTTTGCCGTCGTCTACGGGGAATCCTCGTTGATGGCCGACCAGACTGATCCTTTGGCCGAATCCGTTAAGCTGCTGTAGCAATCACCCAACAAATCCAAGCTCTGGAAGATTCAGAACCTTATCCATGTTGGACTTTGTGTTGTCATTGTTGGAAATTTGGCTGATGTGACTGAGTTTGTCACACCCCAATTCTGATCCAACCAGAATGGTGTGAGTGAACCGTCATAGAACCAACGGTTCACACCAGGATCTCGAATAGACCGTGTCCTCTCATACAAACCATTGCACATAACCACAATCAGAATATAAATAATACAACGGAAGTCTTTAAATTAAATGAACTGAGAATCTATTGGTAAATATAAATAAAATATCCAATTATTCAAATTCAAACATAAAATATAGTATCATTACATTTCTTTAATCCAACCGAAAATAATGAAAATAAATCCAAAATCCGTTCAAAGGTACATGCAGAAAGGGCACTCGCATGAAGCGTCATGCTCGTCCTCTCTTGCCTGTACGTCCAAAGCAGCAACATCACCATACGCCGGAGCGTTCATATAGTCGTCCACCGTGTAACCTGCATCAACATCTAAAAACATGTATATATACAAAGGGTGAGCTCACAACTTAGCTCAGTAAGACAATCAGACAGTTTCACAATATTATGCATGAGTAACAATCATTTTATGCTGTGGTCTGGTTTAAGTTTGCAATGTGCTATAGAAAGGTTTGGTGGCCCCCACACCTCTATACACGAGTGTGTGGCACCTCATGGATCACACCCCTATTGGCCCACATGCACCCATCATGGAATAGAGATAGAGCTAAGATATCCCCGTACCTCCCTTGATGCTCTACCCATACCAGTACCTAAGCCCCTACTGGCCAGGGCTTGCAAACTGGGCTCGCAACTAACCAATCATGCATGTCATCAATGTATGCTCTATCCCAGCACAGCCGTCTACGGCATAGAGATAGTGCTAAGGCATCCCCGTACCTCCCCTGATACCCTATCCGCAACTAACCCACTAGGATAGAACAGTATGCAGGTAGACCCTATCCCAACATGACTCCCTACGACATAGAGATAGAGCTAAAGCATCGTGGACAAGCCAGCGTTGACCTCTGAGACCACAGTGCCACATCACCATGGCCAGGCCAGCATCAACATCGGAGACCACCGTACCACGACCTTCCCCTGATGCCCCACCCATACCAAGTATGTTGAAATAGAATACTACAAAAGGTGCCAGCGTGAGGAATGATCCCAGGCCTATGCCCCACTCCACACACCAACGAAAATAATCACATGCCTAACAATCACATCCTATCATGCATGAACAATAATAATAACTGAAAGTAAACGATGGCATGTGAATATGCACAAACATCACATCATATATATTCAGGGTTATTACAACGATTTATTGTCCATTAATTATTAGGGTTTAGGTCAGATTCCCTTACTTGACGCTCGTTTGATAGCTTGCTCTACGTCGCAAGATCCAAACATGCTATCACAAAGTCCTACATAATATTAGGGTTTCATTAGAATAGTTTCTTAGGGTTTCACGTTGGTTGGTTGGAAAACCAACGAGGTTACAAAAATACACTCACAGAGTTGACAGGTGGCATGTACCGATTGCAGCTCTGTGGGGAAGACTGGCGACCGGTATGGTCAGCCGGTCCCCATAGACCAGCCCCCCGGAAGGTACCGGTGGCAACATACCGGCCGCACAGTGTGCAACCGGTATAGTCGACTGGTATGTCTCCGGAAGACCATACTTGGGTTTTTCGACTGCCGTCGATCAATCTCTATGGATTTCCAAGGTTTCTCCTATCCATTCTAAGTTTGAGCTTTGAGTTAGAGTTATCTCCAACTCATTCAAGTCTAGTTTTGATGAATATCATCTCGGAACTTGAATCTAGGGTTTGACGACAAATTTAGGGTTTTAAGGTCCAGTTAGGGTTTTAGATCAATACCTACTTTGCATGGTATTGATCCACCCCTATAACTATCCTAGAGTCATAGGGTAAGAAGAGTGGTTAAAACACTTACCGTTGACTGGGGTAACGTGAGCGTCGTCGATTGGTAATGGCGGTACCTCCTTCTTCTTCCTAGCTCCTTCTCCTTTCCAACCTCATTCTCCTCTCTAGGGTTTGTGAGAGATAATGGAAAAGATTTGAGGAGGTCTAAGAGTGTTTATATAGGCTAGAATTACGGTTTAGTAACCCTATTAGGATTAGGAAGGTTCAGGCATTAGGGTTTAGGAAGTGGGACCCACAGAGATCCAATTCTGGATCTCCGTAGTCAGCTGCGCAGAGCTGACCGATCGACCGGTACCAAGACCGGTATCATCGACCGGTCAACATAAAATAATGATGATTTGACTGTCTTTGATCCGATTTCGTACCTGTTTGTCATCCGCTCGTCCCGTCTGGCTCGGTGATGATCGGAAGACCTGTTATGACATGAAATCAAGGTTTGGACCGGGTTCACGAAGTGCGAGTCTTATAGTGTTTGTGAGCATTCAATCAGAGAAATAAGGAGAGAGAAAGTGTCAGTGCAGTGGCACAGATGTGGCAACCTCGTGTGTGTGTTCTATAGTGTTCTACATGTGTTTTAGATGACTTGTAGAGAGTTGAATGGTATTCTACACTGAGTTTGATGAGAGAGACTGTCTGTGGGCCCCACTGATGGTGTGGTCGACAAGTGAAATGAGAAACTGATGATCTGATGATCTGACAGTGTTTCTGGTGATGTGGCCAAGTTTCTGGTGATGTGGCCAAGTTTTTGAGGATGAGGCAGTGTTGCGGCATCTTGAAGCATTACATGAAGAAAAAAGATGTAGAGAGAGAAAGAGGAGAGAGAAATTAGAAAGAGAAAGAGGAGAGAGACTGTAGATGTGATCCACAGATGTGGTGGCAAGGTGACATGCCAACACGGCAGCCCACGACACTTGGCATGCATGCACGTAAAGTTTCAAGTCCAAATTCCTAAGTTTTATAAACTTTTAACTTTAGGCCTATTTTTGGTGGGTCCCGCAGTAGATTCATGGAAATCCGACAGTGGAAAGATGTACAGCGTCGAGTTATCTTTCCCTGTACATCTTTCCAACGCAACTTGAATCACTCAATTTCGACGTTGGATGAGAGAGATATCGCAGTTTCCGTCGGATCGCTCAAAAAAAATTATTAAACATTTGTTTAGGGGTCTTTTTGCAATTATCAAGAGTTGATGGATTCAGCCTCAATTATCATAAAATAGCTAAAGATTCCATTTGGACGGCTGAGAGAGAGCTGTCTTTCAGATCCGCATTTGACGGATCACAAAAATGCGGGATCCAGTGGGTTACGTCGGACGGAATGTGATTCCATCGCGAGGCATTTCATTGGCCTGATGTATATTAATATGGTAGTCAATGTTTCACGGACTCAGCGCCTTGATTCCGTGTGGCGCACGCACGGTACAACAGCAAGTTGATCCAGATCTCGCGGTGAAGATGGAATCCGATCGCGCCTGACGCTATTTATGTAGATCCATAGGCGAGAAACAAATCTTGCCTTTTTGAAGCCAATCCAATGGTCTCTGGTTTAGATTCTGCAGCAGGCCAATCAAAACGCGACAACACATCGGCGTTGTGAGGATACGGTGCGGCGCGGGTGCGCGGTTATAAAAAGAAAGATTTCATTTTGAATCTTTTGGTTGGCCGAACTTTAAACTGCCATAACTTCTTCATCCGAGTTTCAATCGGTCCGTTCAAGTTGCAGTTTCCATATTTTCGGATGCTCTATACATTGGGCGCCGTTGGGAGTTGAAAAAATGCTGAGAAAAATTGAAAAGAACGTTTTGAAGGCAGAGAAAAGTATTCTAGGGTTTCGTGTCCTGTGGGAGTGATCAATCACCAACTACCTCTTCTTTGTGCATCAATGGAGTGTTAAATCCCTGTGAGAGGTCAGTAGAGCTTTTATTTTCACATTTATGGTGACTATGGTTTGTGTGGAAGAGATTGGAAGCCTGTCGATGAGGTGTGCTCTGTGAATTGATCTCTATCATCATTGAAGGCTGTTAGAAAGTACCTGAGGGCAGTGTGAAGCTTCAAAGAGATTGTTGGCCATTCAAAAACATTGTTCGTGAGATTCTCAATTCCCTATCTATTTATGTTTTCAATATATTGTATGCTAGCGTAGGTGAAAATTGTTGAATACCTAGCTAGTGGGGAAAAATTGTAAGGCAACATTATAAGCCTAAAAAATTATTATTTGTTTCTCGTGGGTACGAGTAAGCGTGGTGTGTTCAGTGGGTGCTGGACACTGACTGTTAAACCTGAATCTTGGCGTTGGTGCGCCCTCTCAGTTTTATACTGAGAAAACCTAGGGTTAGTATCCTTGTCTTGTAAAAGACTAAAAGTTGAGTGTTGAGTAAATACGGAGCCCGTTGGGCATTATACCATGGACTACCCATCACACACTGTGTTGGTGAACCACGTATATCCTGTGTTGTGGACTGTCTTTATTTTCCTATATATTTTGGAGTGCATGGAATGACTTGCAGGGTGAGTGTGCAAATCTGATAAACCTGGGCACTGAGTGGTAGTGAGGTAGATTTGCATGCGCTTGTGTGTGTGTGTGAAAAATTGGGTCTCCATCAGTTCTGGATATCAGTGAAATAATCAAGGAGAATTTTCAGACATTGATTCACCCCCCCTCTCAGTGTCATATCAAGTTCATCAATCAATGCCTTGATCAAAGTGACCAATACAATCGTCGAGATCGGTGATTCGCAATCTGCAGGGAATATTGAAACTGTCGTTTCCTGAACCGTCGGTAGCATCGTCGTCTGCATGTCACATATCACTGCCTCTGTTGGCTTGGACGACGGGTATGTTACTGCCAATTCCCCACATTCGTTAATTAGCTTCCATCTGGGTGCATGGTTACAAGATCATTTCCCTTTAATGCATTCATTGATCTATCACACAAATCTCAAGGCTGCAGGGATAGTTTTAGTATTTTATTTGAAGTCAGACGCAAATCATTGGACAAAAATTTTCTGTGCAAACAGAGTAGAGTAGGAAAAATCCTGATGCTCGGATTTGTTTGCTCCCACATGGAATCTAGTTCCAACTAGAAAGGTCCAAGAAGACCGTTAGATTTTTCATTGATGAAGGCATGTTGCCATTCGACTGTATGGATCAATGAATTGATAATTTATACTTTACCATTACAGGGACACTAAGGATGTTGATCTTTTCGAATTAACAAAAAAGGTAGATGAAATGAATAAGCAGCTGGCTAACGGGGAATGGATGAAGCCGACGAGGGACTTCATTTTCGATGTAAATGCGATTCGGAGCACCCATGTTTACAACGGGAAGATCGAGATCGTCGAACTCAAAACTCTTCACAAATTCATTAATGAAATCCTGGTGTACTCAAAGGCTCCACCGGAAACCAGCACCAAAATGTAATAAATACAATCTAATCATTAATAGAAGTAATCTAATTATTTCATCCTCTAGTGCTTGTTTATCCATTTGCATTTTTATTTAATTCAATTATATGGATAACAATAATTGATTACAATTTGCACAGGACGGGCTTGTTGATCAATTGAAAAGCTTTAGGAGCAGTTCAGAAGATTGTTTGAAAAAATTGACTGAAACCGTACAGAAGATCTGTGAGAAGGTTTGATATCTCTCTCTCCCCTTTCCCCTCATATATATATCAGACATGAGAATACTGATCCTATAGTACATACAAAGCACAATTAATGGCAGCTATTGTGCAAATGCTCCCGAGGAGGAGATGAGAATTCGAAAACAGTGGCACTGTTCAAGATGTTGTCACACTACTCTTGGGAGGCAAAGATGGTTTTGACCTTGGCTTCCTTTGCCGTCATCTACGGTGAGTCCTCGCTGATGGCTAAGAGGACTAACTCCTTGGCCGACTCCATAAAGTTGTTGAAGTAATTACCGGGCAAATCCAAGCTCTTCAAGATCCAATCCCTCATCAATGTCATAGTCAAAGTAACCAAAAGAATCACCAGGTCGAGGTTGAGGTCAAGGATTGGCGAAATGAGAACATCTCAACCCACATCGAAACTACTATTTCCTAGATAGTTGGTAGTGTCATCATCTGCACGTCCCACGTTATTGGTTTGGATGACGAGTATGTCATTGTCAGGAATACCCCTTGTTCGTTTATCTTTTAACTTTTAACTAGAGGGATTTAGTAATTGACTGCATGGATTAATGAATCTCAATTTCTGCTATGAAAATCTTACAATTTACAATTACAGGTACACTGATGATGAGCTGCTTAAATTAAGGAACAAGATCGATGGAATGAATACCCAGATTGGCCAGGAACTCGATACCTGGCGTCAGTCCTTTGGTGAGTGGATAATGAGTAGAACCCTATTCTAACCCTGTTCTATTTTATTTATGCATTTCTAAATTTTCTTATACGTGGATACCGTGGTGGTGGTGGTGCAGAGACGGAGGCTAAAAGAAAAGCAGACGAAGCAGATGCTAAAAGAATAGTAGACGAAGCAGATGCTAAAAGAAAAGCAGACGAAGTAGATGCTAAAAGAATAGCAGACGAAGCGGCGGAGGCTAAAAGAGAAGCAGACGAAGCGGCGGAGGCTAAAAGAGTAGCAGATGAAGTGGAGGCTAAAAGAATAGCAGACGAAGCGGCGACAATGAAACAAATCGAAGAGGTTTTTTATTCTCTCTCTCTCTCAAACAATCATGCTTGGCTAGTTGCTATCATTTGTACTAGTATTAGCTGCTTTATGGTTTATCTAAACTGATTCATTGATGTAATTCTGGAGAAAAATTCGAAAAAAAAAAGAAGAAAAAAGTAGAATTTATTGTAAAATAAGGAAATAAAGTCATAGGCGACTTGTTGGAAATGGGTTAAATGTCGAACGAGAGGCGGCGAGAAGGAAAAGTGATAGTATTACAGTCGGATGAACCATTATCTTGCATGTGACCATGGTAAATCAATATGAGACGAATCTTTGAGATGATCTCCAAATTTGGTAGATGAGCCATTGGACAATTGGAAATAATATTTGTCCGATGGAGTCGCTCATTGTCTTTGCCAATGGGCTTAGTCACATTACCGATCCATTTAATTTTTTTTTCCCATCTGTTCGTTTATCTTCTCCTACTTTTTCCAAGCAAATGATCCTACTATGTGCTTCCGGTTAACATATTCTCTTATTGATTTATGGTATTTATTGGTATAGGTGTTTTCTTTCACAAGTTATGAGTATAAAATTATTTTTTTCTTTTTCTTTGCTTTCCAAGAATGACTTGTTGGAGTCCTAAATTTGCCTTCGTCTTATACAGGTCGCACATGAATTGAGACTTAAAGGTCTAAAATCATCAAACCTTATTATTGGTATAGACTTCTGTGGAAGCAATGAATATGATGGTATGTAGAAGAGAGTCAAATCCATAATTTCATAGTACATCATTAAATTGATTCATGAGTATTCTGCAGCTGAAAGTTTGAAATTGATATTTATCATTTTTTAAATTTAAAACTTAAGTCGCTTTATTATTAAAAAATAATATAAAAAAAAAGAAGGTTACGTTGGATCCTCTCAAAGGGAGACGTTGCGAAGGGAACCTCCTAAAATTAGGAGAAAGACCTTAACAACTCAAATGCAATACCTAATAATACCCCAAGATGGGAGGGTCACAAAGAAGAAAAAAAATAATCCAAAACAGATAGCAAACTAAGCCCGTGGGCCAAGAAAATTGTTCGAAGGATCTGAGACACTAGATATTTATCAATATTAAATATTCTACTAGTGAACCCCTCTTCTTATATTAAATCCTAGTGGATGATGTTGATCAAATTGTACTTATCTAAATTATTGACAACATTTCTAAAAGAATGATCTTTCTTGGATGGTTAATATTTAGGATAAGGAGTACCTAAGAAAAATATGTGCAAAATTAGATAAATGCACCCCCCCCCCCCCCCTCCTTCTCCTTACACTCTCATGGAGTCCATCATGAAAACATTAATTTATCACACACCCCCTTCCAAATGCCAAGAGGCTCAAACCTCAATAAAAATAGGTAAACATCCAGCCAAGCTTGTTATGTCCCTCATTGTAGAAAATTATTTGCTTCCCCCCACCAAATTGGCGATTTAACTTCGAACATTGGGCAAATATAATTTGCATGTTCACAGAATATATAATGCAATGCACGTTGACATGTTTTTCACTATTTTGATTTTCATTACCTTTATTTTTTGGAAGCCAATGAATGTATGTTGTTTTGAAGACCGACAAACTTTTAAGGGTCGGAGCCTACATGATATTAGCGGTTCACCTAATCCATATCAACAAGCTATTAAGATCATTGGCAAAATTTTGATTTCCTTTGCAAAAGACAACAAAATTTATTGTTATGGGTTTGGTGATGGTAAGTCATTTTACTTTTTCAGTTAAAAAATCTTCGTTTTTTATTCTTTAATGTATTGGTAAATTTTTTAATGCTATAATTGAACAATTCATTTAAGTTAACAACATTACTTTCTTGTTTTGATCATTTACAGCCACCACCCATGGTGATTACGTGTTCAGTTTTCACAATGATCTTACTCCTTGCCTGGGCTTTGAAAAAGTTTTAACGTGCTATAAAGAGATTGTGCAAAAAGTGACTTTGGATGGTTGGTATTATTATTATTATTATTATTATTATTATTATTATTATTATCATTATTATTATTATTATTATTATTATTATTGTTTTATTTTTTTGGTACAACATGGATACTTGTTTACATGACATTGACAAATCCTTAATTTTTGCATTTTCATAATTTCGTTCTTTTGTTGTAGATAATTATAGGCCAATTTTTTTATAGTTATAGAAGGATGTTTAGTTATACTAAATAAGCTTGTGTGCCAAAACAAATTAATTTGTAATTAATGCCCTTTCTAAACCACTTTAGCATAAAGAGCCAAGGAGACTCCCAAATGAAACATGTAGTTTCTTTGTGAATTGGAGACTCCCAAATGAAACATGTAGTTTCTTTGTGAATTCAGGGGTTGACAACCTTTGTTTTTCAATTCCATTTTGTTATTTTCATCTCGTCATATGTTAAACTCATGGATTGGTTTTGCTTTACTGTTATAATGTATAGTTAGAGTTTTAGTGCCACCAAATTGTAGCATTCCTAATATTTCATTATGTTTTATATCTTTCTGAACTCATACTTGTATTCTTGTGTTGTTTCAAGGGCCAACATGTTATGCACCTATAATTGAGGCTGCAATTGATATTGTAGAGAAAAGTGGTGGACAACACCATGTTTTGGTTATCATTGCTGATGATTGGGTAATGACTGTAGTCTCTCTCTCTCTCTCTCTCTCTCTCTCCAAGATCCTTACCAGCTATCAATGTTATGGGCTGTATTTTGTAGATCCAATACGATCTGGAAAAAGATTCTATTGTCACTGCAAGGTAAGGTGTTTCAAATATTGAAAATTAATCCTGGTTAGGCAAGTTTGATTCGTTTCTTGCTTTGTAATTAATGTTATATGATGCGAAGAAAATTATTCTTGTCATAATAACCATGCTACATGATTCTCACGGTTGGGATCTTCAGTTTGAAGGGCTTTTACAATTCTTAGGTAAGTCATTACTTGCTTAGAAAAATAATAATTAACTAAAAGTTGTTCTTTTTCTTTCAATTATTAAAGGCTAAACATTTATAACTCACTTAGTCATGTAATGCACGAATAGTGAAAATTGAACATCCGGGCCTTGCCATTCATAAGTCATGTAGTTATGAAATTTTCACTTGCAATGTCCATACTCTCCTGATAATTATATGTGATTCAATATTTATATGCTGAACTCTCCAACTAACACGTAAACTGATTTGAACTATTGTCAGCGGCTTAATGATTTCTCTGACTCCAGATGCTTCAATAGATGGCATCCAGAAGCCTACAATGAATAGGCCTTCTTGGCCTCAAACATTCTTCATCAAACAGGATAATACTTCCACAAGCCTTGTAGGCTTAACCCAAGTGATCCCAAAATTCCAAAAAAATAAAAAATAAAAAAAAATTCTACTGGACCTCAAAAGGGATGTGGAGAATCACTTGAGAGATAATCTATTATTTTGCTAACAAGTTTCTCCCAAGTTGGGACTTTATAGCATAAGACAAGGTACCAAAGTTTACAGTCCAAATGATTATCCAAAAGTTTCCCTGGTTGGAGATCTCCTGACCCTAGAAATTCACATGTCAAAATTGCGCTAAATGAAGAAGGTGGAGTTAGCAATGTGGGGCGTAGTAGTCTATCCTTGCCTATATCAAGTCCCTCAACCATGCTTCTATACTCCACAGAAGGATCACGCTTGCTTCAAGATTTAGATTATCCAAAAAGATCTCCTTGACAAATAGTATGTTGTTCTCACCCATCGTAATTAAGTTACTTAGCAGCTGCCTCTTGTTGAATATAGATCTGAATTCAGACTATAGAGTTTTATCTCAGAATTTAGAAAGGGCTAAATTTAAAATCCATTCTATTGCAATAAGCTTTGGAAATTTTGATATTGTAATAATCTGTTACAAAGAGACCAATTACGGCCTACTAACTGTAAAGGATATCTTTCCCACTCTTCAAAAAAGTTGTAAACCAAGTCTTATGGTGATTATTATGACCTTATTTGGGTGAAGTGGTTCAACCGAAATGGTTTAAATGGTTCTCTCTCAACCTTGAAGCACTTTTGGTTCAGTTGGGTGCATAAGGGGAAGTGTTATGCAGTATTTGATCCAGGTATTTTAGCTCTATCTCTATTCCATGATAGGTGCATGTGGGATGACAATGGTGTTTGATCTATTAGACGGCTCCACACACTCGTGTATAGAGATGCGGTGGCCACTAATCCTTTCTATTGCACATTACAAACTTATAAACCAGACCAAAGATATGAATTGAATGCATGCTTATGTTTGTTGCATTGTTTTGTTTGCTCACTGAGTCATGATGTGTGCTCATCCTTTCGACGTCGAATATTTTTAGTTGATGATGCAGGTCCTATTGTGGAAGATTATATGAATGCACCAATGTACGGACATATTGCTGCGATGGATGTGGAAGCTATATTGGAGTCGCATGATTCATCGTGCGAGTACAACTCATGTGTTTTTTATTAGATTTAGTTGTGGATTATCACAACATGTAATTGATTAATTTATTTTATTCTATGTCTTTAGTCATTTGGAGATAATTGGATAATTAATTATGTTATCACTGTTAGATACTCAGTTCATTAATATTAAAGACTTCTGCTATTGTTTATTTACTCTGATTATGGTTGTGGTTGTATCAGGTTTAATAAAATGGACACGACCTATATGAAATCCTGGTTGAACCGTTGGATCATAAATGGTTCATCACACCATTCTGGTTGGTTCAGAATTGGGGTGTGACAGAACCCTTCAATGGTTATAATGATTTCACCTTGTGGCAACAACGGATGAAGAATATTCTTACGCTGGAGGGGACTGCTAAGACTCTCGAGAAGAAATCCGACAAGCCAAAAAAGTTGATAGATGATGAGTGGCTAGAGTTGAGGGATCTAGAAAATAGCACGATCTAGTTGTTTCTGACGTATAACACTCTTCGTTAGGTTATTGGTTTGGAAGATCCAGAAGAAGTTTGGACGAAGTTAGAGAGCAGGTTCAAGTCCAAGTCATTGACAAATCAGTTGTTTTTGAAGAAACAGTTATATGGCTTTCGCTTGTCAGATGGAGTAAAATTTGAAGTGCATATTGACGAGTTCAACATGATTCTAACAGAGTTGTCTACTCTTGATGTGAAGATCGAAGAGGAAGACAAGGCACTTATCCTATTGGCCTCATTGCTTCATTTATTTGATCATATTGTGACTACACTGCTGTTTGGTAAGGATACTCTGAAACTTGACGATGTTATTACTGCTTTGTTGATGAATGAGACAGAGCGGAAAAATAGTAGTGAGGGGACGTCAGATGAGGATAATGCCTAAGTTACAGTTGGTGGTCAGGGCATAGGAAGATCAAGTGAGAGACAGGAATATGGTAAGAATTGGGGTCGCTCCAAGTCACAAGGTCATAAAATAATTTGTTATTATTGTAATGAGGAAGATCATATAAGAAGGGATTGTCCAAAGCGTAAGGAGGATAAAAAGAAAAATAAAGACAAGAAAAGTAGAGAAAAATCATCTACTGCTGGTGTCACAGAAGAGTGGAGTGATGGAGATCTCCTTCTTACTACTTCATCAGTTATGGATACTTCAGATTGGATGTTAGATTCAGGTTGTTCGTTTCATATGTGTTCAATTAGATAACAATTTGCTACATATCATGACTGTGATAAGGGTACAGTCAGAATGGAAATGATGCTGAAAACAAGGTTGTCGGGATTGGGACTGTACATATCATGAATATTGTGACTACACTATTGTTTGGTAAAGATACTCTCAAACTTAACGATGTTATTACTGCTTTGTTGATGAATGAGACAGAGCGAAAAAATAATAGTAAGGGGACGTCAGATGAGGGTAATGCCTTGGTTACAGTTGGTGGTCAAGGCAGAGGAAGATCAAGTGAGAGACAAGAATATGGCAAAAATAGGGGTCGCTCCAAGTCACAAGGTCATAAAATAATTTGTTATTATAGCAATGAGGAAGGTCATATAAGAAGGGATTATCCAAAGCGTAAGAAGGATAAAAAGAGAAAGAAAGACAAGAAAAGTGGAGAAAAATCATCTACTACTGGTGTCACAGAAGAGTGGAGTGATGGAGATCTCCTTCTTACTACATCATCAGATGTGGATACTTCAGATTGGATGTTAGATTCAGGTTGTTCGTTTCATATGTGTTCAGTTAGATAACAGTTTGCTATATATCATGAATGTGATAAGGGTACAGTCAGAATGGAAAATGATGCTGAAAACAAGGTTGTCGAGATTGGGATTGTACGAATTCGCTTGTTTGATGGGATTGTGTGAACTGTAACTAGGGTTAGACATGTGCCGGACTTAAGAAAGAATCTAATTTCATTGGGAACCCTAGACGTGAGAGGCTATAGGTATTTATCTGAAGGTGGAGTTCTTAAGGTCTTCAAAGGGGCCATGGTTGTGATGCAGGGATAGATGGTTGACGATCTATATAAACTTACAGGGAGTGTTGAAACAGATGATGCTTCTGTTGGAACTTAGGCATGGAGTTCAGATGGAAAACAGAAGATGAAAGAAGTTCAAGTTGTGAACAAGTGCAGATCTGGGAAGAAACGAGTTTCTTTTGCTTCGAATTTTGTGAGTGAAAGTGATATTTTTGGTGATACTGCAGCAGTGAGAACATCTTCAACTCTTGAAATACAAGACATAGTTCGAACATTAAATCTAGTTTCACCGGAAATGTTAGGCAAAGCAATAAAATGAAGGAAAATTAGTTCAAAATCAAACCTTCGAATCCTCTCAAGCATCTCCTGACCTTCCTCGCACATCCTTCACAATGCATGAAGACTCTAAGCACAATCCCTTGAGGTGGAGGTGGTTCCTAGATTCCTTGGAGTCAATCTCTTTGACATCTTTGGATTCCTCTATTTTTTTTGTCCTCTTTCTTCTCCTTGCTTGGCTTCTGAGCCTTGGGTTCCTCCTTTTTTTATCTATGTTCTCTTCTACTGGTTTCTTTGTTGATCACTGTTAAGGCTATCCCTACTGCTTCTACTACTCAAACTTTGACTACGGAAGAATTCTAGGTCATCTTACTCGTTCTGATCGAAATGAAAATCTGATTCTCTGTTTATAATCACATCTCTATCAATGCTATCCTTTTCACCATTGAAAGATCATGTCTTTGATTTCTTAACACCCCCAAAATATCAGAGTGAGAAGTAATACTTGACTTCTTAGCACCACCAAGAACATCAGAGAAAAGGAATTCGACTCTGTTTGGGAATAGCTTCCTTGAGGGGGTGCTTTTATAATTGCAGTCACTACTGACGCCATCACCACCACCAATGATGTTGGTTGATCGGTTTTCCTTCACAATCTTGTTGGCGAGGAGTTGCATCTTGATTCGTAGATTAGCTAATGGATCATTGTGTGAAGATCCAATAGGGAAAATGAACTGAAAGTTTTCTCTCCGCTCATTCTCTCTCCTTTCTGCCCCTACCGGTAATTCATCTGGTTTTTCACTAGATAACTCCACGTTTTAGTTATTATCACTGTTAATCAAAGTCTCACATCCTCTATCTTTTCATTGAGATTGGAAACCATTGGCAGTGAAGATAACCACTATTGACGGGAAAGTAGAAGTTTACAGAGTCATCGAGGAAGAAGAAGTTCACAAAATAGTTAGGGAAGAAGGGCTTCAGCTTACCTAGTTGGGGAAAAAGGGTCTCACACAGTCGTCGGCGAAGTAGGGTTTCACAGAGTCATCTTGTAAGGAGAATCTCGAAGTGTCCGTGGGTTTTTTTTATTTATTTATTTTATTTTATAGTTTTACTGTAGAAAAATTGGGGGGTATGGTGAAATTTAACTTTAAGGGTAAAATGATCCTTTAACATCGCAATAAGGTCAATATTGTCCCAAAATATTCCAAATTGAGATGATGTCATCATCTAACGGGATTCAACTAACGAGGTGGGTTTCTTTTTGTATTTCTGTCAAATATTTGGGTAGTAGATAAACTTAGGTGAAAAGTGTGGGTAGTAGGTGGAATTTCGAATACTTGCTGAGTGGTAGATGAGAATTTTTCTTATTTGAATTCTCCCATTTTCTGAATTATTCAGGTGGCAGGAAAGGTAATAAGTATGGGTGTAAATTCTAAATGGAAATGGAGAAAGCACATCAACTTGATAAAAAAAAAAAAAAAAGAAGCTAAGAAACTGAACTGAAATTAATGGGATCGTTTTTGGTTTTATACATAGTTAATTGGGTTGGTTGTTGTTTAAAATCATTAAACCATTGGATAATCAATTAAACAACCAAAAAGAGACCGAGTAAAAATAGTTAGAAAACTGGATAAAATCAAGCAGCTGTACGCCATAGAGATGAATCGAAAGAAGAAAAAAGGCTTAAATTGAAGATACAAGATCAATGAAGAAAGGAAAAAGATGGTATGTAGTGCATGGCGGTGTTGCCTTGTGACAGTGTTGATTGATCTTGATTGTTGAGAGGGCATCAGTCACATGTTCTGATGCACTCCTGATGATCAGGATCAACACTGCTACACAACAGCGCAATAGACAATCCTATTCCCTCTATAGGATTCCAACACCATCAATGTGGTGTGGGGTCTATCTCTAGAACGTAGAACCCATTAAATATAGAGGATGATGGAATTCCAAAAAATATACAAACACATGCAGTGAACTATTGATTAAACTTTTATCCAAAAAAAAAAATCAAATTAAATAATAATAATAATAAATCAATACAGGAAACGAGATTTTTAGAATAATTAAAGAAAGATTAAGAGTCAGTCTTTCTTTAATCCAAAGTATTTCTATATTCTATAAATAATTGCGACTCTTTCTTACGATCTTGACTTTTTGATTTTTATTTTATTTTATGTATCAGTCGGTCTTTAGTCAGTCTTTCTTTAATTTTGGTACCTTTAATTTGTATCCGATAAGTTCCACCCTCCCCAATAAGCCCATCGGATCCGGCCACGAGTTGGATGGAGAAATTTTACACCCTCCAATGGCTATAAGACGGGGTTACTTATTGCAACATTTGGAGTTGAGAAAGAAAGAAAGAAAGAAGGAAGGAAGAAAAGATGGAATCGAGCACGGATGGGAACAGTAACTTTATCATCAACGAAGATGAGATTCGGAGAACCCACACTCCTGATGGAAAGAAGGTGGACATCAGGCTTCTTCACAAGCTCATCAACAAAACCCTCATGCCCTCTGCCACTAGGATTGTGGAACGAGACCACCGAGTAATCAATATATACATGCGCTTAATCTCTCTTAATTTGTATATATGCATGATGTTATGTTATTTATAACTGGCATTGGATATTATTGGATCAGTTTTTCTTATCATATTTGTTTCTATAATTGACAGGTGGTTGACGCCAATCCTTTTATCAAAATCTACATGGAATTGAAGGACTTCATGGGAGACCTTGTAAATGTAATGGATACACACTTTTACTACTACTGTCTACTACCAGTTATCATTAATGGAATTGGATTTTCTTATGCTTTTGCAGTACTCATATTTATAACAGTAATTGATATTGATTAATGTTCATGCATAGCGCCTGTTTCATTTTCTTCACCTGAATCGCTTTAAGAGCAGCACAGACCAAGAATTGGCTAAAACCGTACATAAGATCTACCGTGAGGTTTGATCATACTCTCTCTCTCTCTCTCTCTCTCTCTCTCTCTCTCTCTCTCTCTCTCTCTCTCTCTCTCTCTCTCTCTCTCTCTCTCATATATATATATATATATATATATATATATATATATATATATATATATATATATATATATATATATATTAATTAATAGCTAGCTAATCATATAATACACAATCGTAATTAATGACAGTTATCGTGCAAATGCTCGAAAGGAGGGGATGTGAACTCGGCAACAGTGGCACTGTTCCAGACACTGTCGAACTACTCCTGGGAGGTCAAGATGGTTCTGGCCTTTGCGGCCTTTGCCGTCGTCTACGGGGAATCCTCGTTGATGGTCGACCAGACTGAACCTTTGGCCGAATCCGTTAAGTTGCTGAAGCAATCACCCAACAAATCCAAGCTCTGGAAGATTCAGAACCTTATCCATGCCTTGGTCAAAGTGACCAATACAATCGTCGAGATCGGTGATTCGCAATCTGCAGGGAACATTGAAACTGTCGTTTCCTGGACCGTCGGTACCATCGTCGTCTGCATGTCACATATCACTGGTTCTGTTGGCTTGGACGACGGGTATGTTTCTGTGCAAACAGAGTAGAGTAGGAAAAATCCTGATGCTCGGATTTGCTCCCACATGGTATCTACTTCCAACTAAAAAGGTCTTTTGAAAAATAATAAACACGCTTTAATATTTTTTTCTTGTTTTTTTTTTTTAAATTTTTTAATTTTTTGAAATCTGAGGTCGGTGTTAAAATGGGCCAGGTTACAACAAGTAGGAAAAAACCTTAAGTTTTTTCATTGATGAAGGCATGTTGCCATTTGACTGTATGAATCAATGAATTGATAATTTATACTTTACCATTACAGGGACACTAAGGATGTTGATCTTTTCGAATTAACAAAAAAGGTAGATGAAATGAATATGCAGCTGGCTAGGGGGGACGGGATGAAGCCGTCGAGGGACTTGATTTTCGATGTAAATGCGATTCGGAGCACCCATGTTTACGACGGGAAGATCGAGATCGTCGAACTCAATATTCTTCACAAATTCATTAATGAAATCCTGGTGTACTCAACCAGTAGTACTAGTAGTACAGTCCAAGAAGACCCCCGTTACAGACTTGCAGATATCTTATTAGTAATAACATATCGTGTGATAGGGTTTTATGCACTTTATCATTGGAATTGGATATTCACTTGTTGCTTATGCTTTTGGGTTCTTATTTCTGTTTATACCCACCAAGTGGTTGGCGCCAATACTCTTATCAAACTCTACAAGGGATTATTCATCGAAGGCTCCACCGGAAACCAGCACCAAAATGTAATAAATACAATCTAATATGGTAGTAATCTAATTATTTCATCCTGTAGTGCTTGTTTATCCATTTTCTCTTTTATTTAATTCAGTTATATGGATAACAATAATTAATTATAATTTGCACAGGACGAGCTTGTTGATCAATTGAAAAGCTTTAGGAGCAGTTCAGAGGATTGTTTGAAAAAATTGACTGAAACCGTACAGAAGATCTGTGAGGAGGTTTGATCTCTCTCTCCCCCTTTCTCTGATATATATATATATATATATATATATATATATATATATATATATATATATATATATATATATATATATATATCAGACATGAGAATACTAATTCTATACTACACACACAACCACAATTAATGGCAGCTATTGTGCAAATGCTCGAGAGGAGGAGATGAGAACTCGAAAACAGTGGCACTGTTCAAGATGTTGTCACACTACTCCTGGGAGGCAAAGATGATTTTGACCTTGGCTTCTTTTGCCGTCATCTACGGTGAGTCCTCGCTGATGGCTAAGAAGACTAACTCCTTGGCCGACTCCATAAAGTTGTTGAAGCAATCACGGGGCAAATCCAAGCTCTTCAAGATCCAATCCCTCATCAATGTCATAGTCAAAGTAAACGAAAGAATCGCCCAGGTCGAGGTTGAGGTCAAGGATTGGCAAAATGAGAACATCTCAACCCACATCGAAACTACTATTTCCTGGATAGTTGGTAGTGTCATTGTCTGCACGTCCCACGTTATTGGCTTGGATGACGAGTATGTCATTGTCAGGAATACCCCTTGTTCGTTTATCTTTTAACTTTTAACTAGAGGGATTTAGTCAGTGACTGCATGGATTAATGAATCTCAATTTCTGCTATGAAAATATTACAATTTACAATTACAGGTACACTGATGATGAGCTGCTTAAATTAAGGAACAAGATCGATGGAATGAATACCCAGCTTGGCCAGGAACTCGATACCTGGCGTCAGTCCTTTGGTGAGCGGATAATGAGTAGAACCCTGTTCTATTGAATTTATGCATTTCTAAATTTTCTTATACGTGGATACTGTCGTGGTGGTGGTGCAGTGGATAAAAAAATAGCAGACGCAGCAGCGGCAGAGGTTGAAAGAATAGCAAACGAAGCGGCAGAGGCTCAAAAAAGAGCAGACGAAGTGGCGGCAGCAGAACACATCAAAGAGGTTTTTTATTCTCTCTCTCTCTCTCTCTCTCTCAAACAATCACGCTTGGCTAGTTTCTATCATCTGTACTAGTATTAGGTTGCTTTATGGTTTATCTAAACTGATTCATTGATGTAATTATGGAGAAAAATTAAAAAAAAAAGAATAAAAAAGTAGAATTTATTGTAAAATAAGGAAATAAATGTAAGAATTTTGCATAGAATCTCTTTGAGTTTTCCCATGGGATTTCTCATGAACCTTATCGAACACACCACACAGATTACTAGAATACAATAGGTATTGAAAAGAGATGATTATACACATACCTTGTCACACCCCAATTCTGAACCAACCAGAATGGTGTGAGTGAACCGTCACTGAACCAACGGTTCACACCAGGATCTCGAATAGACCGTGTCCACTCATACAAACCATTGCACATAACCACAATTAGAATATAAATAGATATAGCGGAAGTCTTTAAATAAAATGAACTGAGAATCTATTGATAAATTTAATTAAAATATCCAATTATTCAAATTCAAACATAAAATATAATATCCTTACATCCACTTAATCCAACTAAAAATAATTGAAAATAAATAAAAGTGAAATCAAAGGTACACGCAGAAAGGACACTCGCATGAAGCGGCATGCTGTCCTCTCCTGCTTGCACACCCAAAGCAACAACACCACCATATGCCGGAGCGTTCATATAGTCGTCCACCGTGTAACCTGCTTCAACATCTAAAAACAATGTATATACAAAGGGTGAGCTCACAACTTAGCTCAGTAAGACAATCAGACAGTTTCATAATATTATGCATGAGTAACAATCATTTTATGCTGCGGTCTGGTTTAAGTTTGCAATGTGCTATAGAAAGGTTTGGTGGCCCCCGCACCTCTATACACGAGTGTGTGGCACCGCATAGTAGATCACACCACCACCTGCCCACATGCACCCATCATGGAATAGAGATAGAGCTAAGGTATCTCCGTACCTCCCCTGATACCCTACCCATACCAGTACCTAAGCCCATACTGGTCAGGGCTCGCAAACTGGGCTCGCAACTAACCAATCCTATATGTCATCAATGTAGGTTCTATCCCAGCACAGCCGTTTACGGCATAGAGATAGAGCTAAGGTATCCTCGTACCTCCCCTGATACCCTATCCGCAACTAACACACTAGGATAGAACAATACGTAGGTAGACCCTATCCCAACATAACTCCCTACGGCATAGAGATAGAGCTAAAGCATCGTGGACAAGCCAGCATCGGCATCGGAGACCACAGTGCCACATAACCATGGTCAGGCCAACATCAACATCGGAGACCACCGTACCACGACCTTTCCCTGATGCCCCACCCGTACCAAGCATGTTAAAATAGAATACTACAAAAAATGCCAGTGTGAGGAATGATCCCAGGCCCCATGCCCCACTCCATACACCAACGAAAATAATCACATGCCTAACAATCACATCCTATCATGCATGAACAATAATAATAACTGAAAGTAAAGGATGGCATGTGAATATGCACAAACATCACATCATATATATTCAGGGTTATTACAACGATTTATTGTCCATTAATTATTAGGGTTTAGGTCAGATTCCCTTACTTGACGCTCGTTTGATAGCTTGCTCCACGTCGCAAGATCCAAACGTGCTACCACAAAGTCCTACAATATTATTAGGGTTTCATTAGAATAATTTCTTAAGATTTCACGTTGGTCGGAAAACCAACGAGATTACAAAAATACACTCACAGAGCTGACCGGTGGCATGTACCGGTCGCAGCTCTGTAGGGAAAACTGACGACCGGTATGGTCAGCCGGTCCCCACAGACCAGCCCCTTGGAACGTACCGGTCGCAACATACCGGTCGCACAGGGTGCAATCGGTATAGTCGACCGGTATGTCTCCGGAAGACCATACACTTGGTTTTTCGACTGTCGTCGATCATTCTCTATTGATTCCAGAGTTTCTCCTATCCACTCTAAGTCTGAGCTTTGAGTTAGAGTTATCTCCAACTCATTCAAGTCTAGTTTTGATGATAACCATCCTAGAACTCGAATCTAGGGTTTGACGGTAAATTAGGTTTAATGGCCAATTAGGGTTTTTAGATCAATACCTGCTTTGCATGGTATTGATCCAACCATACAACTATTCTAGAGTCATAGAGTAAGAAGAATGATTAAAACACTTACCATCGACTGGCGTAAGGTGAGCATCGTCGAACGGCAATGGCGGCACTTCCTTCTTCTTCCTAGCTTTTTCTCCTTCTTCCAACCTCCTTCTCCTCACTAGGGTTCGTGAGAGATAATGGAAAGGATTTGAGGAGGTTTAGAGGTGTTTATATGGACTAGGATTAGGGTTTAGTAACCCTATTAGGATTAGGAAGGTCCAGGTATTAGGGTTTAGGAAAGTGGGACCCGTAGAGATCCAATTTCGGATCTCCGTAGTTACTGCGCAGAGCTGACCGATCGACCGGTACCAAGACTGGTACCATCGATCGGTCAACATAAAATGACACTTATTTGACGATCTTTGATCCGATTTTGTACCTGTTTGTCATCGCTCGTCCCGTCTGGCCCGGTGATGATCGGAAGACCTGCTACGACATGGAATTAAGGTTTAGACCGGGTTTATGGAGTGCGGGTCTTACATACCTCTTGCTGCAGATTGATTTTTGACCATTTTCCTTTGATTTGAATGCTTGGAATGCTTGGATCAATGTCTTCCACAGCTTCTCGGGATCCCTTGACCTTCTCTCTACGTATGGGAAACAGGAGAAGAAAATAACACCGTGGCGGTGGGGACTCTAACCATTGGTATTTATAATACCACCCCCAACCTTGGACCAGTCCCACAGTAGACCAGGTTGGTCCATCTCTAATCATATTTAAATCGGTTTACCTGTAACTAGACTCCCACTGAACCAACTGACCTTATAATTAATTTAGCCCATAAAAATATCTTACAATCTCCCACTTGGGCTATATTAATTATAAATTCACCATTGATCCAATGTGGTCATGGAATCTAATTACACCAAAACCATCATTTACTTTGATCTAGTCATCAAGCCTACCAATGTCGAACAACAGCGAAAAGTACTCCTACACATCCGGTGTACCCCCTTCTGTCAGTCACATACAGAGGTCTACTTAATGACATAAATCACTTTGAGATGAATACTTGAGTCCAATGATCGAATTACCATGATCCCGTTACCTTAAAATCCTTATAGGTCAACGCACTTTGATATTATCCAACTTATATAGGCAAACCGCCTTCAGTTTGAACTAATATCATACTTTGGCTTACCGCCTTCTTTGACTAAATACCGCCTTCTTTGGCTAAATACCGCCTTGCAATTTTGACATGTCTTAAATAATCAAAAATACATACAAGCAACAAATGCTCACCAATAATCATGCCCATTAAACCACAGACAGAACAATCAATTATAGATAAACCATCAATTACCAGATCTCCCACTAACCAAGCAGATCTATACACTCCCACTGACTAAGAGAATCTAAAGACTCCCACAGACAAAACCTTTTCAACCATTCCAAGAAAATCTTTTTAACCTGTCTCTACATTGCCCTAGAGATCAATTATGACTGGTACAACTAGTCAAACCTAAGATTACACAGTCAAACATGAAAAACAATTCACCACATCACATAACAAATACGATCAACATTACATGCAGTCATTTACCTTACAACATCATAAGCATAATTTCTTTCAATTTAATTAAAAAGAAAAACTTTACATTTTAATATGGGAACAATATGTTAAGTCAAACAATAAACATAAAACGAAGTAAAATCAAGAGCAGAAAAAATATTTGAATGTAAAAGAAACTTTACAATATTCAAGCCAACAGTCTTCAAGACCCTCCTACCCCAAATACCTTGGGAGTCTTAGAACGTTATCATTTTCTAGATATGCTTATCAGCTTAACAATAATTAGTCAAACCACCTATCTTTGATTAATCTACCCATCTTTAATCCACCTTGGAGTTACCCAAACAACAATCTTATCACTAGCTATTTCTCTCCTTTGGTAATGTAAGCCACCTAGATCTGAATATATTTTCTAGCAAGGAATGAAAAATTTAATATATCAATTACATTGGTCTCATTGTCCTTGAGTTTTTCAGTGACAGTTGATAGCTCCCAAAAATACTTCCTCATATTACCATTTTCAGCATAACTGGTATTAGAGAGATAGGTTAATAAACTATCTTCCGACCCCCTCTAAAATATTATTCTTATCCTTTGGATTTTTCTTAGATAATCCCTTCGCAATATTTCTCATCTTAATACTGCTACACATAACCTCAATAGTAGAATACCTCACAACTTATGTAAACTATAATGAAAGATACATCTAGGTCAAACGATCATAGACTAGTCTCCAACCTTTTCATAATAAATTTTATTCTTTGTCCTAGGAAGAGAAAAAGATAGATATCAAAATATTCTTTGGGACAGTCATACTTGGATGAACACATTAGTGTATGAGTTTAAATACAGTATCAAACAATTGAAGACGCATACACATACCATTTACTTGCATTAACCATATAAACCTTTCATGCAAATAAATATCATTTTTCAAGAGTTAACCAACTACATATTCTCCTTTGGGATAAACATGCAGTGGTCTTCTCAGTTTTTATGCAATAACTGCGAAAGAATAATGACTCTCGAAAATCCCACCACCTTTGGGTTAATGAGACCCCCTAAAGTCAAAACCCTTTCAACTCATGTGCATGAACTTACCTTTAACTTTGACAATGCCACCTTTGGGTTAACACTGTCTTTCTTAGCTGTTTTTCACACCATGGAGAACAGTGTATTAAAATATATCCTTTATTGTATATGTAAATGTACAAATTTAGGGTTTGAGGATCACCATGTTGGAACTGAGTGTACCACTTTGGTGGAATCCACCCAATCTTCACATGATACCCACAAATCTTAATTTGATCAAAACTTGACAATGCCACCTTTGGGTGTACATCGCCCTTACACAAGCATTTACAAATACATGAACTTTGAATTTGAAGACATCATGATGAAACTAGGTGTACCACTTTGGTGGGTTCGACCCAATTCCATAATGATATCCTCAAACCCTACTTTGCAGTAAGTACATTGTGGGTCAATAAATAAAATCTCATGCACACATAACCTTCTACATGCATCTGGTACAAAAATAACTGATAAATAAGCAGAAAACTACAAACTGGATTAATTTGGGGCACCTTTTAATCAAAAATAAATTCCTCAAATCACCAAACTATATCGAACCATGTACCAAACTGTAGAGCATCAAAATACGAAACCAACGCGAAAAACCGCGTCAAAATCCGACGCTCCTAGCTCTCACAATCGCCGATCAAAGTTGGCTTATGCATTCTTGATCCTGAACCGGCTAGAACCGGTTCATCTGGGTTCGGTTAAGTGTAATCGGGTTCGATTATGGGCGGACCAAACCGACAAAATAAAATCTTTTTTTTTAATGCTTTGGTCCAGGCCAAACCAAACGGTCTGGACTTTAAACCGAACCGTAAACCGGCGGTTTAACTTTCGGTCTAACCAACCACCCATCCGGGTTTCCGGGTCCAATTTTTGGGTCGATGAGTGGGTTCCCAGGTCAATATTCGGGTTATCGGGTCAGATTTTTGGGTCGACGGGTTGTTTTTCGGGTTGACCCGTTTTCAAGTTCAGGTCGAGTCTGACTAACTTGGCCTGGCTGGGTTTGCCCAGTCTGGACTGGGCCTGGGCTAGGCCAACCCTGGCAGAACTGGTCTGGGCCTGGCTTGCCTGGGCTGGGTAGACTTGGCCCGAGTCAACCCAGCGAACCCGTTAGGGTTCACGATTCGGCGCAGAGTCGGCCCGGCGATGACTCGGCGCCGTCAGATTTAAAAAAAAAAAAACTTTTCCAACCACCGGCGCGTGGATCTCACACGCCTTTTCAGGCGGTGCATGAGGGCGCGTCGGGTAGTTTCCGGCGACCAACTTTATGTCGCCGGCTCCGTCTCTCCGAGGCCTACAATCCTGTATAACTTATTTTGCTTTTTAATGGTCCGAAATTTTTTTTCAAGTGTCCAAACCCTAGACAGGTTCGTAGAGAATTTTGGGAGAAAAATCTCTCCCTTTTCCAATCCAATTAAACATAAAGATTTAAGAATATTTTCCCATTGATTCTAGATCTGTGTAGGAGGTTCTAATACCACTGTAAGAATTTTGCATAGATTCTCTTTGAGTTTTCCCATGGGATTTCCCATGAACCCTAACAAACACACCACACATATTACTATAATACAATGGGTATTGAAAAGAGATGATTAGACACATACCTCTTGCTGCAGATTGATTTTTGACCGTTTTCCTTTGATTTGAATGCTTGGAATGCTTGGATCAAAGTCTTCTACAGCCTCTCGGGATCCCTTGACCTTCTCTCTGCGTATGGGAACAGGAGAAGAAAATAACACCGTGGCTGTGGGGACTCTAACCTTGGTATTTATAATACCACCCCCAATCCTGGACCAGTCCCACAGTGGACCAGGTTGGTCCATCTCTAATCATACTTAAATTGGTTTACCAGTAACTAGACTCCCACTAAACCAACTAACCTTATAATTAATTTAACCCATAAAAATATCTTACAATAAAGTCATAGGCGACTTGTTGGAAATGGGTTAAATGTCAAACGAGAGACGACGAGAAGGAAAAGTGATAGTATTACAGTCGGATGAACCATTGTCTTGCATGTGACCATGGTAAATCAATATGAGACGAATCTTTGAGATGATCTCCAAATTTGGCAGATGAGCCATTGGACGATTGAAAATAATATTTGTCCGATAGAGTCACTCATTGTCTTTGCCAATGGGCTTAGTCACATTACCGATCCATTTAATTTTTTTTTCCATCTGTTCATTTTTCTTCTCCTATTTTTTCCAAGCAAATGATCTTACTTTGTGTTTCCCATTAACATATTCTCTTATTGATTTATGGTATTTATTGGTATAGGAGTTTTCTTTCACAAGTTATGAGTATAAAATTATTTTATCTTTTCTTTTGCTTTCCAAGAATGACTTGTTGGAGTCCTAAATTTGCCTTCGTCTTATAACAGGTCGCAGATAAATTGAGGGTTGAAGGTCTAAAATCATCAAACCTTATTATTGGTATAGACTTCTCTGGAAGCAATGGAGATAATGGTATGTAGAAGAGAGAGTCAAATCCATGATTTCATAGGACATCATAAAATTGATTCATGAGTATTCTGCAGCTGAAAGTTTGAAATTGATATTTATCATTTTTTAAATTTGAGACCTAAGTCGTTTTATTATTAAAAAATAATATAGAAAAAAAAAAGAAGGTTACATTGGATCAGGGAGGCTGCGAAGGGAACCTCCTAAAATTAGGAGAAAGACCCTAACAACTCAAATGCAATACCCAATAATACCCCAAGATGGGAGGGTCACCAAGAAGAAAAAGAAAATCCAAAACAGATAGCAAATTAAGCCCGGGGGCCAAGAAAATTGTTCGAAGGATCTGAGACACTAGATATTTATCAATATTAAATATTCTATTAGTGAACCCCTCTTCTTATATTAAATCCTCCCCTCTTCTTATATTAAATCCTGGTGGATGATGTTGATCAAATTATACTTACCTAAATTGTTGACAACATTTCTAAAAGAATGATCTCTTCCCCCCCCCCTCTTACACTCACGTACAGTCCATCATGAAAACATTATTTATCACACACCCCCTTCCAAATGCCAAGAGGCTCAAACCTCAATAAAAATAGGCAAACATCTAGCTGAGCTTGTTATGTCCCTCATTGTAGAAAATTATTTTTTCCCCCCACCAAATTGGCAATTTAATTTCGAACATTGGGCAAATATAATTTGCATGTTCACAGAATATATAATGCAATGCACGTTGACATGTTTTTCACTATTTTGATTTTCATTACTTTTATTTTTTGGAAGCCAATGAATGTATGTTGTTTTGAAGGCCAACAAACTTTTGAGGGTCGGAGCTTGCATGATATTAGCGGTTCACCTAATCCATATCAACAAGCTATTAAGATCATTGGCGAAACTTTGAGTTCCTTTGCAAAAGACAACAAGATTTATTGTTATGGGTTTGGTGATGGTAAGTCATTTTACTTTTTCAGTTAAAAAATCTCTTTTTTATTTTATTCTTTAATGTATTGGTAAATTTTTAATGCTGTAATTGAACAATTCATTTCAATTAACAACATCACTTTCTTGTTTTGATCATTTACAGTCACCACCCACGATAAATACGTGTTCAGTTTTCACAATGATCTTACTCCCTGCCAGGGCTTTGAAGAAGTTTTAACCTGCTATAAAGAGATTGTGCAAAAAGTGACTTTGGATGGTTGGTATTATTATTATTGTTATTATTATTATTATTTTATTTTTTAGTACAACTTGGATACATGTTTACATGACATTGACAAATCCTTAATTTTTGCATTTCCATAATTTCATTCCTTTGTTGTAGATAATTATAGGTCAATTTTTCATAGTTATAGAAGGATGTTTAGTTATACTAAATAAGCTTGTGTGCCAAAACAAAATAGCTTGTAATTAATGCCCGTTCTGAACCACTTTAGTGTAATGAGCCAAGGAGACTCCCAAATGAAACATGTAGTTTCTTTGTGATTTCAGTGGTTGACAACCTTTGTTTTTCAATTCCATTTTGTTATTTCATCTCGTCATATGTTAAACTCATGGATTGGTTGTGCTTTACTGTTATAATGTATAGTTATAGTTTTAGTGCCAACAAATTGTAGCATTCTTAATATTTCATTATGTTTTATATCTTTCTGAACTCATACTTGTATTCTTGTGTTGTTTCAAGGGCCAACATGTTATGCACCCATAATTGAGGCTGCAATTGATATTGTAGAGAAAGTGGTGGACAACACCATGTTTTGGTTATCATTGCTGATGATTGGGTAATGACTATAGTCTCTCTCTCTCTCTCTCTCTCTCTCCAAGATCCTTACCAGCTATCAATGTTATGGGCTGTATTTTGTAGATCAAAAAGAAAGTGGAAAAAGATTCTATTGTCACTGCAAGGTAAGGTGTTTCAAATATTGAAAATTAAACCTAGTTAGGCAAATTTCATTCGTTTCTTGCTTTGTAATTAATGTTATATGATGCAAAGAAAATTATTCTTACCATAATAACCATGCTACGTGATTCTCATGGTTGGGATATTTAGTTTGAAGGGGCTTTTACAATTCTTAGGTAAGTCATTACTTGCATAAAAAAATAATAATTAACTAAAAGTTGTTCTTTTTCTTTCAAATACTTGCCAATAAAAGGAAAAATTATTGACTCTAGATTTGATTATTATATCACTCCAAACTTAAAACAATTCGCAAAAAAGAAATTGAATATATGATGAGGGATTAAGTATAAAGGCACGATGAAAAACAATGGTATTGCTATTTTTGTTTTCATGACAGGGAAAAAAGATTTAATTAAAGGCTAGACAATGTACTAAACAATGGTATAACTCACGTAGTCATGTAATACACGAATAGTGAAAATTGAACATCTAGGCCTTGCCATTTATAAGTCATGTGGTTATGAAATTTTCACTTGCAATGTCCACACTCTCCTGATAATTATATGTGGTTCAATAGTTATACGCTGAACTCTCCAATTAACATGTAAGCTGATTAGAACTACTGTCAGCGGCTTAATGATTTCTGACTCCAGATGCTTCAATAGATGGCATCCAGAAGCCTACAATGAATAGACCTTCTTGGCCTCAAACATTCTTCATCAAATAGGATAATACTTCTACAAGCCTTGCAGGCTTAACCCAAGTAATCCTAAAATTTAAAAAAAAAAAAAAAGAAAAAAGAACTTATGCTAGACCTCAAAAGGGATGTGGAGAATCACTTGAGAGATAATCTATTATTTTGCTGACATTAAGGCAAAGCAAGCAAATACTGAGAATTAAGTCTCCTTGGTGATGAGGTGGCCAACAGTGGGGATACCGTCTAACTTTTATGTCGACATAAAACAGTTCCTAATTCAAACTATAATTTTCTCTAGAACCATTTGCAGAGTGGGGCTTTGTACATTAGTTTGGGAGATCTTAACCAATATGAATGATCCTTTCTAGTGACAAAAAGAAAATAAGTGGGGACACAATCTCAAAAGGATTATATGATAATCAAAGCTTAGACTTCTGTTTATATACAATAGCCTTCCAAGTGGTCAAATTATATATATTTAGAATCTCTACAAAACTGGTTCTTAATTCAATGGTGCTTAATAGCTTGCTCCAAATTGGGACTCTATAGCATAAGGGAAGGTACCAAAGTTTACAGTCCATATGATTGTCCAAAAGTCTCCCTGGTTGGAGATCTCCTGACCCTAGAAATTCACATGTCAAAATTGCACTAAATAAAGAAGGTGGAGTTAGCAATGTGAGGCGTAGTAATCTATCCTTGCCTATATCAAGTCCCTCAACCATGCTTCTATATTCCACAGAAGGATCACGCTTGCTTCAAGATTTAGATTATCCAAAAAGATCTCCTTGACAAATAGTATGTTGTTCTCACTCATCGTAATTAAGTTACTTAGGAGCTGCCTCTTGTTGAATATAGATCTGAATTCAGACTATAGAGTTTTATCTCAGAATTTAGAAAGGGTTAAATTTAAAATCCATTCTGTTGCAATGAGCTTTGAAAATTTTGAAATTGTAATAATCTGTTACAAAGAGACTAATTACGGCCTACTAACTGTAAAGGATATCTTTCTCACTCTTCAAAAAAGTTATAAACCAAGTTTTATGGTGATTATTATGACCTTATTTGGATGAAGTGGTTCAACCGAAATGGTTTAAATGGTTCTCTCTCAACCTTGAAGCACTTTTAGTTCAGTTGGCATATCATTCAAAAATGTCTCCACTTGATGATTGGATAGAACTGACTATTTGAACTTGTCTGGTTTTAAAACACTATTCTAGCTGGTGTACACTCACGAAGTAAATGTGTTAATAGTCTATTTCTTATTTTGGTATTTCTTCTTGTAATCAGTTGGGAATGTGCAAGAATATAGTAAAATTTATCCTTTAATTTGTAATCAGTGGGTATCCACTCTCAATTGTGTATGTTGGAGTCGGCGATGCGCCTTGGGATAAAATGGATGGATTTGGTGCCGAGATCGATGGACGTCGCAAATTTGACAATTTCCAGGTATTATATCACTATCTCCAAGCCAGGCCATGCCTGTAAGAGAATATCATAACTAGCCAAAACAAATCATTGATGTTTTAATCGTGTCTATGGCTGTATCCCTTTGTCTCTCTCTCTGTCTTGCAGTTTGTTCCATTCTATGATATCATGAAAAGAAATGAGAATCTCCCTGAGAAAGTAAAAGAATTTTCTCGTGTTTCAACGGAAAAGATCGCAATGCAATATAAGGCATCAGAGAAACAGGGATTCCTTGGGTGGGAGAATTACTTATTTTCAAACTGTTGATTATGTTTATTACCTCATATTGGCTTATCTATACTAATGCATATTTATATTGTGTTTTTTGATCAATAGTCACAGGACAGGGAGACCACCGAAGGTAGTTCCGATGTCTCCTGCTTTCATGTTGTAACCAAACTGCCTCACAGTTGATAGCAGTGGTGAACCAAATCAAGTAAGAAAGATTATATTGGTAGTTTGTTCTTTTCTTTTCTTTTCCTATGGATAACATTGACTCATTCAATGACTTTGAGAAAAAAAACTATTGTATTGCAGATAATTTGTCGAGTTGCTGTGAAATCTTTGTCTCATATACGGTTCACAAATTACGATTCGACACAGATTGTGTACTGGTTGACTAGGGTGACAGGATTGCAATACAGTTTGTGTTTGTGTTCGAGTGTGTTAAGATTGTTGCCACTAAATTTTCATAGAGATGCCTTTTTGTTGTATTGTACCTTTTTTTTTTTTTTTGGGGGGTGAAAGTTGTATTGTATCTGGAGAACTTTTAAGATATTTAATTACTTTTGTTTAATTTTTTTTCTCAAGTTTTTGAATAAATTTATTAGAGACAAATCTATTTAATGAGTACCAAATAATGCTATGGGTGTCGAGTGTCAACAGCCAGGTTGGGTCAGATTGTTCAAGAAAGTTCTATCTTGGGTCCTGGAAGTCAGTTCAGCCCAGCATTATCAGGGTCCGGTCAAACAAAATATCAACTCAAGCCCAACCTCGTCAAGGTTCAGGGCTAGGCCGCGTTACACTTCGTTGACCTGACATAACAAAAATACTTAATTAAAAATAAAACAAATTATGATATAATTCATATAATAAGCAATAAAATCAATACGTATAATAAATCGTTGTTACCTAATATCAGATATATACTAATAAACACTTGATATTTATATTATACTTGACTTGAACCAGTTAGAGATCCCCTCCTCATTAATATTATAATTCAGGTATAATCCATCATGAACCTTAGATTCCCTTAAAACAAATTTTGGAATAGCGTGACTCGGGGTATTGTACAGGATCGATTCAGATGGAGCCCGATTCCTAAAACCATGGATCAAAGTGGCCTGATACGACATCTGAACTCGAGTTTCAAATCCATCCCTTGTGGGCCTTCGATAAATTGTAGATAGACTCCAAGCAAAACCCTAATGCATAAGACTAATGAAGTCTAAAATAGATTTCTTATGACTCGGATGTTAGAGCACTCCCAATTCTACTCGAATGTTAGAGCACTCCCAATTCTCTCACCCCTTTTTAACCCCCCCTCCCCCCCAAAAAAAAAAAATCTATGACTCCTATATGTCTCATTCTTTACCCAAGTCATTCATGGACCCCATTTCTTCCGGAGTCCAGATGCTCTTCCTGACATGACATGGGAGCGGAGTAGAGATGTAAATAAATCGAATTCAAAGAGATACATTACTATCCATATTTGAATCTGTTTACCATCTACCTCATCCAAAATCGATCCAAAATATGTCGAATGTATAAAAAAAATAAATTAAATGAGAAGGGAAGTAAAATTTTTAAATTTAAAAAAAAAAATTTGTATAGGTATAACACAACATGATTGTAAAAACTATTTAAATTTCTAACTATAATTAATGATACTTATTTGATTTAAAATTTATTTTAAAATATAAGAGATTTATATACAAATTAAAATGTAAGTTAATAACTAAATATAGAATAATTTGAAGTTAATTATATAATCATTTGATAGTATATACTATAATGACTATGATAGTTTCTTTTTTAAGTAAAAAAATATTCATTTCTCTTCTTTTTAATTCCCCTTACAATTAATCTGAGCCTAAATGGCTTTAAAGGCAGAAAAGTTATTTGCAGAAATGTTCAGGAAGTTTGTTATCCCGGATTTCAACATGTACAGGACGAGTTGAAATAGATGATGTTTTACAATTTTTCAATAAAATGCAATATATTGCAACAAGGTGTTTGATGAGTTGGTTAAGAAAGGTAAGTATGAAGAGCGTACGAAGATTCTAGTTCAAATGAGGGAGAGATGTGAAGAATCAAGAAAAAGTACTTTTTGCTGGCTAGGTTACCAAACACCAATTTACTTCTATACGAATATAGAATCAAGGAAAAAATATTTATACTTTCTTGTTACCCAACACAACCTTAAACATCAACATAGTTTCCTTACTAGTGACAGGAAAAAAATTGTTCCTTCCATCCTGTGACCTGTTGTTTTTACTCTATCCATTAAACCAACAAAGAGGTGCTTTAATTTTCTTATCTGTTCAATTCTATAGGCAATTCCAATACCATTTACTGCAATGATCATCAAGGCTAGCAAACTCCTTTTAAGAAGAATTATTTAGAAATGGGAATTTTATCGTCACTTTGTTTAGGAATCCTGGGTTTTTGGTGCAAAGATTGGAACAATTGTACAATCAAGAGAGAGAGAGAGAGAGAGAGAGAGAGAGAGAGAGAGAGAGAGAGTCACCACCACCCCCCCCCAAAAAAAAAAAAAAAAAAATCCACTATGTTCGAACTGTGTTCATAAGTTACAAATTGTATGGTTTGTGTTCAGCTTCATTATTCTTCAGAAGAGAGGTCTCACCACTTCAGTGGAGATGTTCCAGAGCAAACCATATATCTTAATCTCTATAATAAGTGAGATTAGAAAAGAAAAGGGAAGACCCATCACTGTGAATCTTCTCTTCAATATCATCCAGTACCTCCTCCTCAGCAATTGTCTCCAACTTTGGGCAATTAGATGATTTCTGTAGAGAGATGAAAGGAGCTGGTGCGACCTCCATCCATGTCTGCAACAATCTAGCCTCTAATGGCATTATTTAGCTGCTTCTTCCCCTCTCTCCTCTATGAGGATAATCGGAATTGATAGATGCTTTTACTGCTAAAACTTGGAAGGTCTCAGATTTCAGAACAGAACCAGAGATAGATGATCAGCTGAGATTCTAGAGAGAGGATCCCTTTCTTTATAGAGAGAGACACTAGGAAAGCGAAGGAAATACACGTGGACAGCATGGAAAATGGCTTTTCTCAATTAATACTATTAAGGAATTAATAATTCGGGTCGTGGGTCCTGACCTGTTAGATCCAAATTAGTGGTGGGAGCTTTTCTCAATTAATACTATTAAGGAAATCAATTATTTCGGGTTGTGGGTCCTGACATGTTAGGTCCAAATTAATGGTGGGGGCTTTTCTCAATTAATATTATTAAAAAAGTCATTAATTCGGGTTGTGGGTCCTGACCAGTTAGGTCCAAATTAGTTGTCTGGGTCCTGACCAGTTTGGTCCAAATTAGTGGTGGGGACTTCTCTTCCAAAGAAAGAGACATAAAGGCCAAACCCGGCACCAAAAAGTTCCACAAAGTCTCTTTTTTTTTTTTGAGTGGTAAGTATCCAAATTTAAGTGGTGGATACTGGGAACTGGGAGATATTCTCAGCGGATCCGGTTTCTGATCCTCTCGCAAATCCAACCATTCAAATCTCAAAAAAATCTTCCAGACCCAATTAATCCGCCAATCCAAAAAAATGTGTTTTTTTTTGTCTGGACCGTATTGATCCAAACTGATTCTTTTGAACTGGATCTGGGTCTACCTATATTGAGAATAATCCCACATTATTAATGAGATTAGAATCTTAGGGTCTTATATATGGACAATCCCTCCATTTACTAGTTCGAACTTTTGAATTGAAAATTTAATATGGTCTCAAGAGAACTCTAGGTTCCCTCTCATAATAATCCTAAAAAGAGGTAAAATCATCAAAAGAGGGACGCCAAATGCACAAAAAAGGGACTATGGTGACCCAAAAAGGGAAAGTCAACTAAGAGGGATTATATCTCTTCCAAAACGAGTGGCCAATCATCCAAAAGAGGAACCCAAAAAAAGAGATCAGTCATCCAAAAAGAGAGAGAGTTCAGAAATCACCTAATGATGGAGTTACATGTGAGAAGGAGTATTGAGAATAGTCTCACATTGCTAATTAGATTGAAATCTTGAGGTCTTATATATTGAGAGTCCCTCTACTTACTATTTCGAAAATTTTGAATTCGAAACTTGACAGCCTGGACTAATCCGAATCTAGATCTGATATTCATTCTTTTTAACTTGATCAACTATGAGCTCTATCAATAATCTAGATCCATGGAGAAATGTTAGAGAGAGTTCAAGATAAAAAATGAAAAATCTTGACTTAGCTATTGATTTCATCCCATCATCACACATGATTGTAGTTGAAAAGAGTAATTACCATTAAACTATATTTATTTATCTATCCTTTTTAAATTCCTAATTTTAAGATAAGTCTCCACTTCCAAAAATAGGAATCGGTCTGTCCCACCATCTTACCAGTTACCTCCACCTTATGTTGGCAGAATGATGGTGGGATCGTCCCAGTGGTAATGAAGTGGTTACCTTGAATCTTCCTGCTATTAGGCCTTAATTAGGGATGCAGGTTTTACTCTGACAACGTGAACCCGTCCTGAATCCTAGCAGGGTTAAACTCGGACTGAACCCTGACAAAGACAGAGCTGGGTTAGGGCCAAAAATATGTTCAACCCTGGTAGGATTGGGCTGGGTTAAGGTTGACCCCTTGGAGCCCAACCCGACCTGGCCCGACCCTGTATATTGATATAATCATAATTAATTTCATTACGTTATTAATGTATTATATTTATATCTAATTTAAATATAAATATATTACACATATATTTCTTTGAAAACGTGCATACCATAAAATCTTTTGTTTGACTTTCGTTTACTCTTTCGGTGCCGTTTTCTTTCACTTCTTTTCTCCTCCTCTTCCTCCAATGATGGCATTGAAGAATAGTTGGAACAGAGGATGAACAAAGCAGACTATGTTGCTGATTTGGCCTTGATAGAAGAAAAATAAAAATTCGGAAATCGAGGAGAAAGAAGTTGAGTTGGAGGAAAGAGAGAGGGAGAAGTAGAGGAAAATAAGCTTTATGATTTTGCTGGCGGTGAACTCCGATCCTCAGTAGGTCTCGATAATCTTCTTTTCTCGTTGAGATCATAATCCGCGTCTCCTCCCGAACCGCTGGGAGGAGATGATTTGAATTCCCATTATGATGTAAGCAAAATTTCTATTCCCAGATTGGGCACAAAACTGAAAATTTCACCCAATCACCCAATCCTTTGTAATTATAATTGTCCATGCCATCATCATTAGTAAATGGTTATCTAACACTTCAAGATAAGTTTCCAACTCCTTATTCCTTTTGAATCCGACCTTTTGGGTTTAGATCTAATTTTTAGTTAGGGTTTTGCTTTGGTTTTTCATGTTTAGGGGATTGATTGCTCAGCATATTGAAAATTTCCCTTGTATTGTTCAAACCCCATAAAGCAGAGGATATGTCAATTGGTTCATTAGCCCAATCAGGGCTAACCCGGCCCAGCTTGGCCCTGAACCTTGACAGGGTTGGGTTGGTTGATGGTTTGTCTAACCCTAACAGAGTTGGGCTGGGCCTGGGTTGGGTATAAGAGACTCAGGATTGGGTTTGCGGCCCAAGCCGGCCCTGTTGCAGCCCTAGCCTTAATGCGAGCTTATCTCTTTGATAATTGACTCGTCTCCTTTGACAGTTCCAATGGGGTTAGGATCCTTTCTTGTCAATGGAGGAACTTCATTCATGATCCAACCACTAGAGTTCATTATGCACGCCAAGTGAACTCTAACCACTAAATCACAACTAAAAGGACTGAACATCAGGATATCTAGTGGCTATAGTTTATTGTGTGCACATGTTGATGTATTAGTGTACGGACACAATGAATAACAGCCACTGAATTTTTTCATGCTGAAATGAAGAACATAAGAAGATTAAAATCCGGTGATCCTAGCCATAGAGATTTTCGCTCATCCTCCAACTCTAACAATGATGATGTAATGCTTAGGGAGAAGTGGTGGGTCCACAGTTCACATACCATAGACATAATCCTAACATGTCAGACTACTTCCCACATTAAAACTAAGAAAACCTTACTATTTGCCAAGGAGGAAAAAAAAAAAAAAAAGGAAGTTTGAGGTAATCACAAAAAAAAAAAAGGAAGTTTGAGGTAATCACAACGATAATATGTACCATTAAGAAGATGACCAATCGCTTGTTCTACCTGCTTGCAGAGGACACAATGGATTTGGATCTCAAAACTTCAATCTCCAAGATAGTTTTCGAAGGCACATTCTTTGATGTAATATTGAATAAACATCTTAATGTTCAGGATACTCATGCTAAATTTTTAATTCAAAAGTTTGAACCTAGAAGTGGAGGGTCTCTTCTTCACGTATTGCTTCTCTTTTGGGTAGTCTTTTTTTTGGGTGATTATGATAAAGGAATCTAGAGCTCTGATATCATATTAAGTTGCTATCTTAAAAGTTTGAACATATAAGAAGAGGGACACTCACATATATAAGGCACTCAATATTTCAATCTCTAAGTAGTGTTATTCCCAACAACTTATAATTCAAGAACAAAAAAAACTTTCATTTTTTTCTCAAGCCTATGGATCATCTTTCTCGCATATGCCACTTAGAGTCCAAGGAGGGTAACGTAACTACAATTTAAGACTAGTGTTTACATCTCTCTATGACATCGAGTTCAAATAACTTGCTTGTACTTCTAGTTTTATAGTCTTCATGGTATTCCATCATCATCGATGTAAAACCCACTTTTAGAGTGTGGGATCCATTAGATATGAATAGTGATAGAATCTTAATAAAATTATATATAGATAAACAATTTTGACTGTTCAGATGTTCGCTTCTTCTGTAAACATATTGAAGAGAGCATTAGTGTCATAGTGTCCAACCACTCTCTGAGGTATATCTCTTCAATTTTTTTTTTTTTTTTTTTTGCTAGGAAAATTTATCATCTGTTTTGGGATGAAAATTTTAGATTACCATATGACTGCCTATTGCCCGTTATATATTAAATGCTAGGTAAAAACTCAGACATACCAGTTATTTTGCTTGCTTACCTTTTATGTATTAATGTTCAGTTTTGCATTGCTACATAAATAATACTGCATATCCACCTTTTACAGAGCTTTTTCTGTCGTTTATTTGTTTAATCCCTTTCTTTTTGCAGTTTATTTTGAAAAATATTATTAGAATTGTAGACTCATTTTCCCAAAATGCTACAAGAAATCCAGACTATGGTCAACAGTGTTATGGCTTTATCCAGGGGTTTATAAGGTGTGAACATTGTTGGGTTGGTGTCTTGTATTCTGTGGGGTCCACACAATTATAAGGGTAATATTTGTATTAGGGTATGAGTCTATTACATGTATGGGAGTAAACTTATAATTATGGTGGGATTAGGGTTTCTAGGTTTCCCTATAAATTGTCTCTGTGTGGGAAAACCTAGGTAAGGCTACAAAAGGGGGTAGAGGATTCTCCTCCGACAAGGTGGAGAGCTGGAGCATTGTAAGGCCGACAGGATGAGATAGGCCTGTCAGGTAGAGAATTTTGTAGACTGTTCTTGGGAATAGAAGAAAGTCACTCTTTTCTCTGGTGGATGTAGGCATCCCACGATGGGGTGCTGAACCACGTTAATTCTTCGTGTGCTTCTTGTTTGTTTGCGTTCTCCCGATCCTAACAAGTGGTATCAGAGCTAGGGTTCTTTGAAGAACGAAGGAGATACGCAGTATGAAGAAGAAGAAGAAAAAAAAAAAGGACTGAATCTGTGAGAAGGGTTTCCACGGGAAACCCTAGTACAATGATGCTTAGGGTTTGTGGATAAAGGCTCGATCAAACCTTTGTGTGTTTTAAGCCCATTCCTTTTTGTCTTGTATTTAATCTTTTAAATAGGACAAAAACGGATTAGGGTTAGGGTTTAGCATCATAAGAAGAAGAAAAAGAGAGTAGCAGTTTTTCTGGGCGTAGGTGATTTGCGCAGCCGTGATCAAGCAGACGATCGGGAGGTCATCCGTGGTCCGATTGGGCTGATTTTTGGACAGCAGGTAGAGGACACATAGTTCGTCAATCTGTACGGTCAGATTTTTTATTGGAGTTTTTTAAGTCATGTTATTCGCTCCGTACAGCAGCCTCTGTTTCTTTGGGTGAAATTTCTGCATCTCTTTGTTTCTTCAAATAGTAGTTTTGTGCCGACAAGAAGAGATGGAGGAGAATCTCAGGTTGGGAAGATGATTCTTCTTATCATCGCATGTGCAGGGATCATGGAGTCAAGACTTGCAGAGTTTGACTCAGGTGTGGCAGCGATGGTTTTCAATGGCTTGGCGGATCTAGTTGGATCGGGTGTCGGATCTGACGGCGGGATTGAATCTCGGTACGATGCACATAATGACCAGTTTATGTTGCACCGTGGGGTAAAGGAGTACTGGCGGGTTGGGACAAGAAGTCGGATCTCTAAGTCTGCATTGGAGGTGCAGAGGTGAGAGGCTTGGGTTCCAGGTGCAATTGGAGTTGCAAAGGGCTGGGATAAGGAGTCGGTTCTCAAGGGCTGCAATGGAGGTGCGGTGGTGAGAGACTCGGGTTCCAGATGCAACTGGAGTTGCGGGGAGGACCGTGGAGTGACGGTGATCTTTCCGGTGATCTTGCGGTAGTGGGAGACATGGAGTCACTTCACATCGTGCGGCGGTGGGTCGCACGGGACACCCCGGACGGGGTGTGGGCTATGCTGGTTTGGGTGTAGCGGTTTGGCAGAGACGGATTTACAGAATCAACATCAATGAGTTTTCTTCAAGGTGGTTTGCAGAATTCAAGCCAGGTGGAGATTTGTTGGGTTGGTGTCTTGTATTCTGTGGGGTCCACACAATTATAAGGGTAATATTTGTATTAGGGTATGAGTCTATTACATGTATGGGAGTAAACTTATAATTATGGTGGGATTAGGGTTTCTAGGTTTCCCTATAAATTGTCTCTGTGTGGGAAAACCTAGGTAAGGCTACAAGGGCTGTAGAGGATTCTCCTCTGACAGTGGAGAGCTGGAACGCTGTAAGGCTGACAGATGAGATAGGCCTGTCAGGTAGAGAATTTTGTAGACTGTTCTTGGGAATAGAAGAAAGTCACTCTTTTCTCTGGTGGATGTAGGCATCCCACGATGGGGTGCTGAACCACGTTAATTCTTCGTGTGCTTCTTGTTTGTTTGCGTTCTCCCGATCCTAACAAACATCAGTCCTCTGCGCTGGGCATAAGTAATTTATTGTATTTTTTATTTGTTATTTATATCTAAACAATGTTAACAATGCCTACTTTCAGAAACACAAACTTCACCGAAAAAAAAAATTAAAAAAAAAATAAAATAAAAATAAAAAATAAAAAAACTGCATCTCCTTGAAATTTTATAATTTCTTATGAAATTTTCTTTGGAATAGAAATGCATTTTCTTTATTATTTATGACGATAGACATTTTGCTTTTGGACTGTATTTAATTGTTTGTGTGATGTCTTAGATTGACACTGAGAGGGGGTGAATCTGTGTGTCCAAAATTCTCTCGTTATAGGCAATCACAGACTGACTAGAGCAATCCCAATTTTACTAGTCCAAATATAATCATATGCACACGAACCATGCAAACCATAGAATGATCAAATATACCAGACACTGCACACCCACTCTGCAAAGCACAAAAACTCCAAATATCCACACAAAAATAGTAAACACAGTCACAACACTAGATATACATGGTTCACCTCTATAATGTGTGAAATGTTACATCCACAGAATAATGCCTTAAAAGGGCTTCGTATATACTCATTACTCTTCTAAAATTTTTATTACACCCAGAATCTACTGACAACAATTCATGCTTCGACTTTTACAATAATGCAAACGAAGACAACAATTTCACAACATAACAAGCCCTAACTTAAAAAGTGAATAAACAATACAAATTGTCAACCACCTCTAATTACATCAACTTTTTGGGATTTTCTCAAAAAGTTTCAAATCCTGAGGAATTATATCTTAAGATCGAGTTACCTCCACTCGTGTAACTCCACTATTGCTTGTCTCTAGAGAGTAGAAACTCGAAACGTACGCGTTGGGATCATCAAAATAGAAACACTATTCATCACAGAGTTTTTACACCAAAAACCTTTTTTTTTTTTTTTCCTTCATCTTCTCCTTTAGAGAGCTACTACACATTTTGACTCGAATTACAATAAAAAAATTGGACTCAATTCAGACTTATATAAGCCTCCAAATTGTCACTTTATTCTCGGCCATACGATCTGTAAATAGTGACCTTGATTGAACAGGATTTAAGCAAAGGGAATCTTAACTTCGGTCATCATAATGTCGTGCACGCTTCAGTTAGACCCCTCCGATCTGAATCCGGATAGTGTGGCCCTTCTGAAACCGTTAGATCACGATCTTCAGGTGGAAAATTGATTTCGTGTGAGCACGTGACCTTGATTATATATGAAGTTGCGATAGCATCTTTCTCGCCTTCGAATAGCTCCCAAACACTCTTAACTGCTATGCGTCCGATCTAAATATCACTGGTGTGGCAAGATCAGTGCCGTTCGATTTAGCATTTATATTTATATTGAAAATTCGCCTCCGCCCACTGATTTCTCATATTTGCATCGAATCCCTACCAAATTTTATTATTTAATTTTAAACCCCTGTAGAACCATTACACTCACCGAGAGCAAATCTATTCTTAATTTTTTTCTCTTCATTTTTGCTCGTCAATACGAGAACAACAGTCTCTTTATCATACGATATCGGATCGATGTGAAACAAGTTGAGTTGCGAAGCGGACTCGACGATCTACAACTTCTACATTCAATGCTCCCCTGAATCTGCTATGAAACCCATCAAAATTATTTTCAAATTCAAAACTTTACTACAAACCTTACGAATTTGGCCACAAATGAAACTTCATATACATATTACATGAAGTATAATTGAAAATTAGTTGATGCTATATATTCGTGCCCCATCTGATATACCCCCACAATGCCTACCGCTGTTATACACCTTATTGACCATTCCAGCTCACTACCGGACCCTACCAACGCTCTTACGTCCCCAGAATGCTATGTATAGTTTCCAACAATGACAACACAGGTTCCCCATATGCTCCAGTTATCTGACAATGGAAATTCAATGTTTCATAATCCTCCTTTTGTCCTTTTCATGTTCGATCATCTATACTATAATTTTATTAATTATTTTATTCGTTTTGGTATTTATGAATAGGGAAAAGGAAGTGCACACTAGCGGTGTGTATTTCTATCTCTATCTCACTTTTCCAGGAAATTTGGGCCTCTATTCTTTTTCCTCCAAGTGTCCATTATCAATGTTTCCTATACTCCCATTCTCGCCGCTAGTGTATAGGATTCCAATACAGCCCTCTAATGGATAGATCCCTTTCTCAAATGAATATTAATATTTTAAGGGTAGCTATTAACAAATCCTGATATGTGTACCATACATAATAAGTTATGGCTGGCATGAAAAATTCAGGTAGATCTACCATTGGTAGATTTGTTGGGGCTGAAATTTTTGGATAGGGAGACCTTAAGATTTCCTGTTCATGTGTTATGTTTCAGTTAAATCGGAGATGATCACCAAGTGATAAAATAAAACATGAAAATCTAGGACAATTAATGGAGTATGGTGTTGGTCATGTGTTGTCATTGTTGGCAACTTGACTGATGTGGTAATATGAATGAGTTTATATTAAAGAAATGATGAGAGAAAGCATCAGTGAAGGAGAGAGAATGTTTATATAAGTGGCAGAGCTGAGGCGGCCTTGGGTACGTGTTCTACAGTGGTCTTCAGCTTTGAGAGAGTGGGTCCCACTGATAGGTGGAGGAGAGGGAAAGTGGGTCGGCCCCACTGATGGTTTGGTACAAAATCTAGAGAGAGAAGGAAGAGAGAAATTCTTAAGAGAGAATGAGGAGAGAGAAGATGGTGGTGGCAGCTGAGGTGGCAAAGCCAGGCCACCATGACAGCTAGCCTGGCAACCAGCCATGGCACTTGGCCATGCCACAGCCCAGCAACATGTATATGCCACCAAGCAGTAGCACGGTCGCATGCCACAGCAGCCACGCAGCAACTGCCATGGGCAACCACATGCTTCATCTAGCTCCTAATGCATGCCATGAGCATGCCTTAGTCCTCAGCCATGCCGCATGACACACACCGTAGCCCAGGCTCGCATGGGTCCTTGGTCAATTGACTGTGTAGAGAATGCCCACCATTTCTTGGACGCTTGGCCAGGAGAGAGAGTAGCTCTCTGCCAAAGCCCGCCTTGAGAATCAATATTGCGCATCACATACAGAGGCCATTTTAGGGGATCTAAGGGATATTTTGGGCAAGTTAAAAAAAGAATATTCAATATCCACGGCCAAGGTGGAGCCACGAAGCTCAAATGCCGATCTGACGGTTGTATAGAGTGCGGGCTATTGTGTGACCCGCCCGACAGGTCTTGATGCTCCCGCGAGGTCCGCCATTGGTTCGAAGCAATTTAAGTTTGTATTTTATTTCGCATGAAGGGTTGTCTGTGATTTGGTGAGGTGCGCGTACGCTGAATAGTTAAGAAGATCCTGATCGAATGGTCTAGAGATTTTTCAATTTTTTTTGAAGTGATATGACCAGATCCTACAGTCGATATTAATTCCCACTCTTTTTTCTTGATTCGACAGCCCTTGCTCGAGATTCCCTGCGCAGCCAATGGGAACTAGACAACACCGCTGACATGTTAGTGGCGGCGGCTCTACGATGTTGAGCAGGTGCATGGTAAGCTCTCAGAAGATGCTCTTTTGAATTATCTCATTGGCCTACATTGTTTTCACCATATCTCAGCCATCCGATGTCCAAATCGGATGGTTCAAGTTGCAGAATACTTTATTTTGAATACTCTTTAATCAGAGAGCGAGTTAGAGCCCAAAAACTTATCCAGAAAAAAGGAAACAGGGAGAAAAGAAGGTTTTTGAAGTTTCTTTGTTAGTGTGTAAGTTTGTAATCACCTACCAACTTCTTTCCTGTTCATTAATGAAGTCTTGATTGTTTTTGAGATGTTGGTAAAGCATTTATTGTATATCAATGGTGATTGTTTGCTTGTGGGGAAGATGAGAAAAAACCTATAAGGGTTTTGTGGGAAAAATGGGTTCTTGGTGTGTTCTTAATGTTGAATCTTATCACCTTGCTTCCATGGGTTTGTTAAAGCTCCAACGAGGGAATTTAAAAACTGGTTATGATTATCAGCCATTAAAGAAGAGTTTTGAAACTTTCATGGATAGTTGAGAGAAATGGTGTATGGAAGGAATGAGAGAAGACAAGAGGGGTTTTACCTTTTCTATCCAATTGGAGATTCAAGTCTTCAATGAATGAAACGAGTTGAAGATTCCAATGGATTTCAGATGTCTGCCAGCCTTCACTGAGTCACTCCAGAGACTTCTTAGAGTATGAGAAAATACACATAAGGACTGTAAGCCTTCCAACCTTATATGAGCTTTGTATTTTTAATTCATATACTGAGTTTTTGCTAGTTTAGATGGAGTATGAATATACCTAACTAGTCTATGCTAGAATTGTAAAGGCATTACTATTAGCCCATAATTTGATATTGTTAGTTTCCCATGGATGCGGGTTAAGCTTGGTATGTGCAGCGGGTGTTGAACACTGATACATTGATATTTGAATTGTTGGCACATTTGTGGCCTCCTAGTTATATGCTGGGTACTTTGTGCATGTACTCCCTGCTGTGTATGCAACTAAAAGAAGCATATTGAGTATATACGGAGTCTGTAGGGCATTACTCTATGAAACTAACCATCACATACTGTGTTGGTGAACCACGTTATATCTTGTGTTGTGGACTGCGTATATTTTGTATCTTGTGATGTGTGTGGAATGGTTTGCAGGATGGATGTGCACAACACGATAGACCTGGCTACTTTGTGGTAGCGAGGTGGTTGTGCATACGATTGTGTGTGTGGTAGTGTTTCAGTGATTGCATGGTTGTCTGTCTTCGGAGAATTATTTGAGAAGAACTTTTTAAGACACTGATTCATCCCTCTCATTATCAACCTGTAATCAACATATGGGAGTACTATTTGGGTTTCATAGATATACATGAAAGGGTATACCAATTAGAGGGAAAGATAAATATTGAATATGAGACTTAAATTTGATATGTGACCAATTTAAACCACTTTTTAATATCTAATGATCAGAATCGCCATATCACTCTTCCATGTGGCTGAACATGTCCACCCACCCACCAATTTTATCTGTGGGTTTCAAAAGCTTTCACTTTTTTTTAAGCTATTATTTGTAAGTTTTAGTGTTGATTCATTTTAGGGAGTTTAAAGTTTTGGGTTATTGTATAAGTAATGTCCTTCTCATGAGAGTAGATATGATTCAAAATTTTACTTTTCAAATTGTAAATAATTAAGTCATCATAAAAAGTAAAATAGATTCTACTAATGAGTGTTTTGATGTTGCATTTTTTTTTTATAATATACACATAAAATAAAAATTTCATGCCATATCATATTTAAGGCATGTTTGTTTCCTATTAGACCGAAGGCTCATTTGTTATGAACAGTGGATACACAAAATCACCTTTACCATGATATTTGTTTATATAAAGTCATTTCCCTACATTGTTCTTCATTCATCGGTCACAGTATCTTTTACTTTCTATTTCCAGCTCGATGTGTGCTGTTGATGAAACCTCAAATGATAAGATTGAGACATTGAAGGAAACCAATAGTAGGAGCAAATGAAAAATACCATAGTCAATATTACTTCTGGTGTTAAAACCATGAAAAAGCAAATAAGTGATTTCTTTTTTAACACAACCGAATTACATAAAGAATTAGACCCAGTCAGCCCTCCTATAAATACGATTGAAGACCATTTGTTACTCCCATCTTCTTCCGCTCTCTGTTTAGTGTTTCTCCCTTTTTAGTGGTGTTCGTGATCCCCCTTTCTGTCAATCTTTTTCTCCCTATAATTTCTTTCTGTATTTTCTTTTGTATTTTCACTCGTCTTGGTGTTCCTCATTCGTCTTCGTGTCGTAGTTCGCATTGATTTATTGAATTTGTTTGCAGACGATTGAATGGTATGTAGATTTCTTTTTTCTTATCTATTTCTAGGTTTTCTAGCAATGGTGTGTATTGATCTTTTAGATCTAAATTTTTTTTATGATTCACTATCTCTGATATTAACTTTTTATATTTTTCATTCCAGGTTCGTTATGATGACGAACGCCAAGACTATTACGATAGAGGATCGCCGTTCTTATGATAAGGATACTGTTGTTCTCTAATTATGATATATTTGGTGGATTATGGACGAAATAGAGTTTTTTTTTATTCACTAATTAGGTATGTCAAAACGAAACATTTGTGTTTGATTCATGCATAACGTGATTGTAGATTTCGAACCCTTGTAATAGAACCCTAAAAAGTAATCAATTGATCCAATCTAAGCTTCTCAAATCCATAAAACCAAGTTCTGGAAACTGGGACGGATTGGTTCGTAACCCGAACAAGAAGGAAAAGTCGGACCATTCCAGCCGATTTTGAAATCCTCTTTTGAATCATTCATTATTCATGTTTGATCTTCAATTTTAATCATGGTTTTCTCTTTGAAGCAATGATATTATAGACAATCAATGAAACGTATCCTTTTTTTTTTTAATTTTTTTTATTTAATTATAATAGGAACCCTTTCATGGGGTTCTTTCATGGGGTTCTAAACATATGTTTCCAGAGATCTTTTCAGAGATGGTTTCGTACAAATACCGTGGGGCTCTAAACATCTACTTCCGGCGATCACTTTCGGCATCCTATTCGCCAACTTCCTAAACTACTTCACTGCTCCAATCATGGGTGGATTTGTGACAATTTGGACTGTTGTGTTCTCTGTTTCTGGTCAAACTTTAAGATTTTGATCTGTTGCTGGAGTTGAGAACTAAATTTCTTTATTGTTGGGTCGAAGGAGAATAGTATTGATTTCAATTTTTGGGCTGAAGGAGAATAGTGTCGAGCTCATCTGAAGATGAAAGAAACGAATTGCAGAGGGACAGCCAGGGATGGAGAGAGTGTGCACAAGAGAGAGAGAAGTAAACGGCGGGGAGATACAGAACTATCGAGCTCGAAGAGTGTTATTTATATTAGAATGTCAAATAAGTAATTTTAACATGGGTTAATATTTCTCAGTTTAAAATAAGAAGGGTACAAACGTTAGACAAAATTTCAACTCTCTTCCGTCAATTAATGGGAAAATGTTTTGGAATTTTGGGTGGTAGTTGATGATTTCAGAAATCTTGAATAATAGGTGATGTTTCTTAAAATATTTGGGTAGTACGTGAATTTTTCCAAATATAAACTACATGTGAACCATTTTGTTGCGCTTTGTAAGAAGTTGATTAATTTTAAAATAAAATCATTGAATCAAGGGAAATTTAAGAATAAACATATCATTTTCCATCCCTCCCCCATCAAATGTAAATAATTATATCATCATAAAAAATAAAATAGATTCAACTGATGAGTGTTTTGATATTGCATTTTTTATAATATACACATAAACTAAAAATTCCACGCAAATCGCATGTAAAAGGCATGTTTGTTTCGCATTAGAAGACTCATTTGTTATGAGCAGTGGAAACACAAAATCACCCCATGATATTTGTTTATAAAAGGTTTTTTTTTCCAAAATTGTTCATCATTCATTGATCATATCATCTTTACTTTGGTGCTCTTATTTTACAATGAATCAACACTAAAACTTACAAATAGATGGTAGGTTTTAGTGTTGATTCATTTTAGATCTTATATCCGGAACTACTAGGACTACCACCTGATCGAGCAACAGAGTTCGTTATAGATCTTATACCCGAAATCGCACCAGTATCTAAAGCACCCTATCGAATGGCTCCTACTGAACTGAAGGAACTGAAGGTATAGTAACAGGAATTACTGGACAAGGGTTATATCAGACCCAGCATATCACCATGGGGAACGCCGATATTGTTTGTGAAGAAGAAGGACGGTAGTGTTTGACTGTGTATAGACTATCGAGAATTGAATAAGTTTACAATCAAGAATCGGTACCCGTTGTTTCGGATTGATGACTTGTTCGATCAGTTGCAAGGTGCCAAGGTGTTCTCCAAGATTGATCTTTGGTCAGGATACCATCAGTTAAAGATTAAGGAAGGTGATATTCCAAAGACAACATTCAGAACAAGATATGGAGATTATGAATTTTTAGTCATGTCTTTTGAATTAACTAATGCACCCGCGACTTTTATGGAACTCATGAATCAGGTATTCCATGATATGTTGGATACGTCAGTCATTGTGTTTATTGATGATATATTGGTCTACTCCAAAGATAAGGAAACTCATGTCATGAATCTAAGAACCGCTCTGCAATGACTAAGAAAAGAGAAGCTTTACGCCAAATTTATAAAGTGTGAGTTTTGGTTAAATGAGGTCGCTTTCATAGGCATGTTGTATCCGCTGAAGGAATTAAAGTGGATCCTAGCAAGATTGAAGCCATTGTGAAATGGGAAGCACCTCAGAGTGTTGCAGAAATCAGAAGCACCTGTGGTCGCAGAAATACCACAGGTGCTGCCACACCTGCGACCCCTAAGTTTCTGTTTGTCTAAATACATGGGAATTAATTCTAATTAAAAGTCAATAAACTTGTTAATTTTCAAGTGATCTAAGAGTGAATTACAAAGCTTGAACGAGGATCTACTATCAATCAAAGGTGAGGGAACAAGACCTAAACTAATGGGCTAATAATAAACTATTTCTATTTATTGAGTCCAATGCCATGAATGATTCTATGTTTGTATGCATGTATTGTGCATTTCACTTGTCATCCAATATTCCTGCTATTAATGTTCATTCATATTTAATTCCGTTTATTTATAACATGATGATAATGATGATGCTAGGAATAGGCATGTGAATGTTTGTGTGTGGTTAATGTACTTGATGCGAGTGGGGCATCAGGGGGAGGACGTGACACTATGGTTCATCCTTGTCACCAGACTCTAGTTCTATATCTACTCAAATTTTGTCCACTGACATTGTTGTATCGTCATTACCTTAGCAGAACTATTACGTTGTAGGGCATCGGGGGAGGTGGTCTCGAACCGTGTAGTCTCTAACTCTGCCTTGGATACATTGTTTGACATTAGGATTGATTAGTTGCGAGTCCATTTTGCAAGCCCTCGCCAATAGGGGCTTACGTATTGGTATGGGTAGGGTATCAGGGGAAGTGTTATGCGGTGTTTTAATCCGGACACTTTAGCTCTATCTCTATTCCATGATGGGTGCATGTGGGATGGCAATTGTGTTTGATCTATTGGGCGGTTTCACACACTCGTGTATAGAGGTGCGGCGGCCAACTATCCTTTCTATTTCACATTGCAAACTTATGAACCAGACCAAAGATATGAATTGAATGCATGCATATGTATGTTGCATTATTTTGTTTGCTCACTAGCCATGATGTGTGCTCACCCTTTTGACGTCGAATATTTTTAGTTGATGATGCAGGTCCTACAGTAGAAGATTACCTAAATGCTTCAATATGCGGGCATGTTGCGGCGATGGATGTAGATGCTATGATGGAGTCGCATGATTCGTCGTGCGAGTACAACTCATGCGTCTTAGATTTATTAGTTGGATTATTCGGAAGATGTAATTGATTAATTTATTTTATTTTATGTCTTAGTCTTTTGGAGATAATTAGATACCTTATTTATGTTATCATTGTTAGATACTCAGTTCATTAGTATTAAAGACTTTCGCTATTGTTTATTTACTCTGATTATGATTGTGGGTATGTATGGTTTAAGCAAAAGGACATAGTCTATTCGAGATCTTGGTTGAACCGTTGGATCATAGACGGTTTATCATACTATTCTGGTTGGTTCAGAATTTGGGGTGTGACAACTTGGTATCAGAGCTCTCGGGCCCTGTCTTTTAAACCTATATACTTCCACAAAAGTTCGTGAACTGAGTTAGGATAAATTTAAAAGTTTTAATAAGAACACACTATAAGCACCTGTGTTGTATGAGACAAAAATTAAGAAAGAGAATAATGCACTATTAAGATGAGAAACAAGTTTCATATACACATCGAATAAAAACAATATATATATATATCCAAATCAGAGTATCCAAATCCAGACAGTTATTCTGTAGTACAAGGAAAAAGTAAAAAGAAATACGTCATGGAGCTGGAGGTGCTGGAGGAGGAGGTGCCTCATGATCTCGGTCATAGTCCTCAGCATACACCCTTGTAAGCCAGGCTACCTGAGTCTGGGTCACCTGGAGACTAGCTGCCAGATTGGCCATCCATTGATCAGTCGCACGTTGGGTCTCCCTAATCTCACATAGCAGTCCCATCACATCATCTGGTGGTGGGTGCGAAGGACCAGTTGAGTGGGAAAGAACCCGAGAAGGGCCAACTCTAGTAGAATGCAATGGTGATGGAGTAAGTATGGCATCTACATCCATGTACATACGATCATCATCCTCAGCATCACCCCCATGGACTCCTGCTGCTGTCACCTCAGCGTCTGCTATCTCGACCCGAGTACGGGGACGCACCATAGCGTTCCTCTCCTCGTCATTGACCTGCACATCGCGCATCCCCATCTTGCAGATGGCCTCCCAGTCAAGGTCAGACGAGAAGGTATCATCATGAATCTTCTCATCCACTAAGTCGACATGCAAGAGAGTGAGCAGGGTAGTGATAAAATGCCCATAGGGTAGGTTGCCTATCTGACCAGGCATCGCAGCACGGCGCATCGTCCTGATAATAATGTATGGAAGGCAGACGGGCTGCCTAGTGCAGATGCAGTACAAGAGATACTGGGTCAACTGAGAAATCTTCTCATAATGGCCACTCTGAGGAATCAGGTTGTGCTGAATAATCTTGCAGTACACTTGAGGTTCCGACTGTAGGTTGATTGCCTTCATCTCCCAGCGATCATCTCTAAGAAATTGGCGATCAATCTCTGCACGCATTATCAAAGATAGGAACTGGGGTTCCTTAGGTGCACAGTATACCAAGGGGCCGTCGTTTGAAATACTCAGGAGATCAACCAACTCCTGGCAGTTAAAGGAGATCTCCACCCCTTTAACATAACTGGTGATCTTGAGCTCTCTACCCCTGTCTGTATCATTTGGATCACCCACTCCCTGAAGGTTGCAATAAAACTGCTTCACCAGAGCAGGACAGGTGCAAGCCTCATATAATATCACGGGGAGCCAACCCATGTCACCAAAAGCACCATCTACATTAAACAAGGCTAGATTAGCCAAGTTTACACAACGACTCCCTTCCACCTTTTTACGCTCATAACGAGCATATTGAGCCTCTGCTTCATTAGATTGGAAGCGGATAGGATCATGAGCTCTGGGAACTTTGGTGCAAGCCATGTTATCTGCAATGACACAGACAAATAGACATGATAAGAGTTATAGGGCAAAACTCAAAATTTTGGCATTATAACGGCATGATTTGGACAAAAGCCTCACTTTTCACCCAAACAGTTGACCACAAATTAAACTTCATATACATATTACATGAAGTATAATTGAAAATTAGTTGATGCTATATATTCGTGCCCCATCTGATATACCCCCACAATGCCTACCGCTGTTATACACCTTATTGACCATTCCAGCTCACTACCGGACCCTACCAACGCTTTTACATCCCCAGAATGCTGTGTATAGTTTCCAACAATGACAACACAGGTTCCCCATATCCTCCAGTTATCTGACAATGGAAATTCAATGTTTCATAATCCTCTTTTTGTCCTTTTCATGTTCGATCATCTATACTGTAATTTTATTAATTATTTTATTTGTTTTGGTATTTATGAATAGGGAAAAGGAAGTGCACACTAGCGGTGTGTACTTCTATCTCTATCTCACTCTTCCAGGAAATTTGGGCCTCTATTCTTTTTCCTCCAAGTGTCCATTATCAATGTTTCCTATACTCCCATTCTCGCCGCTAGTGTATAGGATTCCAATACAGCCCTCTAATGGGTAGATCCCTTTCTCAAATGAATATTAATATTTTAAGGGTAGCTATTAACAAATCCTGATATATGTACCATACATAATAAGTTATGGCTGGCATGAAAAATTCAGGTAGATCTACCACTTGGTAGATTTGTTGGGGCTGAAATTTTTGGATAGGGAAACCTTAAGATCTCTTGTTCACGTGTTATGTTTCAGTTATATCGAAGATGATCACCAAGTGATAAAATAAAGAAAAAATTTCATCTACACCCCATCAAAGATTGTTAACATCATCTACACCCACAAGTTTGCAAAAACATCACTTAGGTCCCAAAACTTTGGCTGTGGTAATCAAAGAAGTCCACTCCGTCAGTTAATTTCCGTTAGATGCTGACGTCAACTGAAATAAAAAATTTCATGGACAATATTGCCCCTAGATTAAAGATAAAATACCATTTACCCTTCTTCTTCTTCTTCCTTTCCTCTTCTTCTTTCCTCTTCTCCTCTTCTCCATAGTCAGATTCATATGGCAGAAGCTGGTAATGGTTGTGGATGAAAGCATATTAATAAATAATTAATTTTATTTTTGTTCTTCATCGATTGAAATAGAGAGAGAGAGAGAGAGAGAGATAGATTCACATCATCCCATGAACAGTAAGATGAAGACAGGTCAAACCTGTTCAAACAGTTTGAGTTAAAATCTTATACAAGCTAGCGCCTCACTAACAAATCAGGTACAATAATGATCTCAGTTCAGGATTAGTAATCTGAGCTTAGAATCTAGGTGTTTTGTCTGATCTGGACTGGTTTGAGGTGGTTCAGTATCAATAGACCGACAGAAATGTTTTAACAGGACAAACCTCAATTTGAACCGGTTGAGGATTCAGTTTACAACGGCCGGTAAGGATGAAAAAATAAATTCCTCTATTTTGTTCTGAGGCATTCATGGACCATACTCTGGCCTATGTAAACCAAGAAAAAAAACCTTAGAAACTTACAGAAACGGATCTAATAGATCTAACCATTGCAACAAGTCCTTTGCTGTAGCCATTTGCGACCCAAAAGCCATAAACAACTTTCTTTTCCACGATTTTTTTAACCATTATTCTGTTTGTTTTATGAATCTTGGGTTATCCAGATTTTGTCTCAAGCTCACATTACCGGAAAAATCTTCACGTCGCCGGAGAAGAAGACTTTTTGGAATAAATCTTTTAAGTTTTTTAAAATTAAAAAGATAAAATATAAAAATGAAGGGTAAAACTGTATTTTTACAATTTTAGTGATTTTCGTCAGTTAAGTGAACCTAGGTGATGTTTTTGCATTCTTATGGGTGTAGATGATGTTAACAATCTTTGATGGGGTGTAGATGAAATTTTAGAACATGAAAATCTAGGACAATCAATGGAGTATGGTGTTGGCCATGTGTTGTCTTTGTTGGCAACTTTACTGATGTGGTAATGTGGATGAGTTTATGTTAAAGAAATGATGAGAGAAAGCATCAGTGAAAGAGAGAGAATGTCTATATAAGTGGCAGAGCTGAGGCAGCCTTGGGTACGTGTTCTACAGTGGTCTTCAGCTTTGAGAGAGTGGGTCCCACTGATAGGTGGAGGAGAGAGAAAGTGGGTGAGCCCCATTGATGGTTTGGCACAAAATCTAGAGAGAGAAGGAAGGGAGAGAAATTCTTAAGAGAGAAGGAGGAGAGAGAAGATGGTGGTGGCAGCTGAGGTGGCAAAGCCATGCCACCATGGCAGCTAGCCTGGCAGCCAGCCATGGCACTTGGCCATGCCACAGCCCAGCAACATGTATATGCCACCAGGCAGTAGCACGGTCTCATGCCACAGCAGCCATGTAGCAACTGCCATGGGCAGCCACATGCTTCGGCTAACTCCTAATGCATGCCATGCGCATGCCGTAGCCCTCAGCCATGCCGCATGACACACACCGCAACCCAGGCTCGCATGGGTCCTTGGTCAAATTGACTGCGTAGAGAATGCCCACCATTTGTTTGACGCTTGGCCAGGAGAGAGAGGTATCTCTCTGCCAAAGCCCGCCTTGAGAATCACCATTGTGCATCATACAATGGTTACAGAAGCCATTTTAGGGGATCTAAGGGATATTTTGGGCAAGTTAAAAAAAGAATATTCAATATCCACGGCCAAGATGGAGCCTCGAAGCTCAAATGCCGATCTGACGGCTATATAGAGTAGGGGCTATTGTGTGACCTGCCCGACGGGTCTTGATGCTCCCACGAGGTGCGCCATTGGCTGGAAGCAATTTAAGTTTGTATTTTATGTTGCATGAAGGGTTGTCTGTGATTTGGTGAGGTGCGCGTACGCTGCATAGTTGAGCAGATCCCGATCGAATGGTCTTGAAATTTTTCGATTTTTTTTGACGTGATATGAGCAGATCCTACAGTTGATATTAATTCCCGCTCTTTCTTCTTGATTCGACAGCCCTTGCTTGAGATTCCCTGCGCAGCCAATGGGACGTCGACAACACCGCTGACATGTTAGTGGCGGCGGCTCTACAATGGTGAGCAGGTGCACGGTAACCTCTCAGAAGATGCTCTTTTGAATTATCTCATTGGCCTACATTGTTTTCACCATATCTCAGCCATCCGATGTCCAAATCGGATGGTTCAAGTTGCAGAATGCTTTATTTTAAATACTCTTTAATCTGAGAGTGATTTAGAGCCCAAAAACTTAAGCAAAGAAATGGAAACAAGGAGAAAAGAAGGTTTTTGGAGTTTCTTTGTTAGTGTGTAAGTTTGTAATCACCTACCAATTTCTCTCTTGCTCATTAATGGAGTCTTGATTGTTTTTGAGATATTGGTGATGCCTTTATTGTATATCAATGGTGATTGTTTGCTTGTGGGGAAGATGAGAAAAAACCTATAAGGGTTTTGTGGGAAAAATGGGTTCTTGGTGTGTTCTTAATGTTGAATCTTATCACTTTGCTTCCATAGGTTTGTTGAAGCTCCAATGAAGGAATTTAAAAACTGGTTATGGTTATCAGCCATTAAAGAAGAGTTTTGAAATTTTCATGGAGAGTTGAGAGAAATGGTGTATGGAAGGAATGAGAGAAGACAAGAGGGGTTTTGCCTTTCCTATCCAATTGGAGATTCAATTCTTCAATGAATGAAGCGAGTTGAAGATTCCAATGGATTTCAGATGTCTGCCAGCCTTCACTGAATCACTCTAGAGGCTTCTTAGATTATGAGAAAATACACATAAGGACTGTAAGCTTTCCAACCTTGTATGAGATTTGTATTTTTAATTCATATACTCTGTTTTTGCTAGTTTAGGTGGAGTATGAATATACCTAACTAGCCTATGCTAGAATTGTAAAGGCATTACTATTAGCCCAAAATTTGATATTGTTAGTTTCCTATGGATGCGGGTTAAGCTTGGTGTGTGCAGCGGATGTTGAACATTGATACATTGATATTTGAATTGTTAGCACATTTGTGGCCTCCTAGTTATATGTTGGGTAAATTGGGTGCATGTACTCCCTGCTGTGTATGCAATTAAAAAAAGCGTATTGAGTATATACGAAGTCTGTAGGGCATTACTCCATGGACTAGCCATTATATACTGTGTTGGTGAACCACGTTATATCTTGTGTTGTGGACTGAGTATATTTTGTATCTTGTGATGTGTGTGGAATGGTTTGCAGGATTGTGTGCACAACACGGTAAACCTGACTACTTTGTGGTAGCGAGGTGGTTGTGCATAAGACTGTGTGTGTGGTAATGTTTCAGTGATTGCGTGGTTGTGACCAATGGCTGAAGTGTCAACTAAGGATAACATCTGTCTTCAGAGAATTATTTGAGAAGAATTTCTTAAGACACCGATTCATCCCTCTCTCATTATCAACCTGTAATCAACATATGGGAGTACTATTCGGGTTTCATAAATATACACGGAAGGGTATACCAATTAGATGGAAAGGTAAATATTAAATATGAGATTTAAATTTGATATGTGACCAATTTAAACCACTTTTTAATATCTAATGATCAGAATCGCCATATCACTCTTCCATGTGGCTGAACATGTGCACCTACCCACCAATTTTATCTGTGGGTTTCAAAAGCTTTCACTTTTTTTTAAGCTATTATTTGTAAGTTTTAGTGTTGATTCATTTTAGGGAGTTTAAGGTTTTGGGTTATTGTATAAGTAATGTCGTTCTCATTAGAGTAGAAATGATTCAAAATTTTACTTTTCAAATTGTAAATAATTAAGTCATCATAAAAAGTAAAATAGATTCTACTAATGAGTGTTTTGATGTTGCATTTTTTTTTATAATATGCACATAAAATTTAAAATTCCATGCCATATCATATGTAAGGCATGTTTGTTTCCTATTAGACCGAAGGCTCATTTGTTATGAACAGTAGATACACAGAATCACCTTACCATGATATTTGTTTATAAAAAGTCATTTCCCTAAATTGTTCTTCATTCATCGGTCACACTATTTTTCACTTTCTACTTCCAGCTGGATGTGTGCTGGTGATGAAACCTCAAATGATAAAATTGAGACATTGAAGGAAACCAATAGTAGGAGCAAATGAAAAAAAAAAAATCACCATAGAGCCTTCAATAATACTTCTGGTTTTAAAACCATGAAAAGCAAATAAGTGATTTCTTTTTTAACACAACCGAATTACATAAAGAATTAGATCCAGTCAGCCCTCCTATAAATAGGATTAAAGACCATTTGTTACTTCTTCTTCCGCTCTCTGTATAGTGTTTCTCCCTTTTTAGTGGTGTTCGTGACCCTCCTTTCGGTCAATCTTCTTTGTGTTTCTCCCTGTAATTTCTTTCTGTATTTTCTTTTGTATTTTCATTCGTCTTGGTGTTCTTCATTCGTTTTCGTGTCATTTTTCGCATTGATTTAAAGAATTTGTTTGCAGACGATTGAATGGTATGTAGTTTTCTTTTTTCTTATCTATTTCTAGGTTTTCTTGCAATGGTGTGTATTGATTTTTAGATCTAAATTTTTTTTTATGATTCACTATCTCTGATATTAATTTTTTATATTTTTCATTCCAGGTTCGTTATGATGACGAACGCCAAGACTATTACGATAGAGGATCGCCGTTCTTCGGAGGACCCAAATGCAATCGTCTTTAGTCGAAAAGGACCAATCCAAATTAAATGCTGACGATTATATTACGCTGGAGGTACAAAATATTGTGAAGGCTACTTTCGATGATAAAAAATGATCAAGAACATAAGCACCTGTTCCAAATGCCAGGCCGGAATATTCTGGAAGGGTGGGATTCCCAGATCCTCAAAGGAGCAGTCCCAGGTCCTCAAGAACAGCGGTTTTCTATCCGTGCCGGAATATTTTGGAAAAACAAAATCCCGTAAAGACTTCTTAGTATCATGGGCAAGTGGCAGAAAAAAAAAAGGAGAGAAAAGTGAAAGTCCTTCTCTTAAAACTAGAGTTTTTGAGATGATTTCTCGGTATTTTCATTGATTGATCTTCGTACGTAATTGATTCAACAGTCGTAGACTTCTTGTTCATTTGGATTTTGATTTTTGAAGTATGTAAGGCATGTTGTGGATTGATTGAGGGGATATCCTAATTGGGTTGTCCTTTGTTTACATGATTCTGTTTCTAGGTTTATCTTTTGGGTTTCGAAAAAGGGACTAGTCTATGTGAGGTGCAAGAAAAGAAAAAAAAAGGGTGGGAGAAGAAGAATTAGAGTTCTGTTAATGATATATTGGTGGATTATAGAGGAAACAGTGTTTATTTTTATTCGCTAATTAGGTATGTCAAAACGAAACATTTGTGTGTTTGATTCATGCATAACGTGATTGTAGATTTCGAACCCCTGTAATAGAACCTAAAAAGTAATCAATTGATTCAATCTAACCTTCTCAAATCCATAAAACCAAGTTCTGGATACTGGACGGATTGGTTCGTAATCCGAACAGGAAGGAAAAGTCGGACCATTCCAGCCGATTTTGAAATCCTCTTTTGAATCATTCATTATTCATGTTTGATCTTCAATTTTAATCATGGTTTTTTTTTCTTTGAAGCAATGATATTATAGACAATCAATGAAACGTATCCTTTTTTTTTTTCATTTAATTATAATAGGAACCCTTTCATGCGGTTCTAAACATCAGAGATGTTTTCAGAGATAGTTTCGTACAAATACCGTGGGGCTCTAAACATCTGCTTCCAGCGATCACTTTCGGCATCCTGTTCGCCAACCTCCTAAACTACTTCACTGCTTCAATCATGGGCGGATTTGTGACAATTTGGGTTCTTGTGTTCTCTGTTTCTGGTCAAACTTTAGGATTTTGATCTGTTGCTGGAGTTGAGAACTAAATTTCTTCTCCGTTTATTGTTGGGCCGATGGAGAATAGTGTTGATTTCGATTTTTGGGCTGAAGGAGAATAGTGTCGAGTTCATCTGAAGATGAAAGAAATGAATTGCAGAGGGACAACCAGGGATGGAGAGAGTGTGCACAGGAGAGAGAGAAGTGAACAGCAGAGAGATACAGAAACATCGAGTTCGAAGAGTGTTATTTACATTAGAAGGTCAAATAAGTAATTTTAACATGGATTAACATTTCTCAGTTTAAAATGAGAAGGGTACAAACGTTTAGACAAAATTTCAACTCTCTTCCATCAGTTAACGGGAAACGTTTTGGAATTTTAGGTGGTGGTTGATGTTTTCAGAAATCTTGAATGATAGGTGATGTTTCTCAAAGTATTTGGGTAGTACGTGAAATTTTTCCAAATATAAACTACATGCGAACCATTTTGTTGAGCTTTGTAAGAAGTTGATAAATTTTAAAATAAAATCATTGAATCAAGGAAAATTTAAAAATAAACATCTCATTTTCCATCCTCCCGCATCAAATGTAAATAATTATATCATCATAAAAAATAAAAGAAATAGATTCTACTGATGAGTGTTTTGATATTGCATTTTTTATAATATACACATAAACTAAAAATTCCACGCAAATTGCATGTAAAAGGCATGTTTGTTTCCCATTAGAAGACTCATTTGTTATGAACAGTGGAAACACAAAATCACCCCATGTTATTTGTTTATAAAAAGTTATTTTCCAAAACTGTTCATCATTCATCGATCATATCATCTTTACTTTCTATTTCAAACCAGATGTGGGCGCCATTGATGAAATTTCAAATGACAAGATTGAGACATTGGAGGAAACCAATTGTAGGAATTTATTAGGGAAAAGGAAAAATTACCATAGAGCCTTAAATATTACTTCTTTTATTGTATCGATATTTTCTTACATTTGCTTCCTTCACTCTTCTCTGCAACTCTTCCCACGGAATTTATACCCTTATAATGCAGACATCAGAAATAATAATCTGAGGTTACTTCTCAAACATATAATTCCACGGATGACGTCAAGAGTATACATTATTGGTAAAGAATCAATATGGTGCCCTCTTCTTGCTTAGGAAATTCACCAGGGCACTGCAGAAGATGTTGAGATAATAGGTCACATTGTTGAACTTATAACAGATCTTGCAGAAGGAAATTCACATAGTGTAAACTGTAGAAAATGTGAGATAATGGTTCATGTTGTTGAATATATAACAGATCCTTTTGGTAATTATCTAGTGCAGAAGTTGTTCGAAGTCTGATGAAAATCAGAGAATTCAGATTATTCTTGAAATGACCACGGGTCTCTATTTTCTCTTCATCTTTTCGTGCTTTTAATTTTGGTTCTTAAATTTTTATTTATTATTATATTCAGTTTTTGCGTTAAATTTCTCGTCTTTCTTAGATCCATTGTGACAAACGACTCGAGCTGTATAGAGGGTTATTGAGACCCCTAAAGGCTCCTGGGCAGTTTTCAATGATCATATTTTCTGATTCCAAGTGTTGTACTTTTGATAAAAGATATGAATGAAAGTCATGTTGCACACATTTGTAATGGTAATCGTATTATCACTTAAGTTTGTGATTGGAAATTGTATCTATTAAAACGAATTGAGTGTAATATGCTCATATCAGTTATAGCTTCATTTGTCGTATATTCTGAACATCATGTCTTCTTGAAAAAGACAACCATTTTATATTCATTATTGACAAATATCAATATATTATGAGGGATTTTTTTCTTCTTTCTTCCTTGGATGAAGATAAGAAATTGTATTAGAGTCCTTAAGGAGTGAGCCAGTACAATCTTACAACCAAAATGCATAAACAACTGATTCCTTATTTTACCCAAATGGATCCTGTCTACCTAGCCAAACTTCTCGTGCTTAGAAGTTGGAAGAGTGAATATATCTGTGAGGACAAAGATGAAAATCTTTAGAAGTCGCCACCTAGATTTAGGTCTAGGACCTTAGAAATGTGAAATCTCACCCCAAGGTAAGACTTTGATTGACTCATGACCCTTAGATTGGATTTCTGGTCCATCAGAGATTGGGTAAGTGTCAGGTTACGGTTATGGGAAGGGATTAGGCACCCAAACCGCCCGATCGAAATCGATCTCCTATACCTTTCCTATGCTAGACTCTATTTTCTAAGCCAAACCAAACCAAGGGGTTTGATATCATTGAACCGAATCTGTATCCATCAGATTACCTACGTATCACGAAATTATTCTAAAAATCAGGTTCACCATCGTAGTTCAGGTGTGATTAAAGTTTATGGATGTGATTTATGCTTGTGCATGATTAAGTTCTTTGTTGAAGTTGAAATTTATGCTTGAAAGACTGATAAATCCTATGGGTTAGGATCTGGATAGTCCATGTGGACTGATAGATAATCCTAGTGGATCTAAGAATAACCCTATTTGGGTTGGAATGTGGATAACCCTATTTGGGTTGAAATGTGGATAACCCTATGTGGGTTGAAAAGTGGATAAATATCCTAGTGGATCTATGGATAGTCCAAGTGGACTAAGATGTGGATCCGAATTTGGGTTTCTCCCAAATAGCCTACGTATCCTATGGTTTGACCTAAGAATCAGAATCTGCGTAGTTCGAAATGGATAATCCTATTTGGGCCAAAATGTAGGTAAGTATCCTAGTGGATCTATGGATAGTCCGAGTGGACTAAGGTGTGAATAAATATATCCTAGTGGATCTATGGATAGTCCGAGTGGACTAAATTGTGGATCCGAATTTGGATTTCTCCCAAATGGCCTACGTATCCTAGGGTTTGACCTAGGAATCAGAATCCGCGTAGTTCGGGATGGATAACCCTATTTGGGTTAAAATATGGGTAACTATCCTAGTGGATCTATGAATAGTCCAAGTGGACTAAGGTTGGATAACCCTTTTTGGGTTGGAATATGGATAGATATCCTAGTGGATCAATGGATAGTCCGAGTGGACTAAGGTGTGGATTCGAATTTGGGATTTTCCCAAATGGCATACGTATCCTAGGATTTACCCTAGGAATCAGAATCCGCGTAGTTCGAAAATAACCTGTTCTAGGTTATAAAGTGAGAACCTGTTCTAGGTTTGGGATTGAGAACCTATTCTAGGTTTAGGGTTTAGAACCTATTCTAGGTTTAGGGTTTGCCAAGGGGCAAAATCGTCCTAAATCACCCTTTTTATCCTGAATTCTAATTTTGAAAAGTTTGGCAAGGTATTCTCTTTCTTTATTAAGATTTTATCATTCCCATTATGCCCTTCCCAAGAATGTGGGTGCCTAAATGCACGTCCTCACACCTACATTGTCTTCTAGAAGTGTGCAGATATGGCAGTTTGACTAAGGTGTTGCATAAAATAAGTTATTGCCAAAAAATAGAATATTCAATCTAAATATGGCACATAAAACATTTATGGCAAGAAATTCACATACAGTAAGATTGTTTAAAAAATTTTCAAATATGATATGTATTGCAAATAAGGCAAGAGCCTATATGGCATGATCTAGTAGGCTATCTTCTAAGCATGGCAAGACCCTAATTGCTATTTTCTTTCCATATTTAGGGTTTTCTACCCTAGTTGCTATTTTCTTTTTCATTTTAGGGTTTTCTACCCTAATTGCTGCATTCTTTCCATTTTTTAAGGTTTCCAACCCTAATTATTATTTTCTTTCCATTTTAGGGTTTTATACCCTAATTGCTATTTTCTTTCCATTTTAGAGTTTTCTACCCTAATCGCTATTTTCTTTTCATTTTTTAGGGTTTTCTACCCTAATTGTTATTTTCTTTCCATTTTAGGGTTTTCTACCCTAAATGTTACTTTCTTTCCATTTTAGGGTTTTCTACCCTAATTATTATTTTATTTCCATTTTTTAGGGTTTTCTACCCTAATTGTTACATTCTTTCCATTTTAGGGTTTTCTATCCTAATTATTATTTTCTTTCCATCTTAGGGTTTTTTACCCTAAATGTTACTTTCTTTCCATTTTAGGGTTTTCTACCCTAATTATTATTTTCTTTCCATCTTAGGGTTTTCTACCCTAAATGTTACCTTCTTTCCATTTTAGGGTTTTCTACCTTAATTATTATTTTATTTCTATTTTAGGATTTTCTACCCTAATTATTATTCTGTTTCCATTTTTTTAGGGTTTTCTACCCTAATTATGGCAATAAGCATCCAACTATGGCAATGAGCATTCAAACATGGTAGTGTATCTAACAAAAACACTCATGATGAAAAATTCAATGGTATAAATCACTATTAATGGTAATCTAACCGTTCAGATGCTTTTAAAACACTTTTGATGGCAATCCAATGGTTCAGATTTCTCAAAATAATAATCTAACCATTCAGAATCATTTAAATCACTTCTGATGGCAATCCAATGGCTCAGATCACTCGAAATGATTGTCTAACCATTCAGATCAAGCATCAATGTATCTAAAATCAATGATTTAAATTTGATCATTAAAACATCCAAGATCAATGGTCAAAATTTAATCCCTTAAGATTCCAAGATCAATGGCCAATAATTTTCATCAAAGTTTTATAATCAATGAGTAGAAATTAATCACATTAAAATTCAATCGAAGGACCAAATTAATATTCAATATTAATCATAATTGATCAAACTCCTTTAACATCAATGGTCTATATTGGATCGAATTTACATTCGATATCAATGATCCATAATTAATCATATAAAATTCAAGATGGATGGCCATATTTCTTTCACATAAAATTCTAGCATGGTTAGATCAATTTATCACACGAAATTACAGCATGGTCGGATCAATCTTATCACATGAAATTCCAGCATAATCGGATCAATTTCATAAAAATTTCAAGCATTCAGGAGCAATTTTGTAACAATTTCAAACATTCATCAATTTCATAACAATTCCAAACATTCATGATTGAATCAATAAAACAATTCATGGTTGGATCAATGGGATTGAAAGTTTGGACAGTTGCTGATTTTGGGTTTGGAATAGGAGATAGCACGGGTTCGATTATGGTGGCTACAGGTGCATTAGGTGCAGGAAGGTATTGGGTTGACAAGTGTTTGGAGGTGTAGCTGTGGAGATTTGAACCGGATGATTGGATGATGGTTGAAAGGAGATGATTGTATGGCCTACGGTGGACGGATTGCAGTTTATGTAAGGTGGACAGTTGCAGCATGGAGGTCGATTGGGTTTGTAGAGGAGATCCAGGTGTTATAGATGTAGAAAAATAAAAAGAGTAAGACAGAGGAGGAGCTTACCTTAGTTGCAGGAGTTTCCCTCTTTGCTTCTTCTTTCTCCATCTTTCGGTCCTCTTCCTCTGAATCGCCTCCTTCTCTCTGATTTTATTTATTTTTTTAATCTCTCTCCCCGATCTGCCTTTTCTCTCCTTTCAGCCCCTCTCTCCTGATCTCCGCCTCTTTCTCTAGTTTTCCTCCTCTCTCTCTTCTCGGTTTATCTCCACCTCCTCCTTTCTCTCTTCTCCCTCATCTTTTTACTTTTCTTTTTTTATTTTTTTTTTCTTCCACTATCTGTTTTCTCTTCTTCTCAATGCTTCCTCTTTTCTTGTTTTCTGTTTTTTTTCTTTCTTTATTCCTTTTCTCGACCGCCCCTATCTCTCTCTTCTTCTCTTCTTTCGGTTTCTCTCCACCGCCCTCTCTCTCTCTCGAGATCCTCTCCCCTTTTTTTTATTTTTTTTTCTACCGAACTCTCTCCTCTCTCTCTCTCTCTCTTTTCTCTCTTCTTTCGGTTTCTCTCCACCGCCCTCTCTCCCTCTCGAGATCCTCTCCCTTTTTTTTTTATCTTTTTTTTCTACCGAACTCTCTCCCCCCTTTTCTCTCGGATGATTTTCTCCCTTTCTTATATTTTTTTCTTTCTTCCGTTTGGCAATCCCTACTTTCTTTTTTTTTTTTTTTTTTATCTCGCATCCCTCCTCTTTAGATCTCGCCCATATCTCTCTCCTTTTTTCAAATCTCTCATCTCTCTCATAGATTTTCCAATCTTTCTTTCCTTTTCTTCTTGGTTCAGATTTCTCTTCCTAGATCTTCTCCTATTTGAGTCCTCAAATTCTCCGCATTCTCTCTATCACTCTCATTCTTCTCACAACTCAATCTTTCCTTCTTCCTTCCTTTTAGATTTTATTCGGATCCTACTTCCTTTTTATATAAAACAAATAAGTATATAATATATTAATATATTAATATATATAATATAATATACATATAAGACATATGTATATATTATATGATATATTATAATATATTATATATTATATAAACATATAAATAATATATAAAAGAAATACATGCATAAGCGCTGACATGAATTGGTCTGGATTGACAAGGATTGACTAGGTTGGGCCAAGACTAGCTTGGGTTGAGCTGAGTTGATTGGATTGACTGGAATTAACTAGGTTTTCATGGGCCATTTCCACTATCATTCCGCGTAAAATTTTTTGATAGCCTTTATTCCAAATTTTCTATGTTCACTTTGTAGAACATTAAAAATGAGAAATATTGGAGCTTGAATCACCTTATTTGGAAATAAAATGGCCAACCTATGAATTTTTGAAGTTTAAGCAGGCCAATTATCGACAATTTGGTTGACCATTCTGCATGGGATCCTTCGGAGACTTTTACCAGAAATCCTTTATGTCCACTTTGTAGAGTACTAAAAAATGGAACATAATGAAACTGAAATCACCTGATTTGGATATGGGATGACCAAAATATGAATTTCCGAAGGTTAAATGGTCATTTCCTTGCATGAGACCTTCCGGAGACTTTTACCCGAGATTTTTCACGTCCACTTTGTAGAACATTATGAATGAAGAATAATAGCCTTGGAATCGTCTGGATCCGATGTAGAACGAAAAAGATATGAAGCTTTGAAGTTCTAACGATAATTTTGCATGCAAGCTTGCATGGGACCCACTGGTGACTTCTACCCGGGATTTTTTACGTCCACTTTGTAGAACATCATGAATGAAGAATAATGGTCTCGAAATCATCTGAATCCGATGTAGAACGGAAAAGATATGAAGCTTTGAAGTTCTAACGATAATTTTGCATGCAAGCTTGCATGGGACCCACTGGTGACTTCTACCCGGGATTTTTTACGTCCACTTTGAAGAACATCATGAATGAAGAATAATGGTCTTGGAATCATCTGAATCCGATGTCGGATGGTCAAGATATGATGATTTGAAATTCAAATAATCTGACTTAGGATAATTTGCATGAAGGCCCCTGGGATTATTATTTATAATAATTTCAGAAACCTCCCTTATATGTATCATCCGACTAAAATGGTCGTATCTTCCTCATTTGATATCAGAATTGAGCAATTCTGGTCTTGTTTCGAAGATAATTCTATGACATATGCATCTATGCAGATAATAGCCCATGACCCTGCTGTGGGGATTAGTGAAGAATCACAAATCTTTGGGTTAAAGGTTAGAAACCTACCATATTGGTTCACTTATATTCACTTATGTCAAGGGTGGCAAAAATGGGGTGCTTACAATATCCTGCTCTCACGTTATATCTTATGTCAACTATTTGATTAAGCTTGGGGTCCATTAGCAATTAACAGTACTCAATAGGCTAAAATTTGTCAAAATATAGTGGCCTATCCTAACTTGTGAGAAATGACACGAACATCCCTTTATGCTCGAAACTCGTGGGGTCTATTCCATTAGGCTTGAAATATTAATTGCTGATGTCATATAGACTTAACCTTCTACATGACAAAATTTCCCTTAAGATGGCCTGAATTTACTGACATGAACATCCCTTTATGCTCGAAACTCGTGGGGTCTATTCCATTAGGCTTGAAATATTAATTGCTGATGTCATATAGACTTAACCTTCTACGTGACAAAATTTCCCTTAAGATGGCCTGAATTTACCTATTTTCCCTTATGCCCAAATAAACGAAAGATGGTCTTTTTTTTGCAATGGCATCCTGTTCCTAAGACTCTTTGCAACTCCCATTGCTAGGGTAATAGACTCTTTGCAACTGCCTTTGTTCGCAACCTGCAAATCCTACTGGAGACGGTGTCTTCCAAATCCTCACAGACCCTTGGATGCATGAGAAGCGAAGGTCCCTACTTTGGAGCTTGGCAGATAAAGATGGTCTAGCCAAAGAAATCAAGTGTATTGTGGATGAAAGAGTTAGCATGCAAACAATCGCACAAGCATAAGGATTTACCGTGGTTCAACACCAATGAAGAATGCCTACATCTACTCTAGAAAAATCAGAGAATTTTTTATTCATCAAGAAAAACTCTCCATCTCCCAGGGTGATCCTCTTTTCCGCTTTGCCATTTTCCTCTATTCCTTTCTCATTTTTTGAGGGAACCCCACAAAGATAATATACAGGCTTCGAAAGAAACCTACCCCCACACCAGTACATTTTGACCCATTTACATGTAATAGTCCCAAACCTAATCCAAATTACAAAAATCAAGTCCAATTGATTGTGCATCCTATAGAATACAAGAAACATGTATAGTTATTTAATTTTCTAAATTATTCGTGAATTATTTTTTCGAACTGAATAATACTAATAATTCTTATGAATTCGAATTATGTTCAGTGATTCGGAAAAATTCTCACATTTTGGGTCTAGAGATAAATATTGTGAATAATTTTTCCGAATCCGAATTATACCAAATAATTCGAATGCTTAAAAAAATACCCTTAATACTATCCTAGTGGAAAACTTAATGCCTTAATTACCATTCTCAAATAAAGTTTTCCAAAAAAAAAAAAAAAAAACCTTAATCTCTTAACTATTAATTTATATTTTTTTCAATCTAGGACTAATTATGAGTCTAAAAATCATGCAGATCATTAATTTTATTTTCTTTCCCTATGTAAGATTAATCATAAGTATGAAAATCAAATCATGATACAAAGAAAATCATTAATTTTGTTTGATAATGTGAAATTAAATATGACTTTAAAACATACCTTAATACAAAGCAAGTAATTACTTTCATGTGTTTTTCCAATTGGGATTAAATATGAGTCTAAAAATAATATTATAATACAAACCATGATGAATTAACGAACATGAAAATGAGATGGATTTATGAGGATGATTGGTTGAATTGATGAACATGTTTGATTTTATAAACATCAAACTCTACTAAATTGGTATTGCTGACATAATAAAATCTAACGATCCACATTATATACTGTAATGAAATCTAACAAATCCACCTTTATAAACACATACACATCTATTATGTATTATATTGTTATTTATAAATTAAATATTATTCTAATGTAACTTGTATATTATGCAGGTGTGATATAATTGATTGATATTGTAAAATAAGAGCGCCAAATTTTAAAAATTAACATCCGAATTTTTTTTAGACAAAAGAAAATTCCCGAACCGATCTGAATTTAAATTTTATTTTAAGTCTGCTTTTTTGATCGGATTCCTAAATTACCAAAATGAATCATTGTGATTTATTCTTCTTCTGAATAATTCCCGAATCAGAATTAAATAACTACCCCAATAATCTCCACATCAGCTTGGATTCTACGTCGACCCACCCTAAAGAAAACCTATTTTGATGCCAATTTGCAAACTACTCTATTGTCTTTGCAAACCACTACACTCAAACCAATATAACCCATAACCTGCCCGGGTGTCACGCATAGCTCACTGATGGACAACCTAAGCGACCATGTCCAACCAGCACGACCTATACTCCCTGAGTTCCCCGCATAACTCACCGCCACCATGCACAAACCCGCATGACCCACACCCCGCCCGAGTGCCCCGTACAACTCACCGTTGCAAGAAACTAGCTACTATGCCCAAACCAGCATGATCCACACTGGGTGTCCCGTACAGCTCATTGTCACACAATATGATTTGATTCCACCTTTACCACTACTTCAGCACTGCCGAAGAGATCACTTCCGCTCACAAAATCCAAAGCTAAAGAAATTTGCTTCTTTCCAGATTTGCAATTATTCACAATCTGAACTCCTTACAATCTATGTCGTCCATCTGTATCCTTTGCCTGAGTTCCAACATGAGTTTTATATTAGACTTTGTGTTGTCATTGTTGGCAACTTAACAGATGTCCCAGTGATAGTTAGCATACAATCAAATCTGTATAGGAGAGAGAGTGTTTGTGCAGTGGTAGAGATGAACTAACCTTGGGTACATGTACTACAATGTTCTACAACCTCCAACTGGTGATTAAGAAGGCTTGCAGTGAGTAGAAGGGGATTCTACACTGAGTTTGATGAAAGAGATTGTTTGTGGGCCCCACTAGTGATGTGGCAGAGTATTTGATTGCGTGACAGTGATTCCAGTGTTGTGGCATCATCTGAAGCATGAAAAATAAAGAGAGCACGAAGAGAGAGAAATTAGGAGAGAGACTATAGAGAGAGAAAGAGGAGAGAGAAATTATGGGTGGGACCCACTATGCCAAAGTGACATGCCACCATTGCAGCTAGCCTGGTCAAGGGCCAAGGCACCATTGGCAGTAAGCCACAGCAAGGTAGCCCAGCATAAGTAGCACATGGCATGCCTTGCAGTAGCAGGCCCGCAAGGCGCACTACCGTGCATGGCATGTGCATAGCTCTCCCGCATGCCCATCAGGTGTTTGATGGTCTTCCTAGAGAGAAAGAGTCGAGCAATTCTAGAGAGAAGTTTTCTTGGGAAGAAATCTCTCCTACAGGTTTCGTTTTGATACAAACTAGTTACAAAGGCCATTTAATATAATGACAAGGGTATTTTGGGGATATCAGAAGTCAAATGTGCCATATCAATGGATTAATTTGAAGTTTATCATAAAAATACCATTTGGATGGCTCAGATAAAGGCGGGCCAAGGTGTGGCTGAGACGTTGCGTTGAGATTCTTCAGCGGACGTCGTAAATGGTTGGTGGCAACTTTATATGATGTACCGAGAAGCATAGAGGAAAAGCATGATACGGTGATGAGCGCATAAGGTGTAGTGGCAGACAGATCCTGATCCAGCGGATGAGAGCTTGTCCGATAGCCTCGTGACGTAATGAAGTAGATCTGACGGCACAGGTCTAATCCTGCCTTTTTAAGATTATCTGATGGCCTTTAATTGAGATCCATCTTCAACCAATCAGTGTTAGACAACGCATAAGGCGGCAGAGATTCGGTGTTGTGCGGGTGCACGAAATATCTTTGAAAGATTCCATTTTTTTTAATTCTACTGGCTGAACTTCAAACCACCATAACTTTGTCATCCGAGTTCTAAATCGGTCCGTTCAAGTTGCAGTTTCCTTATTTTCGAGCCCTCTATTTGTTGGGTGATGTTAGGAGTCATGAAAACTAAGAAAGAACATGAAAAAGAACGAAAAACATAAGGAATAAGGTTTTCTAGGGTTTTATGTCCTATGGGAGTGATCAATCACCAACTACCTCTTCTCTGTGCATCAATGGAGTGCTAAATCCCTATAAGAGGTTGGTAGAGTTTTTATTTTTATATTCATGGTGATTATGGATTGTGTGGAAGAGATTGGAAGCCTGTGAGCAAGGTGTGCTTTGTGAATCAAGTTCTGCTATCATTGAGGGCTGTTGAAGAGTTCCTGAGAATAGTATGAAGCTTCAGAGATATTGTCTATCATTCGAAAACATTGTTTGTGAGATTTTTCAATTCCCTATCTGTTTATGCTTTCAATATATTGTATGCTAGCATAGGTGAAAGTTGTTGAATGCCTAGCTAGTGGGAAGAAATTGTAAGACATTATTATAAGCTTAAAAAAATTATTATTTGCTTCCCGTATGCTGAACATTGACTGTCATAGCCTGAATCTTGGCATTGTTTGCCCTCTTAGTTTTATACTGGGAAAACCTAGGGTTAGTATCCTTGTCTGTAAGAGACTAAATGCTGAGTATTGAATAAATACGGAATCCATTGGACATTACTTCGTGGACTAGCCATCACTCATTGTGGTGGTGAACCACGTAATATCTCTGTGTTTCTTGTTTTGCTTTCTGATATATTTTGGAGTGCATAGAATGGCTTGCAGGGGGTGCGCAAATCTGGTAGACCTGGCACTGAGTGGTAGCGAGGTAGATTTATATGCACTTGTGTATGTGTGAAAAATTAGATCTCCATCAGCTTTGAGCAGTAGTGAAATTATCAAGGAAAAATTTAAGACACTGATTTATCCCCCCTTTCAGTGTCATATCGAGTTCATCACTGTATCTATTTCAACACTCCCTTCAAGTTTTTGACATCCATCTGTACCCCTTGCTCGAGTTCCAACAGAACTACCATTTGTTTCAACACTCCCTGTAAACGTGTATAAATTTCCAATCAATATGACCATTGAAAGGTTTTATAGATAATCTTGAACCCTTCACCACCATCTAATTAACTCGATCTTTGCCCTTTGTGCCAACCATCAACTTGAAGGAACTTGACCACCATTGATCTTACGTAAGCATACTTGATCGACACCAATGAAAGATAATTTGTTTGATTTTTACCGTCACTGAATCCATAGTACCTTAAAACCTTAGGAATAATCCTTATCTTTTTTAGGTTACACACAATGTTGTATACCAAATACATTGTATACACACCAAGCACCCACACTAGATATCCCTGTTTTTCCTTCTCCCCTTTTTCTCTTCTTCCCGTACACCCACTTTTCCCGTTTTGAATTTGAAATTTTAATTCCTCTCTAAAAAAATCGTAAGGCAATACATTCACCCACTTTACTTTAAAAAAATAGTCATTGTGAATCCCCAATTTTGATTTTAAAAAAAATATTCATTGAGAATCACCTACTTTGCTTTAAAAAAGAAAAAAAAAAACCTCATTACGACTCACCCACTTTACTTTTTAAACAAAAGCTTCTTGTGAAGTGTTGCAAGTTCACCATAACAAAGAAAAGAAAAACGGGGAAGAAGAAGAAAAGCTTTTCACGTGGGCAACTCCTCCCCCCCGCTCCTTTTTTTTTTCAAACCACTTTCTTTCCCAAAAATGAAACCTTATCTTCTTCTTCACCAAGAAAGCAAGATAAAAAACCAGTTTCTTGTTCTCCAAAATAGGCAAGAAAAAAAAAAAAAAAAACTCACCGGTAGATAACACCCTATAACTACTCTCTACGATATTTCTCTTGAAGAACGGTTACACCAGTAAAGCCGCAGGACCCTGGATGGCACCCCTTCATCGCTGCCTTTACAACAAGAATCATTTTCTTCTCTTCCCATAGAGAACCTTGGGCACCTTCCTGCCTCCAAATCCAAACATACTATTATTCTAATACCACTTGTTGGGGATGAAAGCGCAAACAAAAGAAAGAACAGGAAACAAATAATCACATAAACACGAAGATTTATTATGGTTCAACATCCAATAAGGAATGCGTACATCCATCCAGAGAATGTAGAAAATTTCTTATTCACCAAGAAAGACTACACTTTTCTGCACCTCACAAAGGGATCTCTTTCGCCCTTTTTTTTTCTCTTCCTCTCTTAATTTTTTAATGAACCCCACAAAGACAAAATATAAGGTCCCAAGCAACCTTACTCCCATACAAATACAATATAACTCATGTACATGTAATGGTATAAACCTAACCCATATTACAAATAGAAGTCCAATTGATTGCATGGACCCTGCAAACAACCCAAACAATCTCTAGATTGGCTTGGATTCTACAAGTGTTCCTAAAGAAAACCTGTATTGATGCTGATCTGTAAACTCTTTTATTGTCTATGGCAAACAACTACACCCAAATCGGCATCGCCTAAACCTTGCCCGGGTGCCCCGCATAGCTCATCACCGCAAGAACCTAACCCCATGCCCAAACTGGCATGATCCACACCCTGCTCGAGTGTCCCATACAGCTTACTGCCGTACAATATGATGTGACTACACCTCTCCCACTATTACAGAACTGCCGAACTTCCACTCACGAGATCCAATGCTAAAAAACCAGCTTCTCCCTAGATTTACACTTGTACACAACTTGAACTCCCTGCAATCTCTGCCATCCATTTGTATCCCTTGCTTGAGTTCCAATAGGAGCTCTACCTGTTTCAGCACTCATTTTAAGTCTCTAACGTTCATCGATCTGCAACCTTTGCCCAAGCTCTAGTAGAAGCACTATCTATTTCAACACGCCCTGCAAGTCTATATAAATTTTTAATGAATATGCTCATTGAAAGGATCTATAGAGAAGCTTGAACCCTTAACCGCCATACGATTAATTGATCTTTGCCCTTTGTACCCACCATCAACTTCAAGGAACTTGAACATCCGATTTATATCATCCACTAGATCCGTAGCACCTAAAAAACCTTAAGAATATTAGGCTCTATGTCTTGTCCCTATCTTTATTGGGTTACACACAAAGTTGTGTACCAAACACTTTGTACACACTCATCTATAAACACCAAACACCTTCACTAAATATTTTTCCTTTTCCTTCTCTGTTTTTTTTTCCCTATACACCCACTTCCCCTTGTTTAGAATTTTAATTTTCAATTCCTTCCTAAAAAATCGTGAGGCATCACACTTACCCATTTTGCCTTTTTTTTATTTAAAAAAAAACTCATTATGAATCACCAATTTGCTTTTTCAAAAAAGACTCATTGAGAATCACCCACTTTGCTTTAAAAAAAATTCATTGGGACTCAAAAGATTCCTTGTGAAGTTGTAGAGTATTTCTTTGTGAAGTTGCAAACTATTGCAAGTGCATCATAACTTTATGAAATTAAGGGTGATATGTGTAATTGTCAAAAACTAGTGGATGATAAGTGTAATTAATTCATAGTTTAAGGATAGTACATATAATTTATCTTAGCAATTATGGTCCAAATCAGAACTCTCTTTGGATGCTTGCTGCTTTCGGCATCATACCATTGCTCATATCAATGCTATACAACCTGATTCTGAACTTTCTCTGCTACTGGTTCTTCATTTCACTTTAAATTGCATCCAAATAATATTTTTCTAGGCTGGATCTATCTAGAAGGATAGAGCGACTCTATTTCTGACAAGAGGAATCCTTTGTAGTGAGGGAAGATAGAAGGTTTAGACCATTATTGGTTGATTTACTTGACAAAGAAGAGTTTTACCTAAAGAGGATTGGTGATAGGTATTGATGCAGAAAACTAAATGGTGTGATTTGGCTGCTATGTCAGCAGGATCGTCTATGACTTATGAGAGCTATACAACATGAACAGAGTGGTCCACAGTATGGAACGAGTTGTACACTGTTATAAATGACCTATAGAAGGGTGCTTGAAACAATAGAGATAAAACACAGAGAGGTGGATTGGATAGTCCGATGACCACTCTGATGCTTAAGTCAGTTCTCAGATCAAACAGAATGAAATGCTCAATAGTGGGACACTTCTTGGAGTGCAGAGTATGGTGTCTATCAAGGGGATGGTTACCAAAATTATGGACTTACCTTGCTCGATGTGCCTTTGTGCTTTTATAAACCTTTGAAGGACTGATCGGAGTGGTTAGAGGTAGTGTGATGAAGCGGGTGGTTGTGGAACTATTTTGTTCGGTTTCTACCTTTAGATATGGATCTAATGGTAAACTGAGATATGAAGGTGGCTATCGTGGTCAGTTGTACAATATCTACCATTGAAGGTAGTGGCCATTGAGCGAGGAGTGCCTCTCTGCACGTATGGAAGTGCTCAGGGCAAGTGGATGCGACACGTGGTATACACATGTCAACAAACGAGATAATTTTGGTGACCCTCAGTGTCATAGCTAAGTTGAGCCAAGTGTCACAATCTGGGTCGAGCCATGTGTCCTCATATCATTAGTAGGAAAAATATTGTATCAACAGCTGCCCCTTGCTTTTCCAGACTAATAAGGAAGGGAAAGCAACTTTAATGCCGAGATTTGGATCATTTACCTTCATATGCCAATTGTTCAGGTACCTTACTCTTTAGATCGCTTCTTTAAGTGACTTATTGACAAATTGCTGCTTTCGAACGAATTGTGTGCACTTTGTAACTTGTTCTTGCCCTTATTTGAGGGTTAGACCAAATGGTGTACAACTGTTCTGCATATTTTGAGTTGTAGCGACGGTTTTCCTTTGAGATGCAATTTGCGATTCAAATCATGGATTTTTTTGGCTCGCACTGTTCTGTCGTTTTCCATTGTGACTAGCTGCTCTCTAGGGGGTTACCACATGTAATATCATGACGCATCTGGAATCCAGGTGTCTTTGGCGATGAGGTGTTGCCCCATTTTCAAACTGATAGCTCACCCCCTTCCCAACTCTTTTCAATGATGAAAATGCAAAAGGTACTTTTTCATTAAATTGATCTGACAGCTTTTCATGATTAGCTTTGGGCTTTGAAAGGAAGGGTTGTGTCTTTGACACTACTAGATAAGGGTTCCGTATTGTTTCTTATCCCACATTTTCTCGAACCTTTTGTGTACGGAGTTAATCCAGAGTGATTCCAATAGCCATCGTTCTCGACTTTCTGAAGAAAAACTAGTAAGTCTTATTTCTTCTTTCTTTTTATTGATAATGTCTTCACATGATTCTTCATCTTCTTCTAATGAACCATAGTGATTCTAAGTGAAAATGCGAGACAGTCCCAGCTTCCAACAATGAGTGCAGTAGTTGGGAATAGCTCAACTACTGCTGCATTACTGCTTTGTCTCCGCAACAATATGCTTGTGCTACTAGTCGCTCTGACATGACCCAAAAGAAACTAGATTCTTGTAGGAGAAAATATTCCATTCATGGCCATTACATCCTTCGCCTCCTTGAGAGGGATGAGGCTCCCTGCAACCCTAGACACAACAAAGCTTGTGTTTACGAAGAAATGTATGTATGCATGTTTTGCCTTCCTGTTCCAATAGAAATTATTCGAATTCTTGAGTTTTACCAAGTGGCTCCAGCCCAAATGCTTCCAAATTCTTGGTGTCTATTAATGGCATTTTGGATATTTCAAACATCGAAAAGATGATCCTTCTATAAACTTATTCAGGAGCATGTTTAAATTCGACATTGATAATGGTCCTGCAAATAACTTTGGTGTGAAATCACCCACGGGTTGGTAGCATTTCAACAAAAGAAAGACCGCTCCTGAAATCTTGGCTACCAAGAGATCTTCCATCACAAAATGGAAGAAGTATTTTTTCTTTGTCAGCTTATGTAATGATGCTCCTTTAGTTTTGTCAAATATCTAGCGTTTCCATTCCTCTAACAGATTCAATAGATTTCCTATGTTATCCCCGTCCAATCGTAAATTGCTCAAATCTATTACTAAGAACCTAGGCACTGGAATATCCTATCACCAACTAGCGACTTATGATTTTATGTTCTTTGATGGGCGTAACCTTATCGATGATCATGATGTCTACCTTGATTTTGTAAAAGCTAGGGTTGAAAATTTTGACTCCCTTCCTTTGAGTGTAGCTTTCATTTGTCATTCTTTACGATTTACTACTAAATCTTCTCCGGAAGTCATTCAGACCGATGAAACTAATAATTCTAAGGGGACTGGCTCTGGTAGGTTGCTTAGGCTTTTGTTGCTTTTGAATCTTCATAATATAATCTATATGTATTGTTACTTACTTTTTCTTCTTGGCTTGGCACAGTGGGGAAACCGAAATTTCCAAAATTTAACTTTAATTTAGACTTTCAAAGCCCTAAGCATGAAAGTAAGCGTGAGGGCAAGGCAATTGCAGATGCTAGTACCTCCAAGAAACAGAAAATTGGTCTGAATACCACTTCAAACAAAGGTATTGTCCTTGGTTCTCCTGTTTGAACTGTCTCTGCTTTGTCTGAGGGGACCAAGATCCTTGACTCTGCAAACCCTTTCGGGGATCTTCCTGCGATTGCAACTGGGACTAAGAGGATTGACCTTCAACCCCTTCACAACGATCCTCACACTGACCTGACTGTTCCTGAAGGTTCTGGTCGTCTTGAGGTGTTGGCCGCTCTCTCTATAATACATGTAAGTGCTCTCCTCTCACATGTTTTACTGCTTATTGCCTAAGTATTTTTCCTTTATTGCTGACTTGTTCTCTAGGCCACTGTTCATTGCAGCTTGCCAACCTTATGATTGAGAGAGTGAGGGTGTTAGATGTTGAATGTCTTGACTTGCTCCAAAAGTATGAGTCTATGGCTCAAGACTTGAGGAAAGAGAGAGAGAAGACAATTACTGAAAGAAAAAAATATTTGAAGAGAGGGAAAAGGCTATCAAGGAGAAGGAGTGGGCCGGCAAAGAAAGGGAGGCAACCATCATTGCAAAGGAGAGAGCCGATAAAACTATAAAAGAGTTGGAAGGGTTGAAAGAGGAAAATGCTTCCTTAGAAACTAAACTCAAGGAGTTGAGGATAGTATCCAGATTAAAGTAGATGATGCAATTATTGAGTAAAAGGATTCTGATGAATTGTATGACTACATCTGTGAGTCCGAATAATTCAAACCTCTGAGGCAAGACTTGGGTTCCATTGCAAGCAAGCAAGCCATGCTTAAGCTACACGATTTTGTATGAGAAAAGACTACTGGTTACGACTTTTTTGGCTTCATTGTGGACCTTGATGCCCCTACCTCTCCAGATTCTGATGGGGAAGATAACGTCCCTCCAAATAATAATGGTGTTGAAGTAGAGACTGATCCGCAAGTTGACGAAGAGCCTTTTGCCTTGGATGAAGTACGAAAAGATTTCTGAATTGGCTTTTTGAGACCTTTCATCCTTCTTTTCTTTTTCCTTTTCTCATCACAATGTACCAGACCTTCTGAAAGTTAAGTATAATCATCCTTAGCTTCCTCTTTAACTGAGTCATTCATTTTCTAATGTTTTCTTCGATAGAGCTGGAACTCTTTTAAAAGAACTATGATTTTAGAGGAGTCCTTGGGCATAAGAGAAATCCATTTTCCCTCCGCTGAGATATGCAAACTAGCTAGAGTTGCAAAATTCAGAGAATCTCAATCAAGCATTCCAATGCTATGGCCATGCTAATAGCTGATATAGAGGTATTGCAATTACATATTGATGAACTTAGGAAGAGAAAGGATCCTTCACCTTCATTGGATTCCTTGAGTCTCCTGGCTATCTGACATGAAAGCTGAGAAAATCGCTTTGACAGAAGAGGTTGAAAAGCTTAAAGAACAACACAACTTGCAAACTAATACCATAAAAGATTTAATCTTTGAACATGAAGCTTTAATTATGCAATCTGCTAAGTATAGAGCTGGTCTTAAAGAACTGAAGAATGCTAGGTCTTCATGTTATAATTTTTAATGCAGGTTAGGGTTATTCCCATGGGTTTTCCCATGAACCCTAACGAATTCACCACACAGATAACTAGAATACAATGGACAATAAAAGAGATGATAGAACACATACCATTTGCTGTAGATTGATTTCCGACCGTTTTCTATGCCTTGAATGCTTCGATTAGGGTCTTCCACAGCCTCGTTGGGATCCCTTTTGCCTCTGTGCGTATGGGAGCAACAGAGAGATAAAACCAATGGCTGCAGGGACCCTAACCATTGTATTTATAATACAATCCCTAACCCGGGAACCATTCCCACAGTGGACCGGGTTAGTAGTCTCTAAACCAAAGGACTAACCAGACCTGAACCGGTCAAACCAAGAATTGAACTCCCACTTAACAACTGGTTAGGTAATTGATCAAGCCCACACATCAGGAATCTAACAATCTCCCACTTGGGCTAGATTAATTACAAAACCACCGTCGAAAAGTGTGGCCATGGAATCCTATTACATAACAAACCGTCATCAAACTTTGATCCACTCATCAAGCCTACCAATGTCGAGCAACAAATGAAAATACTCCAACATATCCGGTGTACTACCTTCCCGTCGCCTACATACAAGAGTCTACTTAATGATATGAATCGCCTAGAGACATGTATACATGAAAATATTATTTCATGTGGGTCCGGATCGAATAACCTTCAATCTAATTGCCTTGATAAAACCTCGGATGCAATAAACCTTCATATTGACCGTGAGCAAACCGCCACATACCCTTTTGGTCAATATTGTACTAATTGCCTTGATAAAACCTCAGAGACAATAAACCTTGATATTGACCGTAGCAAACCGCCACATACCCTTTTGGTCAATATCGTACTTTGGCACACCGCCGTGAACTATGGCTAAATACCGCCCCGTTCATTTGGCTTAATACCGCCTTGTTCATTTGGCTAAATACCGCCTTTGTCAATGACATGTCAATGAATATGCAACATAGCAATAAATGAATGCTGAAATAAAAATAACCATGGTAATAAATATTCATGCCAAAACTATAGGCAATGTAAATAATCATAATGAAATAAATCATTATCAATGTGGGAAGAGTCTCCCACTAACCAAGCACATTTAATGAATTAACCATTTCTATATTAAACATACAGTCCCTCGAAGACTCCCTTGACAAAACCTCGCCCGAGAATCCGCAATCAAAATGTTTAACGAATGTGCTCTACCATGATATAAATTCTTTGACCTTTTTCTCTCACCTAAAGAAATTTGAAATCCAATTTCTATTATGCTTTGAATTACTAGATTTCACATTATTATTTGAGAACAACACGCCTAAACCATCGTCACAATACATCTCAATAGGCCTAAGTTAAACTTACAACCTTCCAAGTCTGAAAGATAACTCTTCAACCAGATATGCTACTTATTAGTTTCACATATAGTTATAAAATTTACCTTATCAAGAGGGTGATGCATGGATAAACTTCTTTACATTTTTCCTCAAAGGATACATCTACCATCATAACAATAAATCTGAGATGGGATTCATGCCACCAATGCAATCACCAAACACTACATCACAATAGCCAAGAGTGTCACTACCGCCACAAATGAGTGGATAATCTTTGGTCCTCTGCGAAGTACCGCATGACCTTTATATTCTCGTTGTTTAGTGAGCTATACCAAGTATCCAACTAAAAATGTTTCAATACACTCTAAACAAAGGCTATGTGAGAATAAATATAATCTTGAGCATACACCAAGCTCGTACTTCGGATGCTCTCTTTGAACATCATTTCTTAAACATAACTCTGTCAATTTGTCTCATTTATCGATTTAAGCATCTCGTAACTTAACCGTTATGCATGTACATTCAATCATTCAAGAACATGAATAATGTATACCCTTTGAGACAAACCCGGAGTTTCATTTTTCCTATCACGAGGAAACTCAATGTCAAGTTCAAAGGTACTTACTCACACATTTTACATATCGAATTTATCGGACATTGAAACTATGGTTTCAACGTGTAAACCATATCATCGCTTGGTCGCTGATTAACCATCAACATATATGACTAGGAAATGAATCCTCTCCCACCGACTTCTATATATATACATAATGATCAATGATAATCTCAACAAAGTTTTAAGAAGATACAACTCGTGCCAAACTTCAGTGTACCACTACTGGATGCTTGCTTAATACACATATTGACTTTATAAGTCTACAAAATAGATTTTCTTTTTCCTTTACCTCAAAACCTTCTAGGTAAAGCCTATAAACACATTCTTTCAGATTTTCTTTGATCAAAACGATCTTTACATCTATCTGATGCAATTTCAAAATAAAATGCATAACTAAGACCTCAAAGATTTGAAGTCTATACTTTTCATTCTCTTTGTGTGATTCCACTTCGCTACAAGTTTTACTTTGTAGCAATCAATTCTCCCACTGAAATCACACATTTTCTTACATATCCATTTGAGCCTATGAATACACCGCTCATGACAAGAGCATAAAATCCCAAATCTCATTGATGTTCATAAATAACGATACATCAATTATGACTGGTAACCATCCAAAAACAATTTCATTATTGACAACTTGTTTAAAACTATTGGGATCTTTATCTTGTCCAATGCCATAATATCTATTTTTGAGGTATAACTTGTGATGAAATCACAGATCTATATGGTCTATTATATCTCCTCATTGCCTTATCTAGCTCTGGTATTTTGGCTATGCATCAACCTGAATGAAGATAATTTCAATAATTATCTCATTACACTCTGATAATACTTTTGATACCTCAACTAATTGTTCCACAACAATTTACATGTGATTTCATTAAACTTATGTTTCTTGGATGTATTTGCTAACCAACATCATCAATGAATCTTGTTGAATCCTTCAGACATGAGTGGATATCCCAAAAATGATAACTCAATCTCCTAAAATAATTACTCTCCCACGAGTGTAATGAAAATACGTTACTTTCACAGTTCCAATCAAGAAGATAACTTGAACTGAAACCAACTTACATGGCACCCTATTAATACTATAGGCTGCAGAATTGACACTTTAAATGAGCTAATACACTCTCGAGTTCTCTTGATCACATCTATTTGTCACTCTTTTGTTATTGAGTCTCATCCACATGATGCTAAGTCATAAGTTTTAGCACTTGTAAACATTTGGCTAAAATCATTGGGAGTATATCAATATCACCCAATCTACCTTAACAATTTACATTCTCCTTCAGATCCAACAGTCTTTAATCCTTTAATAAAAATATTTTCCCCTTAAACATCCTTACAAGTAAACAAGTCATTAACTTTAGGGGTTTCCAGAATTCTATTCTTTACAACCTTTTCTGGGTCTTTCATTAGATAAGAGTCCTAAATATCTATGCTAAGGATGGAATTAGGATATCCCGTCTAACTTCTATAGCTAAGTAAACTACAGAGAGTAAATAAGGGTTTTTGCTATTGTTATAGGATTGGATTACTTCTATTACTTAAGTCTCCAATCTCCATTACCTTCTTACTCGAAAGTTTCATGATCTTACTTTTCTTTCAGTTATAACCTTTTCCACATGTTTCTTCTGAGTTCCTGTAGCTCCATAAAATCATTTTTCTTGTCAGAAGTTTCTTACTATTCCTTGAAAATTTGTTTTTCTTTCTGTAAGACCCTACCTTTCACTTACTGCATTTGTCAGAGTATGACTCACACGTCATAACATTGGCATTCAATCCTTTCTCTTTGCTTTGAAATTTCTTTCTTAGTGTAAAGGAAATCAACTCATCTTCTGTCCATTGGGTTTATGGGTCACCAGGATCTAACTTTGCAGTTCAGGTGAGGAAGTGAAAGTCAAGTGAATCATCTATAATATTCCAATGAGTTACCTACAGAGATTCACATATCTCAGAGCTTATTAGTGATGGCTAATAGCTCTAACCTGTGTTTCCACACACCATTATTCCTCACACACCATTATCATCCTAAACCATCAAAATTGGTACAGACAACCTTGAGAATACAACATCTCTCCACCCCATTTTAAAGATCAAAATTTCTTTGGATTTTACTCTGAACATCTATTTCCAATGTTCCTTATTTCAATTTTCTTTTACCTGATCTTAGGGATTGAATATTCCTAAAGATCAAAATAGAATCTCCGCTGAGTACTAGGTTAAGCATTCCTAGACTAGCTTTCACTTTTCCATGCCAATTCATAGAACTGGCCCGCCATAACAGGCATCATGAGGTGTTTGATCATTATATGTTCTCTAATATGTGTGACATAATGCAAACATACACACAAGATAATTTAAACTTACAAAATATATGCAAGTCCATTTCCTTTGAAGAGTCAACCGAAACTACACCCTCATCCTTTTGGGACAAGAGCGCATCGGGTCCTCTTACTATCCGTGTAGAGTCAACCGAAACTACACCCTTATCCTTTGGGACAAGAGCGCACTGGTCCTCTTACTATCTGTGTAGAGTCAACCGAAACTACACCCTTATCCTTTGGGACAAGAGCGCATTGGTCCTTCTACTATCTGTGCATAACCTGCGAAGGGATAATGACTCTCAAAATTCCACCACCTTTGGGTGTATGAAACTCCTAAAGTCAAGATCCTTCATCCATGTGCATGAGTTTACATGATCTTTGACACTGCCACCTTTGGGTGGACAATGCCGCTCTTTGCTGCTTCCACAAAAGTGAAAATCTTGATAATGTCACATTTAAGTGAGCACTATCCTTCTTTGCTGTGTCTATAAATGCATAAGTTCTGGATTTGAGCATATCATGATAGAACTAAGCTTGCCACTTTAGTGGTCCCACCTAATTCTTACACAATATGTACAAATCATAATTTGAATAAACTGGGACAATGCCACTCTTAGGTGAACACTTGTCATTCTTTAAAGCATTTACAAACACGTCGCTTGAATTTGAATACATCATGACAAAACAAGGTATACCACTTTGGTGGAATCCACCAAGTTCTACCATGATATGAACAAATCCCAAATTGCAGCTCTAGTGGGATATATATAACCATGAATGTTTTTTTTTTTTTTTTTTAAAAATCAACTTTATAAGTCTAAACATTCAAATAAACATGCACTTTAGCTCAACAATCATTATGATACAAAAATATTGAGAAAAACCAGCAGAAACATCGCAAATCGAGCTCTAAAAAGAGCATTAACTAGGAAAAATACTATTTCCAATGTATCAAAATGTATCAATATCTATTCCAGATTGAAGAGCATTGAAAACCAAATCCAACGGAACAAACCGGAGGTCAATCCGACCTTCCTAGCTCCCACAAATCCAGTTTAAAGTCGGATTGTGAATGCAGTCAAAAACTGCAAGGCAAACAGGCCTTAAAAGTTTGGACCGGTACGAACCGCAACCAGAACCGAACCTACCGGTCCGTCCAAAACCAAACCGGTTGCCGGTTCGACCAAATATACAACCGGGTCAGATACCCGGGTTTGTCTGACGGTTCATGATTTCGGGTTTTCGGGTCAACAAGCGGGTATATGTGTGGGTATTCGGGTTGGCCCACCCGGTGTATAATACGGGTTCCGGGTTCGGGCTTGGTCTGCCAGGTCGGGCTGGCTTGGCTCGGGCCCGGGTTTGGGCCAGCCCCGGGCCGGGTCCGACCGGTCGGGCTGGCTTGGCCTGGGCCAGCCCCGACTGAGTCGGTCTTGGCCTGGCGCCCCGGGGCTGGGTTGCCTCGGCCCAGTCAACCCGCAACCCTGTTAGGGTTACCGATCCGGCGCCGAGTCGACCCGGCGATGACTCGGCGCCGTCAGAACTTTTTTTTTTTTTTTTTTAAATCTAACTGCCGGCGCGTGGCTTTCACGCGCCTTTTCAGGCGGCGCGTGGGGGCGCGTCCGGCCACCGGCGGCGAACATCTTTGTACCGGTAGACTCGTTTTTTCGAGTTCTATAATCTGGGTATAATTTATTTTAAATTTTACCGGTCCGAAAAAAGTTTTGAAAGGTTTTAAACTTTGAGAAAAAATTATGGAGAATAATCTCTCCCTTTTTCAATTCAATCACTTCTACCATTCCTTACCTACGATCCTAGCTCTGTGTGGGTGGCTCTGATACCAAATGTTATGATTTTTAATGCAGGTTAGGGTTATTCCCATGGGTTTTCCCATGAACCCTAACGAATTCACCACACAGATAACTAGAATACAATGGACAATAAAAGAGATGATAGAACACATACCATTTGCTGTAGATTGATTTCCGACCGTTTCCTATGCCTTGAATGCTTCGATTAGGGTCTTCCAGACCTCGTTGGGATCCCTTTTGCCTCGTGCGTATGGGAGCAACAGAGAGATAAAACCAATGGTCGCAGGACCCTAACCATTGTATTTATAATACAATCCCTAACCCAGAACCATTCCCACAGTGGACCGGGTTAGTAGTCTCTAACCAGTGACGAACCAGACCTGAATCGGTCAAACCAGTAATTGAACTCCCACTTAACAACTGGTTAGGTAATTGATCAAGCCCACACATCAGGAATCTAACACTTCACACTTAAAAAAGCATAATTGACCTTGAGAACGACTTATAGTAGTGTTGTTGATGACTTATTATCACAGCCTCCTTGCGAACAACTTTCCGCCTTAATAGCTTTGTACTGACACCAATAAAATATTTGCCATTTAGTCTTAACTTCCAATGTCTTTCATCTTTTTCGTATCAATTTCGAAAAATGAGCAAACGTTTCTTTTCATAGATATTTAAAAGTTGAATCTCACTTTTTACAGTGACGCGACCTTTGGTAATGAATGTTATAGACGTCCGTTGTGATTAGGGAGATGCCATGTATAAAGTAGCCTTCTTTTTTTAAACAATGCGACGATCGAAGTTGACGTGACCATTTTCTTGGATAATTACTTTACGGATTTAACCTTCCGTTTGAAACATTTGTATATGCTTATTCTCCCGAGATCTTCCTGTTCAGGAAACCTACCTTTCTAGTTGAGATATTCTTCAAGATTCTGAATCATACTTTTTCTTTGAAATATTACTGAGTTCTTTTCTTTCTTTGCTTTTATTCTCTGTTCCAATAATGTCTTCTTTTCATTCAAGATCATTGCGCTCATGGATCCGAGGCAATGCTATCGCTGAAAGGGATAGTTTCATTTGTACCAGATCTCGTTTCAATATAAACCAAGCAGAAATTGATGGTTTGGTAGAAAAATATTCCATTTCCAATGAGTATATATGCAGAGCGACTCAGCCCAACGAAGCCCCTTGCACCATCAACTTTGATGAGATCTGTGTTTACAAGGAAATGCTCATCCATGGATTCTGTCTGCCCATCCCAGATGAGATCCTTGTTATCCTGAAGCACTTTTAGATTGCTCTCAAGCAACAACCCAACTCATGGTGTCATCTTGTCTCTTTCATTATCTTCTTTGTGCGTCTCAACCGTAATCCTTTGGTGGACTTGTTCCGAAACTTGTACAGCATTAACGTAGAAAAAGAAACTGTTGATGAGACTGGCGAAAAAGTGTCTACAGCTTGGTATTATTTCAACAGTAGGAAGAAAGTCCCAAAGATAATGAGCATTTCTTTAGGGGCTTGGTACTGAGGCTTTCTTTGTTGGCATGAAAGATGGATCTCCCTTTCCCATTAGTAACAAATGGGGCTTTCTTGATGACAATGAGGCCCACATTTTGAATGAGAAACCCCACATGTCAGCTTATGACTTTGAATCATTTCAGTTGGCTCGTGAGCAAAGATGCTAGTGCACTTTTGTCTCACCATGAACTTGCCAAACCTGAACTCCGTTTTCTTGACCGTTAACCTCGTTAGGAGATGGGTACATGCATCTCAATGTAAGAGGAGGAGGAGGAGGAGGAAGAAGAAATCTATGCCTAGATAGATGATTATGTCGTGGAGGAAGAAGAGGAGGAAACCCCCTTTGTACCTGGTAGATCTCCTTCATGAGTAGTCACATGTATCTTTTATTAATCACCTTACTTAACTATTGATGACCTTTTTTCAACATTTCTCCTACAGGTGGATGAAGAACTGACTTGAAAGGGAAAGACCCAATGATTGCTCAGTCGGAGTCCAATTTTTCGCTGAGGCCTTCCCGTGTGAGCAGAGCCACCCGGATTTTGCAACAACTTTAAGCCAGCGTCGAACGAGAACTGGCATTCATTAGGAGGAGGAGGCCAGTGTCTCCTACGACTCTATTGGAGGGGGAGTCGAGCCGAGCCCATATTTTAGAACCTGATCATCCAATTGAGGACCGTTTCACAAGTCATTTGGAGAGGACTGGTTTGCTCACCCCTTTTGTTGAAAGACCTCCTGTTGAAAGATCGCCTAGGACTGCTACAGAAGGGATTTATATTCCATTGTGGTCGATGAAAACTTTTGACAGTGGTTCCTTTGATGTTGGGGTTACCCGTGAAATTTTGAAAGGAAATTGTCTTCCTTCTGATCACAAGCATGCCGCTTACAGTTCTTATGAAAAAGTTGATGAGGAAATTTACACATCACTCTATGGTGTTAAGTTCTTCATCTGCATTACTTTGAAATTTACTTTCTTGCATCCATGGCTAATTTGTTTGTTTTTCTTGTAGCTCATTGTTCATCTTTGTGAATCTTCCACAAGATTTGAATCTCTGGAAGGTATGTACTTGGAGGCTTGCAAGAAGTGTGAGATTGAAGCTGATGAGACCAAACGGTTAACCCTGTTACTAAAGATGAAAGAGACTACTTTTGCCCATGAGAAGGTAAGGATGAATGATGAGGTAAAGGTTGCTAGGGAAGAACTCTTGAAGCCCTGAAGAGGGTGACTATTCTGGAGAAAGAGAAAGTGAAACTAGAGCAATAGAAGAGAAGGAGTCTGTACAAAAGGAGATAGATCATTTGAATGACAGTTTCATTCGTTGGAATACTTCTTATGTGGATCAGTATAAAAATTCGAAAGAGTTGAAGAACCAGATCCATGAGGGGGAGGTGTTTACTTCAATTCATCAAGAAATTGTTGAAGTGACTTACAAGCAAACCTTCCGTCAACTGCGAGATTTTGTGAAAACTAAAGTTCCTGGTTTTGATTTTTCTAAATTTGGGGAAGATCCCTCTGATCCTAAAGATAATGCACCAGCGCAATTGCCTTCTGCATCTTTTTGAAGAAATTTCCTTTCTTTTTATTGATATGCAAATGTCTTGTGGCAGGAAACATTTTTTTTTTCTTTTTTGTTTTCTACTGTTGTGTGAATGCCCTGCATAGACAGGAAAATAGAATTCGACTAATTAATTCTAGCCTTCTATGGCCTATTATCATACACACACACACACACACACACACATAATATGGTCTACCTTTGCTTTGACATTTTGACATCTCTATTTTGCCTGCATTTGGTCTTTTGTCTAATTGTCGAATATTGAGGGTTGTAAAATGTATATATATACCCCCCGAGTTCTTGTTGAATGTACTAAGTACATTGAATGTGAACTACTATTCACATTTGCTTTTAAATGAGTTGTACCCCTTGTATCGATCAATTTTTGTGGAACAAAAAATGATTGATCTATAGTTATATATATGAGACAAAAGAGATCAAATGTAAATTATATTTTATTAAAAAAATAACCACTTTACATCATTGATAGAATTTCAAAGATTTTTGATATGTCATGGCTTGGCAATTAGTGTACCCTTCAAAGTGCATAGGTGGTACATTCTAGGTCGAGTTTCTCGGACAATTCTATATGGCCATTCTTAGTTTGGCTGTAGTTTATCTTGTTGGGAAGGGGTAGATAGAAATGCTCATCGGAGAACAAGATCTCGAATTTGAAATTGATGAGTCTTAACTTGTGAGTTGTCGTATCTTGCTACCTTATGTTGGTAATTTAGTATGTTGAGAGCTGCATCTTCTCGAATTTCTGGAAGTAAATCTATATTTGCACGCAGATCTTTTGAATTTGTTTATTCATCGTAATTGAAGATACGATAGGTTGGGAAGGTGATTTCAATTGGTACAATTGCTTCTGTCCTGTACACCAGCATAAAAGGAGTTTCCCCTGTGGTTGTACGACTTGTGGTTCTGTATGACCACAACACACTTGGTAACTCTTCATACCATAAGCCTCTTCTATTCTTCGTAAGTCATTGTCTCAAGGCACAACCAAGTTCTTTATTTGTAGCTTCTGTTTGGCCGTTCGATTCTGGGTGATACACCACGGTAGGGCGATGCTCTATGTAAAACCCGTCACAAAGCTCTCTGAATTGCTTGCCACTAAATGGAGGTCCATTACCTGTGATGAATACCTTGGGAATTCCAAATTTGTAGATTATGTTTAGTCAAATGAAATTCTCCACTTGTTCTGCATCAGTGGAGGTTACAGCTTTGGCTTCAGTCCATTTGGAGAAGTAGTCTACTGGCACCAATAAGTGATTCTTCCCTAAGCGTGATGATGGGAACGGACTAACAATATCCAATCCCCAAATTGCAAAAGGAAGTAGGTTGTAGATTGATTGTAATTCTTCTGAAGGACTATGAGATAATTCTGCATTTTCTTGGCATTGGACGCATTCTTGAGCAAACTTTTTGCAATCTTTAACCATTGTTGGCCAATAGTAACCTTACCTTAATAATCGATTACTCAAGGTTCTAACCCTTGAGTGATTGCCGTATATTCTTGCGTCCACATCCTACACCACCATTTGGGCTTCCTCTGGGGTGAGACCTCAGAAGTGGTCTTATGAATGATATTTTATGCAACATTTCTTCTATGACCACATAATACTTAGACTTCTGTAGAATGCGCTTCCTTTCTTTTTTATCTTCTGGCAGGATTCCTTCAGTTAAATACGACTTGATATGATCTATCCAAGTTAGAGCCGTATTTAACTGTTGGATCTCTGGATCGTCTTTTATACTTGAATTAGCCAAAACATCAATATAAACCGATTTATCCAATTTGTCTACGTCTTTTTTTTTTTGTAATCGGGACAATGCTTCAGCTTCTGCATTGTCCTTTCTATCTATATTATGAATTTCATATTCATCAAATGTTGAAAGTGTAGATCTGACCTTTGTAAGATATAATTGGAGATGGTCCTGGTCGGCTTCATATTCCTCCTTCACTTGGTTTACAATGATCTTTGAGTCACTGAATAATTGAAATCGCCGAACCATTAAGCTTTTTGTAAGTTGCAGACCCATAATGATGCTTCATATTTGGCGACATTGTTCGTGGCATTAAACTCAAATCTGAGTGCGACACATACTTTGAAGTTCTCAAGGCTTGTTAAGATGACTCCTACCCTTGATTGCAGGGGACTTAATTAAAGATTCATCAACATATAATACCCACTTTGTGGGAGGTGTAGTTTGTGCTTTCTTCTTGGGCTGCTCCAAGATTTTTTCTTCCATACTTTTATCGACTTCTACACTTTCTTCAATAGGCATTTCAAGTATGAAATCTGCTAAAGCTTGGCTTTAATTGCAGTTCTTGGTTGATAATTGATTTCAAATTCGGTAAGCTCAATCGCCCAATTTACTAACCGACCAGATATGTCTGGTCGTGCTAGTATCTTTTCAAGGGTTTGTCAGTTAGCATAACTATCGTATGGGCTTGGAAATAGGGCCTTAACTTTCTAGCAGCAACTACCAAAGTAAGAACCAATTTTTTTACTGGTTTCTACCTGGTTTCAGCATCAAGCAACACCTTGCTTATGTAATATCTTACAACTTCACCAGTTTTATCTATGCCAGAGGTCGGAGAGTGTCTTCAACTCTATTTAGCAACCTCAACTGCAGCAGTCAGCGTAGTCCTAATAAAGGAGCCGACAAGGGGTGTCGGTTTGGATTCTCTAAGCCTCAGGTGTCGTCCATCCAATGGAGGCTCCACCTCTCCTCTAGATTCTCTTGGAGGAGAGGATGTGGATCCATAATTGTTACTCTTACATACCCATTACCACCGTGGGAGGATGAGACTCATTCCCCTGTTTTGAAAGGAGTTTAAGGAATGGAAGTCATCTTCGTCAAAACCACAATTACAAAAAATTATTTATTTTGCACACAGAACTAAGAACTACAGAAGCAAGGGGAGAGAGAAAGAGAGACAGAGAGAGTGAGAGAGAGAGAGAGAGAGGGAGGGAGATTTTCCCTGGAAAAAAGAAGCCTCTACTATTTTTAAATGTGTTTATCCGTTACAAATTGTACACTTTTTGTTTATCTCCATTGTTCTTAAGAAGGAAAAGATCAGTTCACCATCACTGAAGATGTTTTACACAAAACCATTTGTCATAATCTCTGTAATAAGTGAGTTTTGTTAAGGAGATAATCTTTCACCGGTTACAAAGATTCAAATTCAAATTATGAATTAGAAAATTAAAGACAGAATCTCTCATCAGTTACAATTTGAATTCTCACCGGTTACAAAGATTCAAATTCAATTTTTGAATTACAAAATTAAAGAGAGAATCTCTCAATGGTTACAAATATTCGAATTCAAAATTTGTAACTTACAAAAACAATAACTGGATTTGATATCCAGCTCTTAATTCCTTTCATCGGTTACAAAGATTCAAATTCAAAATTTGTAATTCAAATACACAATGTAAACAACTCCAGCATATTATAAATACACCTGTACCCAATGTATTTGGATAAGGTTTTGAATCAATTCAAAATTTCAGTCTTTACATGGTATCAGATCTTAAGAATCAATTCTCTCCTTAACAAGCTTAAAAAGGAAAAGGGAAGACCCATTATTGTGCATCTTCTTCAATATCATCCAGTACCTCCTCCTCTGTAATTGTCTACAACATCGGGCAATTAGATGACTTCTATGGAAAGATGAAAAGAGCTGGTAAGACCTCCATCCATTTCTGCAACAACCTGGCCTCTACTGCCATTTCTCTGAGAGTAAAGGTTGCTTTACTTCTGATATTAGTTCTTTCACCCCTTGCCTCTGTGGAGATGAGAATTGAGAAATGGCTTCGCTGCTAAAACTTGGAAGTTCTCAGGTTTCAGAACAGGATAGGAGATAGATGGGCTGAGATAGAGAGAGGAGCCCTTTAATAGAGAGAGAGAGATTGTGTAGGGAATAGGGAATCAAAGAAAAATAAATCTTACATCAAGGTAGTTTGGCAGTCAACAAGATGAAGACCAATGCCTCCCGTGGTAGCAAAAGACATGTGGGTAACGTGGAAAATGGCTTTCTCAACCGATTGGAAGAAATCAATAATTTCGGTCGTGGGCCCTGACTTTGTTTGGCCCAATAGTGGTGGGGATTCCTTCTTCCATGAAAGACACATAAAGGCAAAGTGAAGGCAGCTGAAAGTCATTGTCCCATATTTAGTGGTGGATACTCGGAAGTGGGAGATATTCCCAGCATAATCCTCTGTCCAAATCAGCTCTAGATGGGTCCGGACTTCGGAGTCGGGTTGTAGCTATTTAGGTCCATTTTCATAGTTATTTGTTTAATTTTCGGGTTGGTTAGGCTTTTAAAATCCCAGCTCAACCTTGAGTCTCCTTAATTGGGTCCAGTCTTGGCTCGACCTTAATTCAAGGCCTAAAATATCCAATCTAGTGCTATCCTAAGGACCAGAGCTGACCCTAATCGACTTGACCATGGGGAAGGGGAAGGGGAAGGGGAAGGGGGATGCAAAGGCTGGGCTAGGCTGAGGAGGAGGAGAAGAAGAAAAAGATGTTGGACTTTATGTTGTCATTGTTGACAACTTGGCTGATGTGGCAGTGTTTGTGAGCATTCAGTCAGAAGAATGAGGAGAGAGAGTGTCAGTGTAGGAGAGAGAGTGTCAGTGCAATGGCAAAGATGGAACAACATCGCATGTGTGTTTTACAGTATTCTATATGTGTTTCAGATGGCTTGCAGCGAGTTAAATGACATTCTACATCAAGTTTGATGAGAGAGAGTGTCTGTGGACCCCACTAGTGATGTGGCACAGAAACTGAAGATGTGACAGAGTTTCTGATGGTGTAATAGAGTTTCTAGTAGTGTTGCAGTGTTTCTGGTATTGAGACATGAGAAATTGAAGAGAGATTAAAGAGAGAGATTATAGAGAGAGAGAAAGGGGAGAGAGAAAAAATGTGAGTGGGACCCACAGGTGGTGGCAATGTGACATGCCAACACGGCAGTCCAAGGCACTTGGCATGCATGCACGCAAAGTTTCAGGTTCAAATTTCAAGGTTTTATAGACTTTTAACTTTGGGCCTATTTTTGGTGGGTCTCGTAGCAGGTTCATGGAGATCTGGCATTGGAAAGATGTAGAGCGTCGAGTTAACTTTCCAACGCAACTTGAATCGCTCAATTCCGACTTCGGATGAGGGAGATATCGCGATTCTCGTCAAAACGGTCGAAAAATGGCAAAAATAGGAGCTCTCGGTGGGTATATGTGTTACAGGGAAAACCGTATAGTTTTACTATAGTTGAGGGACCTATTTGCAATTATCAGAAGTTGAAGATTAATGTTGTAATTATCATAAATGAGAAAATATTCTATTTGGACGGCTGAGAGAGAGCCGCATCTGTCAGATCCGCATCTGACGGATCACAAAAATACGGGATCCAGTGGGTTACATCGGACGAAATTTGATTCTATTGTGCGGTATTTCATTGGCCTGATGTAGATTAATATGGTGGTCAATGTTGCACGGTCTCAGCGCCTTGATTCTATGTGGCGCGCATTGGGTACAGCGGCGCGAAGATCCAGATCTTGCGGCCAATATTAAAGCCGAAAGGATCTGACGCTATTTACGCAGATCCAGCGGCGAGAAACAAATCCCGCTTTTTTATGTCAATCCAACTATTCTGGTTTAGATTCCGCAGCGGACCAATCATAAAGCGACAACGCATGGAGGGCGGCGACTCCATGTAGCGCAGGTGCACGGTATGCCTCCGAAAGATTCTATTTTGAATTTTCTGATTGGCCGAACTTCAAACCGACATAACTTCTTCATACGAACTCCAAATCGGTTTGTTCAAGTTGCAGTTTCCATATTTTTGGATGCTCTATTTATTGGGTGCCGTTGGGAGTTGAAATAATAAAGAGAAAAATTGAAAAGAGCGTTTTGAAGGCAGAAAGAAGGATTTCTAGGGTTTTGTGCCCTGTGGGAGTGATCAATCACCAACTACCTCTTCTCTGTGCATCAATGGAGTGTTAAATCCCTGTGAGAGGTCAGTATAGCTTTTAGTTTCATATTCATGGTGATTATGGATTGTATGGAAGAGATTGGAAGCCTATGAGCAAGGTGTGCTATGTAAAATGATCTCTATCAACATTGAAGACAGTTGGAGAGTACCTGAGAGTAGTGTGAACCTTCAGAAAGATTGTTGGTCATTCGAAAGCATTGTTTGTGAGATTCTTAATTCCCTATCTATTTATGCTTTCAATAAATTGTATGCTAGCGTAGGTGAAAATTATTGAATACCTAGCTAGTAGGGGAAAAATTGTAAGGCATAATTATAAGCCTAAAAATTATTATTTGCTTCTCGTGGGTGCGGATTAAGCGTGGTGTGCAGCGTGTGCTGAACACTGGTACTTGATACCTGAAATCCTGGCACATGTGTGCCCTCCTAGTTTTATGCTGGGTAAATTGGGTGTATGTACTCCCTGTTGTGTAGATAACAAAAAGAAGTGTATTGAGTATATACGGAGCCCGTTGGGCATTACTCTGTGGACTAGCCATCACACACTGTGTTGGTGAACCACGTATATCCTGTGTTGTGGACTGTTTATTTTTATATTATATTTTGGAGTGCATGGAATGGCTTGTAGGGTGGGTGTGCAAATCTGGTGGACCTGGCCACTGAGTGGTAGCGAGGTAGATTTACATACGCTTGTGTGTGTAAAAGAATATATCTCCATCAGCTCTGGGCAGCGGTAAATAATTAAGGAGAATTTTCAGACACTGATTCACCCCCCCTCTCAGTGTCATATCAAGTTCATCAATTGGAATCAGAGCACCAGGCTTAGTGACCGCTTAATCAGCAACTGAGAAGATTAAAATAAAGATATGGCACCAGGAGAAGGTTCTAACAAGCCCCCATTATTTGATGGGACAGAATTTGTATTTTGGAAAAAAAGAATGGAGATCTACATAGAGTCTCTTGGATATGATGTTTGGACTTCTATTGAGAATGGCTACACTCCTCATGATACAAATGCTCCCACTGCAGTAGACAAGAAAAATTTTGAAAATAAAAAAAAACTTTATTTCCAAGAGGAATAGTGACACTTCAGATGACGACTCATATGATGTTTCAGAGGGTGAGTTTAGTGAGGTTTTGTTCATGATTTTTCTTGAAGAACGAGAAGAGAACAAAAATAATGAATTTACCTCAAACAGCATTGAAGAAGATGAGAATGAAGAATCAAACTCAAGCTATGATGAAGAAGATGAAATAAATTTTGAGGCAGAGTTTTTAGCAGCTATGAAGGAACTCAACAAGGAACGAAAGAATAACAAGTCTATCTCAAAAGAAGTTAAAAAACAAAAGCAGTTGATTCAAGACTTGAGAGTTCAAGATGTAGAGTTCAAGAAAATTATTGACAGTCTCAAGACTTATCTTGAACAGGTATCTACAGACCACTCTAGAGTAATGACTGAGAATGCAGGTTTGAGAGCTCAACTTGAAATACAAGCCCCTGTGATGAGTAAATTTGAAGAGCTTGAGAAAGAATTTATTCTGTTAAAAGCAAAGGTGACTGAGTATGAAAAAGAAGAGCTTGAAAGACAACAAAAATTGAATCAACCTAATGAGCCAAACAATACTACAGTGCACCTTAATAGCAGCAAACTAGATGGAATTATAAATTCTCAAAGACCTTCCAATGTTAAATTTGGTCTTAGTTTTGATAAGGGAGAGACTTCTAATAATGCTAACTCAAAGAAGAAAGATCTCATCTCTTTTGTGAAAGAGAGTGGAAAGGGCAAAGCTTCTATGGTTTATGTTCAAGAAGAAAATTATGTTCCTATTCCACAGACTACTAATGAAAGACAAGGTAAGAGAGTGAAGCAGAGTAACTTCTATGGAAGAAATTATCCCAATGCACCATAGAGACAGATGAGGTATATGACACTTTCTAGGCCAAAATCTTATTTTCAGGGATATTGTTTTAAATGCAATGCCTATGGACATAAAATAACCACTTGCAAATTCAACATGAGAAAAGTCAGATTTGAAAGTAGAAATCAGTTTGCTTCCCTTGAAGAAAATTTTGTTGAGTGCTACAATTGTCATAACTATGGGCATATTGCAAGAGAATGCAGAACAATTTTTTCATTCACGCCACCTCAGCAAAAATTGTCACAGCAAAGGGAGAGTGGTCAAAGAAAGGCTAAGCAGACAATGAACAAAAAGACTCCACCAGTTGTTAGAAAAGTGTGGAAAAAGAAATTCATTGCAAATCTTGTAGAAGGAAAAAGTGATGGTGTTGCATGCTTCGAGACAACGTTCAAGACACAAGACAAGCCGTCTCCTTGGATACTTGACAGTGGATGCTCTAGTCACATGACAGGTGACAAGAAAATGTTTCAGGCGCTTCAACAGTATGAGGGAGGTATAGTAAAGTTTGGAAATAATGAAGGGGCCAAGGTAATTGGAAATAGTTCTATCAGCATCAACAATGGAAAGGTAAAACTCCATGATGTGTTTTATGTGTCAGGACTCAAGCACAACGTTCTTAGCATCAGTCAGATTTGCGACAGAGGGCATGAAGTGATCTTCAATAAACAGGGATGTGAGATCAAAAGAGTTGACAGTGGCAAGATTGTGGCTTCAGGACAGAGAACCTCAAGGAATTTATACACTCTGACAGAGAGTGTTGGAGATTCATGCATGACCTTGCTCACTAAGCAGTGAGGTGCTTGGAGAGAGGGGGAGCAGTTTGTATTTGCTATATCATTTTGCTCCCAATGATAGACTCAGGGGGAGTCCTATGGTATTTATGTGTTGAGTGGTGTATGCATATATTTTTTTTATCCTTCATCTCTTTATGTTGGACTCAGGGGGAGTCTGGTGATGTTTTTATGTGTTGATATAATTATTTATTATTTTTTTGGACCCATAGGGTTGGAAAGATGCGGTGGGCACTCTTATGTGGCATGCCCCTTTGTGGGGAGAAAGATCTTATGTGCAGAATGAGTTGCCAACAATTCCAAAGGGAAGATTATTGGACTTTATGTTGTCATTATTGGTAACTTGGCTGATGTGGCAGTGTTTGTGAGCATTTAGTCAGAAGAATGAGGAGAGAGAGTGTCAGTGTAGGAGAGAGAGTGTCAGTGCAATGGCAAAGATGGAACAACTTTGCATGTGTGTTTTACAGTATTCTATATGTGTTTCAGATGGCTTGCAGCAAGTTAAATGACATTCTACATCAAGTTTGATGAGAGAGAGTGTATGTGGACCCCACTGGTGATGTGGCACAGAAACTGATGATGTGACAGAGTTTCTGATGGTGTGACAGAGTTTCTAGTAGTATTGCAGTGTTTCTTGTATTGAGACATGAGAAATTGAAGAGAGATTGAAGAGAGAGATTGTAGAGAGAGAGAAAGAGAAGAGAGAAAAAATGTGAGTGGGATCCACAGGTGGTGGCAAGGTGACATGCCAACACGGCAGTCCACGGCACTTGGCATGCATGCACGCAAAGTTTCAGGTTCAAATTCCAAGGTTTTATAGACTTTTAACTTTGGACCTATTTTTGGTGGGTCCCGTAGCAGGTTCATGGAGATCCGGCATTGGAAAGATGTAGAGCGTCGAGTTAGCTTTCCAACGCAACTTGAATCGCTCAATTCCAACTTCGGATGTGGGAGATATCGCGATTCTCGTCGAAACGGTCGAAAAATGGCAAAAATAGGAGCTCTCGGTGGGTATATGTGTTACAGGGAAAACCATATAGTTTTACTATAGTTGAGGGACCTATTTGCAATTATCAGAACTTGAAGATTAATGTTGTAATTATCATAAATGAGAAAATATTCTATTTGGATGGCTGAGAGAGAGTCTCGTCTGTCAGATCCGCATCTGATGGATCACAAAAATGCGGGATCCAATGGGTTACATCGGACGAAATTTGATTCTATCGTGAGACATTTCATTGGCCTGATGTAGATTAATATGGTGGTCAATGTTGCACGGTCTCAGCGCCTTGATTCTATGTGGCGTGCATTCGGTACAGCGGCACGAAGATCCAGATCGTGTGGCCAATATTAAAGCCGTCAGGATCTGACGCTATTTATGCAGATCCAGCGGCGAGAAACAAATCCCGCCTTTTTTATGTCAATCCAACGGTTCTGGTTTAGATTCCGCCGCGGACCAATCGTAAAGCGACAACGCATAGGAGGGCGGCGACTCCGTGTAGCGCAGGTGCACGGTATGCTTCCGAAAGATTCTATTTTGAATTTTCTGATTGGCCGAACTTCAAACCGACATAACTTCTTCATCCGAACTTCAAATCGGTCCGTTCAAGTTTCAGTTTCCATATTTTTAGATGCTCTATTTATTGGGCACCATTGGGAGTCGAAATAACAAAGAGAAAAATTGAAAAGAGCGTTTTGAAGGCAGAAAGAAGGATTTCTAGGGTTTTGTGCCATGTGGGAGTGATCAATTACCAACTACCTCTTCTCTGTGCATCAATGGAGTGTTAAATCCCTGTGAGAGGTGAGTAGAGCTTTTATTTTCATATTCATGGTGATTTTGGGTTGTATGGAAGAGATTGGAAGCCTATGAGCAAGGTGTGCTATGTAAAACGATCTCTATCAACATTGAAGACAGTTGGAGAGTACCTGAGAGTAGTGTGAAGCTTCAGAGAGATTGTTGGTCATTCGAAAGCATTGTTTGTGAGATTCTTAATTCCCTATCTATTTATGCTTTCAATATATTATATGCTAGCGTAGGTAAAAATTATTGAATACCTAGCTAGTGGGAGAAAAATTGTAAGGCATAATTATAAGCCTAAAAATTGTTATTTGCTTCTCGTGGGTGCGGATTAAGCGTGGTGTGCAGTGTGTGTTGAACATTGGTACTTGATACCTGAATTCCTGGCACATGTGTGCCCTCCTAGTTTTATACTGGGTAAATTGGGTGTATGTACTCCCTGCTGTGTAGACAACAAAAAGAAGTGTATTGAGTATATACGGAGCCCGTTGGGCATTACTCCGTGGATTAGCCATCACACACTGTGTTGGTGAACCACGTATATCCTGTGTTGTGGACTGTTTATTTTTCTATTATATTTTGGAGTGCATGGAATGGCTTGCAGGGTCGGTGTGCAAATCTGGTAGACCTGGCCACTGAGTGGTAGCAAGGTAGATTTGCATACGCTTGTGTGTGTAAAAGAATATATCTCCATCAGCTCTGGGCAGTGATAAATAATTAAGGAGAAGTTTCAGACACTGATTCACCCCCCCTCTCAGTGTCATATCAAGTTCATCAAAAGATTGGGTCGAACTCAGGCCAAGGCCTCAATCTCGGCTGGGCCGGACACCAATTACTTAAACCATGATTGGGTAGAGATCCTCCTTTATTTTTCCTACTTTAATGTAATACCTAAACATTGACCGTTGTAAAATATGTTACCAAATATGGGCAGTGGGAGACAATGATACGTGACTACAAAAGAACAATAGCAACACATGACCATAGATGGCCAAACCAAATGTTGCAGACAGCTTCCAAGATCGAAGTTTACAGAGCAGCAAGTAGAGTTGAGTCGCGTAGAGTTCATTTGCATTCTGAGATCACTCTCATGAAGGTAATTAAACTCCCTTATTTGCGCAAATCCAGATTGACCATGAAACAAATCTCCAATCGCATAAGTTTGCACCACTAAATGGGATTATGTACAGAAGCGTGATTGAAAGCACCGCTTAGGAAAAAAAAGAAGGGTAGAGAGTGGGTTTTAGATTCTGTAAAACAATGTCCAGAATTGCTCACAACGAGACCCAGCCCAGACTACCGTCAAGAGATGGACGTCTCTCACTTACTAGGTGGGCTATTGAAACAAGTTTTCCCATTGATACTAAAAAAAAGAATTTATACAATATATGATATTTAACTTTTAGGTACTATATATTCTTTTCACCAAAAAAAAAAAAAAAAAAAAAAAAAAAAAGAAAGAAAGAAAAAAGAAAAAAAGTACTATATATTCCATAAAAATATAAACTACTTGCGAACCCCTTTTTGTTGCGCTTTTTAAGAAGTTGATTAATTTTAAAATAGGATAAATTTCAGCTATCACCCATAATAGTTTTAAAACATCACCTACCACTTACAATTTTCAAAAAACATCAATTACACCCAAGTAACTGATGGAAGAGACTGAAATCATTGTTAGACATTTTTATCCTTTTATTTTTTTTCCATCATAACGAAATTAACAAATTTATTTTATCTCTGAAATGCACAAATCAATGCCTTAAGAATTTTACTACAAAAAAAAAAAAAAAAAAACCTGAAAAGTACTAGGTTCTCTGCAACAATCGAGAAAAACAAGGGTTGTCGAAGGTGGGTTCGTTGTTGTTCAGTGAGCTTGTGGAGAAGAACCATCTGGAGATCAAAGACGATGGTTAGGGAAATGAAGGACAACCGGACCAAATTCAAGAAGACAAAACAGAGGAAAAATTTCAAAGCGATGTAGTCGGCGCTAACCTAATAAAAGGGGGAAGATCGAGATTTTTGGGCCAAAAGCATCAGTGATGCTGAACTTGCAGCAGATTTAGCAGCAGGACTAGCCAAGAGAACATCGATTCCGTGTTGAAGAAGGAAGCCATGGAGAAGAGCAAACAACTCTTACCTTTAGAGCGATTTGAAAAAATCTCTGAAACCTTTCCTTCTTTGCTCTTGATTTCTAACTCTTCTCTCATCTTCCCTGGTTTGAGGAGGATAATATTCTAGGTTTTAGGAATGAGTGGTTTTTGCAATTGTAGATTCCTGATGGAGTTTGAGGAGGATAATTTTCCCTTGTTCTTTAAATCATCTAGGAGGCATCGATTAACTTGAAAGAACCAATTGGTACCAGTTATTCGGTTAATGCCAACACTTTTGTTTCGAATTCTGATGGATCCAGGGGAGAACCTTCGTATCGAACTGTATAATCCAGGGGATTAAGTTTTTCTTAGTGATCAATGCTTCATATTTGCTAGAAATTTCAGCTGCCCGAAATCCTGCTATTTTCGTCGCTTGGCTCTCTACAAAACCTTCGATGATGAGGTTTGATGCACAGATTCGAGAATGGCATAGGCATCAACGAAGATGAAGAGATGCACAAAGAGCATGAAGCTTGATATCGTCGTCAGCGAAGAACACTTTCAGAGCAAGAGGGTTTTTTTACTGTTTTTAAAAGAAATTGAGAGAAGAAGAGGGTATTATTGTCCATTTTAAGATTGATTTTAGATGACATCAGGAACTAACGGTATATGTTTAACATAGTGGATCTATTTAATTAACAGTGGTAAATGTTTGGGTGGTAGGTGATGTTTTTTTTTGAAAGTTGTGAGTGGTAGGTGATGTTTCAAAACTATTTTGGGTGGTAGCTGAAATTTATTCTTTAAAATAAAATCATTGAAAGAAAGAAAATTTAAGAATAAACATCTCACTTTCCATCCCTCCCCATTCAAATGTAAATAATTAAATCATCTTAAAAAATAAAATAGATTCTACTAAAGAGTGTTTTGACATTGCATTTTTTATAACATACACATAAAATAAAAATTCCATGCAAATCGCATGTAAAAGGCATGTTTGTTTCCCATTAGAAGACTCATTTGTTATGAGCAGTGGATACACAAAATCGATTGCCCTTGTATTGTCATTGTTGGCAACTTGGCTGATGTGGGCAGTGTTGGTATGCATACAGTCTAGAGAAATGAGGAGAGAGAGAGAGCGTCTATGCAAGAGAGAGAGCGTCTATGCAAGAGAGATAGTGTATGTGCAAGTTGTAGTGACGTTAGTGCATTGGTTGAGATGAGATAGCCTAGTGTATGCGATCTACATCCCTTATAGTGTGATTGAGATGGCTCGTAGTGAGTTAACTGGGTTTCTACACAAAGTTGACTGAGTAATGGGAATTTCGATGTGCGATCAAGCTCTACGAGTGTTATACAATGTTCTAAGCTGAAACAAGGTGGTAGACTATGTGTGGGTCCTACTGGTGATGTGGACAGCACTCACACATGTGATATGTCGATAGAAAGAAGAGAGAGAAACTCTAGAGAGAGAATGACGATAGAAAGAGGAGAGAGAAAATAGAAAGAGAGTGTAGGTCCCATAGTGGGTTCCATTGTCTGGTGTGATATGACAATCACTAGTTATGAGGCAATGTGATGTGGCAATCACTAGTGATAAGGCGGTGTGATGTGGCAATTACTAGTAATGAAGCGGTGTGATGTGGCAATCTCTAGTGATGAGGAGCATCCTTACATTAAGCACATAAGGAGAGTGATGAGGCATCTCTCATGTAATGAAGCATCTCTCGTGTGATGTGACAATCAATGGTGATGAGGCGCATTTCTCAAGCGTATAAGGAAAGTGATGAGGCGCATCTCTTTAGAATATAAGGAAGGAAGAGAGAGATAGAAGAGAGAGAGTGATGAGGCATCTCTTAACCACATCACCATTTTAAATAGTGACAAAGCAAGATGCCACTATTTAAACAGTGACAAGACCAAATGCCACCATAATGTTTTCTAATTGAAATTCATTCATCAGATTTGTTTCAATGCTCCCAAGATCAACGGCCTAGACTAATTTGAGCATTTGAAATAGTGACAAAGCAAGATGTCACTATTTAAATAGTGACAAGACTAAATGTCACCATAATATTTTCTAATTGAAATTAAACCATCAGATTTGCTTCAATGGTCCCAATATCGATGACTTAGACTAAAACAAGCATCCTGGACTCATTTAAAAGTTTTTGAAGCCCCATTTGCATTGTGTGCATAAAGAAACGAAGAATGGGAGCTTGGAAGGTCTTGTGGGTGTCTTTGTAAGTGGAAATCACACACCAAGTATTTGTAAAAGATCCTCAATGGTGTTTAAGGCTTGATAGGTGATGAAGATACATTGTTTGTATGTTGTGTGTGAGAAAGAACTCAAAAGAGAGGGAGAAAAGAGCTTGTGGAAGAGGCTAGTGAGCAAAAACACACACACCAAGTGTTTGGAAAAATGCATATGAGTTAAGGTTTGTTTGAAGAATTGAGTACTCCTAGCATTGATGGTTGTGGGAGGTTACATTGAGTCTATTGAAGACCTTGAAAGAAGTTTGACCATTAATGGTGATTGTCTTACATTGAATTAGTCATCAATCTTTTTCTTAATCATTAATGGAGTGTTGAAGATATGCAAGAACATGAAGCTTTTTGTTATATCAATGGTGTTCTTGACTCTGTGAAGAGTAGGTATGCACTCAAGGTGTTTGTATAAACACTAAGGAAGAAAGAAGAAAGAGGTATGCACTTAAGAAGTTTGTGAAAATACCAAGGAAGAAAATGGAGAGATTATTATGACATCTTTGAAGATTGGAGAACCCAGTCTTGGACTTTCGTACATCAAGTGAGCATCCGATTGTGGAGTTATCATGGAAAGGTAATCCACTTGAACATTTTTCTATCTTATTGTATTTCATAGATTAGGAGGTGTTTGATGAAATGTCTATGAGAATGCGCAAACTGTAATTGTGTTGGAGAATTAAATTTGTATGAGCTTTCATATTAGGGCATTAATATAAACCTGTACATTATATTGTTTGCTTCCCGTGGGTGCGGGTTAACCGTAGTGTGTGCAGCATGTGTTGAACACTGGTAGCACATTGGTACTTGATAATTGAATTCTTGACACATGTATGCCCTCCTGATTTTATACTGGGTACACTACGTATATGTACTCCCTGCTATGTAGTCAGCAAAAAGAAGTGTATTGAGTATATATGAAGCCCATAGGGCATTACTGTAAGAACCGTACCCGATCTAATCCATGGTTATATATGATGACAGGTCTCCCAATCATAACCGGATCGGAAGGCGAAGTCGGGTGACGAGCCACTCAAATTTCAGGTAAGAGAACTGTAAAAAAAAAATGTCTAAATCTCATACCGATCTGACTATACCGGTTGCGGTCAGTGCAACCGGTATGTGCAACCGGTATGGTATACCAGTTGGACTATACCGGTTGCGGTCACTCCAACCGGTATGTGCGACCGGTATACTTATTTTCTGCGGGAGACGGACTCCAGCGGGTCCCTCACTCCGAATGAAAACTTGAAAAGTTTCCAATCATGGAAAACCTTCACAAGAACGGCTCTCTTCTATTTATAGGGATGATCCCACTCCATTGATCCTTCTTAAACCCTAGCCGTCTGGAGAAGAGTGGAGAAGGAGCAAGGAGGAAAAGGCCGCCCCGGGAAGGAGACTTCGTGAGGTGGAGCAACGCTCCTCCCGAACACCGTCGGTAAGTGCTCTATATTATTAGGAATATTAGGATGTCGGATCGGAGCCGCGAAGCGGTGCAGTGATCCAAAAAGCCTAGGATTTTCATTAGTTTTCTCATTCGGATCTAACCTAGATTTGATACGGCATTCTAATCCAAATCAAAAGACCAACATAGTATTTAAACCTTAGAATGGGTTAAGAGAAACCCTAGAAAACTTAACCGATGCCAACAAGGAAGGGAGATCCGAGACCTTGTTCTCGGATCCAGATCACGGACTATAACGGTGGGACACAAGGTCCTGCGGTATGGGCCTGCGGTGTATACCGGAGGCACATACCGGTCTCACCTATGTGCAACCGGTATAGTGCAACCGGTATACATACCGGAGGCACATACCGGTCTCACCTATGTGTAACCAGTATAGTGCAACCGGTATACATACCGGTGGCACATACCGGTCTCACTATACTGAGACCGGTACCTGCGACCGGTATGGTTTCCGAGCCTGGTTTACTTGCCCAAACCTGGTTCTGACCTTTGTAACCTAAATAAAGTAATTCTAACTTAAAGATATGATTATGTAGGACCTGCAGACAACGTGAGTAAATCCTGTGACGCAGAGTGGGAGTTTTATCACGCGTTAGGTAAGGAACAGAACCCCAAACTTAAATAACTAATTAACAGTAAACTTTTGTATTTTATTCTGTAACTGGATATATATTGCTTGTTGTCTGTGCATCTCACATGCCATGTAGCTGTTTCTTTTATCTTTATATATTCATGCATTTCATATGCTAGGATTGTTGAATGTTTAGGCATGTGTATGTTTTCGTTAGTGTGTAGAATGTGAAGGGGGGTGTGCCCTGGATATATCCACAGCTAACACTTTTCTCGTATCGCCTTTGCCTTAGCAAACTAGTGCGAATAGGGTATCAGGGGGAGGACGTGGGATTGTGGTTCTTCCTGCCCACCAGACTCGAGCCCTATCTCTATGTCGTAGGGGGTTGTGCTGGGGTAGGGTCATATAGCCTTCACTTTAGCAGACTTGGTGCGAATAGGGTATCAGGGGGAGGACGTGGGATTGTGGTTCTTCCTGCCCGCCAGACTCGAGCCCTATCTCTATGTCGCAGGGAGCCATGTTGGGGTAGGGCCATTGATACTGTATTGACATCTAGGACTGATTAGAAACGGAACCCACTTGCAAGCCCTTGCCAATAGGGGTTTAGGTATTGGTACGGTATGGGGTATCAGGGGAAAGACATGGGATTGTGGTTCTTCCTGCCCGCTAGACTCGAGTCCTATCTCCATACCGGAGTGAGTGATGTGGGGCAACAACAGTAGTGTGGTAGGTGCTTAACTGTTGGGTGTGCTCATACTCTCGTGCATGGAGGTGCGGTGGCCACCAAACCTTACCATAACATATTTGCAAGTTATACCTGACCCAAATTATAATGTTATCTCATGCATATTGTACTGTTGCATTGGTCTTGCACTTACTGAGCTATGTTGTGAGCTCACCTGGATATATATATTCTTTTTCAGATTTGGATGCAGGGTACACTGTTGATGACTTCGTGGCTGCTCCAGCATACGGTACTGTTGCTGCCATTGATACCCAGGCAGAAGAGGACGAGCACGATGCGTCATGCGAGTGCTCGTTCTGTGTCTTCTCTCAGTGATTTGGTTATTTTCTGTTAAAGCATTGTAATAAATATTATTTAAATTTTGATGGATGATGGAATAAATTGGATATTTATCTAAATTATAATTTAGATCTCGGCTTATTTATTTATTTGCGCTGCTATGTATTAAATCTCTGATTTTGTTAGACTGCTTGGGAATGATTGGTTGACACGGTCTATTGAGATCCTGGTGTGAACCGTGGCTTAGAGCCGGTTCACTCACACTTCTGGTTCAGCCGAAATTGGGGTGTGACAAATACTCTGTGGACTAACCATCACACACTGTGTTGGTGAACCACGTTTATCTTTGTGTTGTGGATGCTGTGTAATTGTTTATATTTTGTATATTGTGAAGTGCGTGGAATGGTTTGCAGAATGGCTGTGCACAACATGATAGACCTGGCCACTCTGTGGTAGCGAGGTGATTGTACATATGACTGGGTGTATGGTAGTGCTTCGGTGAATGTATGATTGTGATTAGTGAGTAAAGCATCAGCTCAAGGCAGCGTTTGTTTTGTTTTCAAAGGATTATTTAGAAGAATTTTTGAAGACACTAATTCACCCCCCCTCTCAATGTCAACCTGTGATCAACAAAATCATGCCATGATATTTGTTTATAAAGAGTTATTTTCCAAAATTGTTCATCATTCATCGATTACATCATCTTTTACTTTCTATTTCAAACCCGATGTGCGGCCCATTGATGCAATTTCTAATGACAAGATTGACATATTGGAGGAAACCAATTGTAGGAATTTTTTTAGCAATTAAAAAAATTACCATAGAGCCTTCAATATTACTTCTTTTATCGTAACGACATTTTCTTTCTTTTGCTTCCCTCACCCTTTTCTACAACCCTTCTGACAAAGCTTATCCCCTTATAATGCAGACATCAAAAATAATAATCTAAAGTTACTTCTCAAACATATAATTCCATGGATGACGTCACAACTAGAGTATATATTATGGTAAAGAATCAATATGGTGCCCACTTCTTGCAAAGGAAATTCACCGAGGGCATTGCCGAAGATGTTCAGATAATAGGACACATTGTTAAACCTATAACAGATCATGCAGAAGGAAATTCACATAGTGGAAATTGTAGAAGATGTTGTGATAATAGGTCATGTTGTTGACCATATAGTAGATCCTTTTGGTAATTATCTAGTGCAGAAGTTGCTTGAAGTGTGTGATGAAGATCAAAGGATTCAGATAATTCTTGAAACTACAATGGATCTGCATTTTTTTTTCTTCTTGGTTTTAATTCTTGGTTCTTAAATTTTTATTTATTATTGTATTCAGTTTTTGCATTAAGTTTCTCTTCTCTTTCTTAGATCCATTGTGACAAACAACTTGAGCTGTACAGAAGGTTATTGAGACGCTTAGGGGGTGTTATTGAAACCCTTAGGGGGTGTTTGATAATACTTCAACTTCGGATTCAAATTTCTACTTCTGCTTCAAAAGGATTCAGGAGTATATGGGAGTAGAAACATGTTTGTTAACCTAATTTAGTCATGGACTCCAGAGTGGTAGTGGTGAGTGGTGGATGGTGGCACTAGTGGTGAGTGGTGATGGTTGGTGACGGTGATGGTGGATGGGAGGTGTCATACCCCAATTTCGGCTGAACCAGAAGTGTGAGTGAACCACCACTGAATCAACGGTTCACACCAGGATCTCGATAAGATCGTATCCACTTATACAAACCATTGCACATAACCATAATCAAAATACGATTAAATACAATGAAAGTCTTAAATTAAATGAACTGAGTACTTCTATTGATAAATAAAATAAATTCATCAATTATTCCAAGTACCAAAATGTAACTAAATATCTTTACATCATTCATAAATTCAACTGAAAATAAATAGAATAAACAAATCAATTATCCTAGAGGTACACGCAAAAAGGGTACTCGCATGAAGCGTCATGCTCGTCCTCCCCTGCTTGCACTTCCAAAGCAACATCACCTCCATACACTGGAGCATCCATGTAGTCTTCGACAGTGTAACCTGCATCAACATCTAAAAACATGTATATATACAAGGGTGAGCTCACAACTTTGCTCAGTAAGAAAATCAGACAATACAACACACATCATGCATGAACAACATTCACATTATGGTCTGATTTTAAGTTTACAATGTGTTATAGAAAGGATTGACGGCCACCGCACCTCTATACACGTGTGTGTGAATCCGTCCAATGGATCAAACACCACTGTCATCCCATATGCACCCACCATGGAATAGAGATAGATCTAAAGTGTTCGGATCACACACCGCCAACACTTCCCCTGATGCCCTATCCATACCAATACGTAAGCCCTTATTGGCGAGGGCTTGTAAACTGGGCTCGCAACTAATCAATCCTATATGTCATCACAGTAGGCCCTATCCCAGCATAACCCCCTATAGCATAGAGATAGGGCTCGATTCTAGTGGCCAGGTCGGAGACCACAGTGCCACTTCCTCCCCCTGATACCCTACCCGCACCAAGCATGCTAAGTCCGAAGCGATACGAAAAGGTGCTAGTGTGAGGAATGATCCCAGACCTCAGGTCCTTCCTATTCCACACACTGACGAAAATAATCACATGCCTAACAATCACATCCTAGCATAGCAAGTATGCATGAATAATATAATAACTGAAAGTAAAGATGACATGCGAGTATGTACAAACACCATTCCACATAATCATAATTACTAACAACGTTTTACTGTTATTAAGTTATTAGGGTTTATGTCCGATTCCCTTACCTGACGCTTGATTGCTAGCTTGCTCCGCGTCACATAATCCAAACTTGCTGTCACAAGGTCCTACACGATGTTAGGGTTGAATTAGAATTAGTTTCTTAGGGTTTACGTTGGTCAAAAAACCAACTGGATCAAAATATACCCCTCACAGTGTATACTAATCGCAGGTACCGGTTGCTGCACTGTGAGGAAAGGTGCGACCGTATGGTCGATCGGTCCTCCATAGACTAACTCCTGAGAGGTACCGGTCGCATAGGGTGCGATCGGTATGGTTGACCGGTATGCCTTCGAAAGACCACCAATCTTGGTGTTCGCCTTCCGTTGGTCACCCATTATTGGTTCTAGGATTTCTCCTATGCATTCTAGGCCTGAGCAACGAGTTAAAGTTGTTTCATGTCCCATTCAAGTCTTAGTTTCGATGATCCTTAGCCTAGATTGCGAATCTAGGGTTTATCGATTGTATTAGGGTTTGGCCGCAATTTAAGGGTTTTAGATTAATACCTTGCCTTGCATGATATTGATCAATTCATGATTAATCATCTACAATTCTTAACTTAGAGAGAAGTTCAAGCACTTACCGTTGGTTCGCAACTATGGTGTTCTTCTTCCAACAGTGGCTCCTCTCCCACCTTTCTTAGCTCCTTCTCCTCTCTAGGGTTTGTGAGAAACAATCAAAGATTTCTAAGGAGGTTTAAGGGTCCTTAAATAGACTAGGTTGGGGTTTATGAAGTTTCCTTACGTTAGGAAAGTCCCTAGGCTTGAGATTTGGCAAGCGGGACCCATAGAGATCTATTTTCGGATTTAACTAGTCTGTCCTCGCAGACATACCAGTCGACCGGTACCATCGACCGGTACCATAGACCAGTATAAAATTTTATCACAATTTGGTCCGTTTTCATACCTGATTGTCACCTGCTCGTCCCGTCTGGCCCAGTGATGATTGGAAGATCTGTTACGACATGAATTAAAGGTTTAGATCAGGTTCATAGAGTGCAGGTTTTACAGGAGGTGGTGGCGAAGGGTGGAGGTGGGTGGGTGGTGGTGAATGGTGGTGGTGATGGTGGGTGGTGGTGGTGGTAGCGAGGGGTGGTGGTGGTGGTGGGTGATGGTTGGTGGTGGTAGCAATGTGTGGTGGTGGATGGTGGCGGCGGTGGTGGGTGTTTGGTGGTTGGTGGTGGTGGTGGTGGTGATGGTGAGTGGTGGTGGGTAGTGGAGGCGATGGGGGGGGGGTGGCAGTATTGGGTAGTGGTGGCAGTGGGTGGTGGTGGTAGCGGCGGCGGTGGGTGGTGAAGGGTGGTGGCGGTGGTGGGTGGTGGGTGGTGGGTGGTGGTGGTTGTGGTGATGGTGGTTGGTGGTAGTAGTGGTGTGGAGTGGTTTTTTCTACTCCAAAATTGTACTCTGAAGTAAAAAAGCATCTATTTGATGCTAAAAAAAAAAAAGGATTCTGGAGTCCATTTGGAGCCTGTTCACTCAGGGATTCTCCAGAATTTAAACCGGGTTACCAAACGAGATTCTACTCCATTTATGCTCTAGAAGCCAGAATCTGGATTCTAGAGTGTTATCAAACATGCCCTTAAAGACTCCTGAATAGTTTTCAATGATCATTTTCTTTGATTCCTAGTATTGTAATTTTGATAAAAGAAATGAATGAAAGTCAGCATACATTTGGGATGGTTATCGTGTTATCATTTAAAGGTGGTTGAGAAACTTGATACTGGCAAAACCTTCTATAACATTGGTTGTTTAGGTATGCTCGTATTAGTTATAGCTTCTTTTGTATATTGTGCATTGTGTGTTCCATTATGTCTTCTTGAATAAGACAACTATTTTATATTCATTATTGACAAATATCAATATATTATAAGGGATTTTTTTTTCTTTCTTTCTTTAATGAAGATTGGAAATTGTATTAGAATCCTTAGGGAGTGAGCCAGTACAACCTTACAACCAAAATGCATAAACAACTGATTCCTTCTTTTACCTAAATGGATCAAAGTGGAGAAGGTAAATTTCTGATTCCTTATAACCCACATTGGTGGGCTTCCATTTCTTGCCTACCTTGCCAAACTTCTCGGGCTTAGAATTTGGAAGGGTGAATTCCTGCTCTCACAATACATCCTAGATCAACTATTTGATTAAGCTTGGGGTCCATTAGCACTTAGTAGTACTCAGTAGGCTAAAATTCATCAAAATACAATGACCTACCCTAACTTGTGAGAAATTACACGAACATTCCTTTATTCTCGAAACTCGTAACAGACAGGTCCACTCCGTTAGGCTTGAAATATTAATTGCTCATGTCATATAGACTTAACCTTCTCAATGACAATATTTCCCTTAAGATGACCAGAATTTACTTAATTTTTCTTACACCCAACTAAAAAAAAGATGGTCATTTTTGCAATGGCATGATGTTCCTGACACTATATGCAACTCCCATCGCTAGGGTAATAGACTCTCTGCAACTGCCTTCGCTGGCAACCTACTAATCCTACTGGCGACGGTGTCTTCCAAATCCTGATAGACCCTCGTGCGCAAGAGAAGTGAAGGTCCCTACTTTGGAGCTAGGAAGATAAAGATGCTCAAGCCAAAGAAATCAAGAGTGTTGGGGATGAAAGCGTTAGCATGCAAATAATCACACAAAACATAAGGATTTACTGTGATTCAACACCAATAAAGAATGCCTACATCCACTCCAGAAAAATTAAAGAATTTTTTTTTCACCAAGAAAAATTCTCCACCTCACAAAGTGATCCCCTTTTTTCCTTAGCCCTTTTCCTGTCTTCCTCACTCATTTTTTGTGGAACCCCACAAAGATAATATACGGGTTTCAAAGGAAACCTACTCCTACACTATTACAATTTGACCCATTTACATGTAATAGTCCCAAACCTAATCCAAATTACAAATACCAAGTCCAATTAATTGTGTGTAGATCCTGCAAAATACAAGACATAATTATATTTATTTAATTAATTATTTGTGAATTATTCTTTCAAACCGAATAATAGGAATAATTTTTTCGAATTTGAATTATATTCGGTGATTTGAAAAAATTCTCGCATTTTGGGTCTAGAATAAATATCGCCAATAATTCTTTCGAATCCAAACTATACCGAATAGTTTGAATGCTTAAAAAAAACCCTTAATACTATCCTAGTAGAGGACTTAATGCCTTAATTACCATTTTCAAATGAAGTTTTTTGAAAACGAAAAAAAACCTTAATGCCTTAACTATTTGTATATTTTCCAATCTAAGACTAATTATGAGTATAAAAATCATTCCATAATACAAAACAGATCATTAATATCATTTTCTTTTCCTATGTGACATTAAATATGAGTATGAAAATTAAATCTTAATACAAAGTAAATCATTAATTTCGTTTGGTAATGTGGAATTAAATATGAGTATAAAATCATACCATAATACAAAGCAAGTCATTACTTAATGCCTTAACTATTTAAATATGAGTACAAAATCATACCAGACTACAAAGTTTTTCGAAAAATAAAAAAACTTAAAGCCTTAACTATTTGCATCTTTTCCAATCTAGGACTAATTATGAGTATAAAAATCACTCCATTATACAAAACGGATCATAATAATCATTTTCTTTTCCTATGTGACATTAAATATGAGTATGAAAATCAAATCTTAATATTTGGTAATGTGGAATTAAATATGAGTATAAAATCATACCATAATACAAAGCAAGTCATTAATTTCGTGTGCTTTTCCAAGTGGGATTAAATATGAGTCTAAAAATAATATTATAATACAAATCATGAGGAAGTAATTAACGAACATGAAAATAAGATGGATTTCATAAGGATGATTGGATGAATTTATGTGCATGTTTGATTTTATGAACATCAGCTCCACTAAATTGGTATTGTCGTCATAATAAAATCTAATGATCCACATTATATACTGTAATGAAATATAACGAGTCCACATTTACAAACTCATACACATCTATTATGTATTATATTGTTATTTATAAATTAAATATTATTCTAATGTCACTTGTATATTATGCAGGTGTGATAATTGATTGATATTATGAAATAGGAACACCAAATATTAAAAATTAACATCCCAATTTTTTTATACAAAAGAATAATTCCCGAACATATATAAATTCAAATTTTATTTTAAGTCCGCTTTTTTGACTGCATTTTTTTGCCGAATTCTTAAATTACGAAAACGAATCAATGCGATTTACTCTTCTTCCGAATAATTTCTAAATCTGAATTAAATAACTACCCCAATAATCTCCACATTGGCTTGGATTCTACAAGCTACCTCGAAGAACAGCTGTGTTGATGCCGCTATAAACTCCTCTATTGTCTTTGGCAAACCGCTACAACCAAACCGATATAACCCACAACCCGCCTGGATGTCATGCATAGCTCACTCATGGATGACCTAAGCCACCATGTCCAACCAGCATGATCTACATCCCTGAGTTCCCTACACAATTCACTGCCGCACAACTCATCCCCACCATGCCCAAACCCACATGACCCACACCCCCCTTGGGTGCCCTGTATAATTCACCCCCGCAAGAAACTAGCCACCATACCCAAAACAGCATGATCCACACACCGCTTGGGTGTCCTGTACAACTCACTGCTGCACAATATGATATGACTCCACCTTTTCCGCTACTAAAGCACCGCCGAAGAGATCATTTCCACTAAAAAAATCTGAAGCTAAAGAAATCAGCTTTTTCCTAGATTTGCACTTATTCACAATCTGAACTCTTTGCAATCTATGTCGTCTATCTGTATCCCTTGCCTGAGTTCCAACAGGAACTGTACCTATTTCAATACTCCATTCAAGTCTTTGATGTCCATCTATGCCCCTTGTTTGAGTTTCAATAGAAATACCATTTGTTTCAACACTCCCGTAAGCCTATATAAATTTTCAATCAATATGGCCATTGAAATGTTCTATAGAGAAGCTTTACCCCTTCACCACCATGCAATTAACTCGATCTTTGCCCACTGTGCCCACCATCAACTTAAAGGAACTTAACCACTGTTGATCTCACATAAGCATACCTAATCGATACCAACGAAACATAATTTGTTTGATCTGTACCATCCACTAAATCTGTAGCACCTGAAAACCTTAAGAATACTCCTTATCTTTTTTTTGGGTTACACACAATATTGTGTACCAAACACTTTGTACAGACTCATGTACACACACCAAGCACCTATATTAGATATCCCTTTTTTTCCTTCCCCTTGTTCTCTTCTTCTCGTGCACCCATTTCCCCCCGTTTCAAATTTGAATTGTTAATTCCTCCCCCAAAATATCATGAGGCAACACATTCACACAGTTTACTTTTAAAAATAGTCAGTGTGAATCACCAATTTTGCTTTTTAAAAAAAAATACTCATTAGAATCAACTACTTTGCTTTTGAAAAAAAAAAACCCTCATTAAGACTTACGCACTTTACTTTTTAAACAAAGGCTTCTTGTGAAGTGTTGCAAGTTCACCATAACCAAGAAAAGAAAAACGGGGAAGTAGAGGAAAAACTTATCACGTGAGCAACTCCTATACACCCCCCCCCCCCTCTTTTTCTTTTTTTTTTTTTTTTTTTCAAACAACCTCCTTCTCCAAAAAAGAAAGCCTATCTTCTTTTTCACCTTTTCACCAAGGAAGCAAGATAAAAAAAACCTGTTTCTTGTTCTCCAAAAGAGACAAGAGAAAAAAAACTCACCAGTAAATAGCACCCTGTCATTACTCCTCTTTACGATACTTCTCTTGAAGAACGATTACACCAACAAAACCGCAAGACCTTGGATGGCACCCCCTCATCACTCCTTTCGCAACAAGAATCATTTTCCTCTCTTCCCGTAAAGAACATTGGGCACCTCCCTTCCTCCAAATCTGAACGTACTACTAGCTTAATGCCACTTGTTGGGGATGAAAACGCAAAAAAAAAAAAAAAAAAAAAAAAGAATAGTAAACAAATAATCACACAAACACGAGGATTTACCATGGTTTAACATCCAATAAAGAATACTCACATCCATCTAGAGAGTCTAGAAAATTTCTTGTTTACCAAGAAAGACTACACTTTTCTACATCTCACAAAGGGATCTCCTTTGCCCTTTTTTTCTATTCTTCTCTTATTTTTTGAGAAAAACCCCACAAAGACAAAATATAGGCTCCCAAGAAACCTTAAAACCCACACAACTACAATATAACTCATGTACATGTAATGGTCCAAACCCTACCCATGTTACAAATATAAATCCAATTGATTGCATGGACCCTATAGACAATCCCAACAATCTCCACATGGGCTTGGATTCTACAAGTAATCCTGAAGAAAACACGTATTGATGTCCTTCTATAAACTTCACTATTGTCTGGCAAGCTGCTACACCTAAATCGGCATAGCCTACATTCTACCCAGGTGCCCCACACAGTTCACCACCGCAAGAACCTGGCCCCATGCCCAAACTGGCGTGATCCACACCCCGCCAAAGTGTCCCATACAGCTTACTCTAGTACAATATGATGTGACTCCACCTGTCACACTCCAATTCTGGACTAACCAGAGTAGTGTGATGAACCGTTAATAAACCTACGGTTCAATCAGGATCTCGCATAGGTCGTACCCATCATACCAAACCACACACATATTCTATGATAATAATCAGAGATAATAAACAAATAAGCGAAAGTCTTTATAAATAATGAACTGAGTATCTAACAGTGATAAATAAATATTTAATCCAGTTATCTTCAAATAACTTAAGACATAAAATAAAATAAACAATTACATGTCTGGTAATCAAAATAGTTAAACTAATGAAAGACACTTTGATTGCACTCGCATGAAGGATCATTCGTATCTTCTACAGCTTCTATGTCCATAGCTGTCACATGTCCATATGACGGTGCATTCACATAATATTCTACAGTAATACCTACATCATCAACTAAAAATATATCATCAACTAAAAATATTCGATGTCAAAAGGGTGAGCACACGACACGGCTCAGTGAGCAAATAAAATAATGTGTAAACATATGCATGCATTCAATTCAATATCTTTGGTCTGATTTTTAAGTTTGTAATATGCTATAGAAATGTTCGGCGACCACTACACCTCTATATACAAGTGTGTGAATCCGCCCAATGGATCAAACACCATTGCCATCCCATATGCACCCACCATGGAATAGAGATAGAGCTAAAGTGTTCGGATCACACACCACCAACACTTCCCCTAATGCCCTACCCATACCAACACGTAAGCCCCTATTGGTGAGAGCTTGAAAATTGGGCTTGCAATTAACCAATCCTAATGTCATCCAATGTATCCAAGGCCTCACCCCAACATCCCTCAATACGTCCATAGAGATAGAGCTAAGGCCCCCTGGCAGAGTCAAAAACCACACGGTCCAAGACCACCTCCCCTGATGCCCTACGATGTAATAGTTCTGCTAAGATAACGGTGACACGACGATGTCAATGGGTAAGACTTGAGTAAAGATAGAGCTAGAGTCTGGTGACCAGGATGAACCACAATGTTACGTCCTCCCCCTGATGCTTCACTCGCATCCAACACACTAACCATACACACAGTCATATGTCTATTCTTAGCATCATCATCATCATCATGTTATAAATAGACAGAAGTAAATATGCATGAACAGTAATAATAATAATATTGGATGACATGTGAGATGCACATTACAAGCATACAATCATATAATCAATCATGGTATTGAACTCAATAAAACTAAGAATTATGGTCTTAAATTCAATTAGTTTAGGTCATGTTCCTTCACCTTTAACAAAATTCGATCTCCTTCCAAGCCTTGTAATTCTCCTTAAATCAATTTAGTAACCTAAAAATTATATAGATTTAAGTTAGGATTCGTGTGTAACATGTTACAGTAGTCAAAAATAAAAAACAGATAGCTGATAGGGATCTGATTGATCCTATGGTCTCATACTGTGTCTACCTTACCTCATAAGGTCGATACCCTACGATCGTACTTTATGCGACCAAACCTGCGACCATACGGTTCATGAATTCTTCTCGAATGGCTATGGTCGATACTCTGGTCATGCTACGGTCGATCTGTTACACCCTAATTCTGCACTAATCAGAATGGTGTGATGAACCGTCTATGATCCAACGATTCAACTAGGATCTCGAATAGGCTGTGTCCTTTAACTTAAATCATACACATCCACAACCATAATCATAGTAAATAAACAATAACAAAATTCTTTAATATTAATGAACTGAGTATCTAACAGTGATATCATAAATAAAGTATTCAATTATCTCAAATAACTGAAGACAAAAAATAAAATAAAATAATCAATTACATGTTCTGAATAATCCGATAATTAAATCTAATCAAAGACGCATGAGTTGCACTCGCACGACGAATCATGCGACTCCATCACAGCTTCTGCATCCATCGTCGTAATATTTCTGTACATCGAAGCATTCATATAATCTTCTACGGTAGGACCTGCATCATCAACTAAAAATATTCGACGTCGAAAGGGTGAGCGCACATCATGACTCAGTGAGCAAACAGAACAATGCAACAAACATATGCATGCATTCAATTCATATATTTGGTCTGGTTCATAAGTTTGTAATGTGCAATAGAAAGGATAGGTAGCCGTCGCACCTCTACACACGAGTGTGTGAAGCCGCACAATGGATCAAACATCATTGCTGTCCCATATGCACCCATAATGGAATAGAAATAGAGCTAAACTGCCCGGATCAAACATCGCATGACACTTCCCCTGATGCCCTACCCATACCAACACATAAGCCCCTATTGGTAAGGGCTTGCAAACTGGGCTCGCAACTAACCAGTCCTAATGTCAAACAGTGTATCCAAGGCCTCACCACAGCATCCCTCAATACGTCCATAGAGATAGAGCTAAGGTCCCCCGACAGAGTCAGAGACTACACGGTCTGAGACCACCTCCCCTAATGCCCTATGACGTAATAGTTTTGCTAAGGTAATGGCGATACGACGATGTCAGTGGACAAGACTTGAGTAGAGATAGAGCTAGAGTTTGGTGACCAAGATGAACCACAGTGTCATGTCCTCCCCCTGATGCACCACTCGCATCAAGCACACTAACCACACACATACATTCACATGCCTATTCCTAGCATCATCATCATCATCATGTTATAAATAAACTGAATTAAATATGCATGAACAGTAATAATAGGAATATTAGATGACATATGAAATGCACAATACACGCATACAATCATAGAATCATTAATGGCATTGGACTCAATAAATAAAAATGATTTATTATTAACCAATTAGTTTAGGTCTTGTTCCCTTACCTTTGGTTGATAGTAGATCCTCGTTCAAGCTTTGTAATTCATTTTTAAACCACTTGAAAACCTAACAAATTTATAGATTTTAAATTAGAATTAATTCCCAACAATTTAAACCAACAGAAACTGAGGGGTCGCAGGTGTGGTAGCACCTGTGGTCTCAGTTTTTGCGACCACAGGGGTGTGGTCGCAGGGTGTGGTCGCATATCCTGTGACCACACATGCGACCACACCCTCCCTGGAAACATTCCGAGTGCCTGTGGTCACAAGGTGTGGTCGCATATCCTGCGACCACACATGCGACCACACCCTTCCTGGTCTTCCCGAGGGTGTGTGGTCGAATATGTGTGTCTCGTGTAGTCGCATATCATGTGACCACACGTGCGACCACAGGTGTGATGGTCGACCTTTCACTCTCAACTCCATTCCTTCATGTTTGGATCCCTTGGCTTATCATCATGGTCCTTCCTATGATTGTTCTATGGCTCAGAACTATTATTTTATACACAATCCATTGTCCACATAATCTCCTCCATGGATTCTCTTGAAATTTATCCATTGACTGATGATTTGGATTTCTCCTAAATCCTATATTCTTCATGAACTATTCTAGGCTCTCAATTTAACATTGGGAATGTTTTCATACCTTAAGTTTGCTGAAGATTCAGAGTTTTCTCTGAATTTTCCTCCTCCTTAGTCTTCCTCTTCAATTTTCTTTCTCTTCCTTCTCTTCTCTTTCTTTCACTTTTAGTTTGAGTTCTAAAAGAATGAAAGAGGCTAAGGGACGTCATATTTATAGAGTAAAATCCTCCATAATATGCCATAATGAGTTTAGGAAAGAACCCCCTTCGGATTAGGAAGGTTTCCTAATTTTTGGTTTCTGACTGGGTTCGTGTGGTCGGAGATGGGGTCGCAGAATCCGTCGACCACACCTTCTGAAACGTGCGACCACATGACCAAAATTCATGTGGTTTCACTATTTTGAGGTGTGGTCGGTCACACCTGTTTAGGTATGCGACCACACGCTCATAATTGACTATTTTTGGGTTGATTTCATACCTGGTCTTGTGATTTCTTCACGCACATGGTCCACTTGGCTCGACCATGATGGGAAGACCTGATACAAGGTGGTAAGATCGATTAGTTTGATACGGGTCTTGCAACTCCCCCCCTCTTATTAGAAATTTTGTCCTCAAAATTTACACATACCTTCCGAGTCGAAAATGTGAGGATATTGCTTTCGCATAGCATTCTCTTCTTCTCATGTGATCTCTTCTATATCTCGGCTCCTCCAAGTAACCTTAACATAATAAATGTCATGGTTGCATAGACGGTGAGCCTTTCGACTGGTGATTTTAGTTGGTGCTACTTCGAATGTTAAATCATCAGTTAGACCCGGTGGATCCGCTGTTAAAACGTGTGTTGGATCTCTGACATACTTCTCCAATAATGAGATATAAAATACATCATGCACACTTGACATAGATGGGGGTAGTGCTAACTGATACACTATTTTTTTACGTTTAGCGAGAATCTCATATGGCCCGACATATCTTGGACTTAGCTTCCCTTTCTATCCGAATCGTTTTAAGCCTGCATAGGTGATACTTTCAAGAATACCTTATCACCTATAACAAATTCAAGGTCTCAACATCGAGTATCTGCAGATTGTTTCTGACGATTCTGAGCTGTTCTAACTCTTTCTTTGATAATGTCGACTACTCGATAAGTCTCTTCAATAAATTCTGGTCCAACGATACTCCTTTCATCAACTTCATTCCAAAACAAAGGAGTTCGACACTTCCTACCATATAGTGCTTCATAGGGTGACATCTGTATAGTATCCTGATAGTTGTTGTTATAGGCGAACTCGATCAATGGTAGTTTCTCATCCCATGATCCCTTGAAATCAATAATACAGGCTCGAAGCATGTCTTTTAAAATTTGAATGATACGCTTTGACTGTCCGTCTGTCTGAGGATGGAATGCAGTACTAAACTTCAACGTTGTACCCATAGCCTTCTGTAATCCTTCCCAAAACTTTAAAGTAAAGCGTGGGTCTCTATCAGACACAATGTTTTCAGGTACACCATGTAATCTGACAATATTATCTACATATAGCTTGGCTAACCTCTCTAGGGTATACTGAGGTCGTATATCTATGAAGAGAGTTGTCTTAGTCAGACGATCTACAATCACCCAGACTGCGTCAACTACTTGGGGAGTCAATGGTAATCCGATGATGAAATTCATAGTGATGCAGTCCCATTTCCATGCTGGTTCTGGCAGTGGCTGCAACAATTCTACAGGTCTTTGCCTTTCAACCTTTATCCTCTGACAATTTAGGCATTGAGACACAAATTTAGCTATATCTACTTTCATTCCTCTCTACCAATATAATTTCTTCAGATCATGATACATCTTCATACTTCCAGGATATACCGAATAAGTGGTGGTATGAGCTTCCTTCATTAGTCTGTGTCTAATGTCCAAGTTTTCCGTTTCAGGAACACATACTCTTCTTTTGTACTTCAGTACCTTTTCAACGTCTAAGGTGAACTCAGGAATAGTCCTACCTTTTTCGATGTCTTCTTGCACCGTTCTCAGATAAGGGTTTGATCTAATAGCGACATTCACTTCATCTAATATATCAGATACAATCTTCAATGTGGCAAACATATTTGAAAATCGATGAATAAAACCTTGCTTAGTTGATTTATCTGGTGTATATATCACGAACTGCTCGTTACCATGGTTGAATACTTTTTCTATAACACACATTGCCGCAGTCATGTTAACCTCTCCTTGGGATCTTATCATTGCTTTTCTGCTTAGTGCATCAGCAACTACATTAGCCTTTCATGGATGATACTGGATATCACAATCATAATCTTTCAATAATTCCAGCCATCTTCTTTGTCTCATGTTCAACGCCTTCTGATTAAAAAGATAAGTGAGACTCTTGTGATCTGACTTAATCTAAAATTTCTCTCCATACAAATAATGTCTCCATATCTTGACAGCATGTACTACTGCTGCTAATTCCAAGTCATGAGTGGGATAGTTCTTTTCATGTGTCTTTAGTTGTCTTGAGGCATACGCAACTACTTGTTCTCCTTGCATAAGCACACATCCTAAACCCAACCCAGACGCATCAGTGTACAAGGTAAATGGTTGTCCTAGAATAGGAATAGTCAAGATGGGAGCAGATATCAATCTAGCTTTCAATGTTTGAAAACCTTCTTCACATTTATCGGTCCAAATAAACTTTTCTCCTTTCTTAGTCAAACTAGTGAGAGGTACGATGATTCTAGAATAATCTTCCACGAATTGTCGGTAATACCCAACTAGACCTAGGAAACTTCTGATTTAAGCAACACTCTTAGGTGCTTCCCATTTCACAATGGCTTCAATCTTGATAGGATCCACTTTAATTCCTTCAGCGGATACAACATGGCCTAAGAAAGCGACCTCATCCAGCCAAAACTCACACTTTATAAATTTGGCGTAAAGCTTCTCTTATCTTTGTCGCTACAGAGCGGCTCTTAGATTCATGACATGAGTTTCCTTGTCCTTGGAGTAGACCAATATATCATCAATAAACACAATGACTGATGTATCCAACATATCTTGGAATACCCGATTCATGAGTTCCATAAAAGTTACAGGTGCGTTAGTCAATCCAAACGACATGACTACAAATTCATAATGTCCATATCTTGTTCTAAATGCCATCTTCGGAATATCACCTTCCTTAATCTTCAACTTATGGTATCCTGATCGAAGATCAATCTTGGAGAACACCTTGGCACCTTGCAACTGATCGAACAAGTCATCAATCCGAGACAACGGGTACCGATTCTTAATTGTAAGCTTATTTAATTCCCTATAGTTTGTACATAGTCGAACACTATCGTCCTTTTTCTTCACAAAAAATACTGGCACTCCTCATGGTGATATGTTGGGTCTGATATAACCCTTGTCCAGTAATTCCTGTAACTGTACCTTCAGTTCCTTCAGTTCAGTAGGAGCCATTTGATAGGGTGCTTTAGATACTAGTGCGGCTCTGGGTATCAGATCTATAACGAACTCTGTCACTCGGTCGGGTGGTAGTCCTGGTAGTTCCTCAGGAAATACATCCAAAAAGTCATGCACAACATCAATATCTTCCATTTGTGGTGCTTCCTTGGTGAGATCAACCATGGATACTAGATACCCAACTCCTCCTTTTCGGAGGCATTTTCTAGCTTTTAATGCAGAGAGGACGAGTTTTCATCTACGAGGAAGTTTGGTTCCCGCAAAACTAAACTCTGCTCCTTCTTTGTCTTTAAATGTTAGTTTCTTTTCTGCACATAATAGGTTTACAAAATGTCGAGCTAACCAATCCATTCCCAAGATAACATCAAAGTCTGCCATCTTGAGTTGAATTAAGGTTGCATCCAAAATCTTCTAACCCCATAGGTGGTCATACAAGCAATTTGTAGTCTAAAGATCTGAGGGGTAGATTTAGCTTCTTTCCAAATGACACAGATATAAAAGAATGAGTAGCTCCAAAATCAAAGAGTACTCTGGCGGGTAAGCCATTAATAGGTACGATACCTGTGATTTGTTTTAATTTAGTCCACATGCTCACACAAGGTAATACAAAATGAAAGGTTCAGGTCATACCTGTGACCACATCAGGCGATGCGGTAGCATCCTTAGATGTAATTGCATAAACCTTTTCTTGTTGTAGCTGCTTCCTGGGCTTAGGACACTTCCTTGAATAATGTCCCATTTGATTACAGTTATAGCATTTTACTCCTTCACTATTTTGCTTATGTTGAGGTTGGATTGTTGGAGTAGTCTTGGTTGCATCATTAAATCCTTGAGTACGGAAGGGTTTAAAGGTCTTTGTGTTCCCTCCATTATATGAATTCCCATTAGGCCTTTTGATACCTCTATTCTGAGCAAAGTAGCTCTCCCTCTGGCTTGATTCTAGTACTCGAGCAATCTGTATGGCTTCATTATAAACTTTCTTTTCTAGCCCCAAAACATGCTCTCGAATGCTTCCCCTAAGTCCCATGACGAACCTTCGGGTTTTAGTATTTTCCTCATGCATGCTAGAAGGAGCAAAGAAAAATAGCTCTTCATAACGCTGTTGATATGCATCCACAGTCATCTATCCCTGATACAAACTCAGGAACTCTCTTTCTATAGCATCTCTGAAACTTCTGGGAAAATATTTCTCGAAGAATGCCTCTTTATAGATAGCCCAGGTCAATTGGGCATGCTTTGTTAATAGATAAGTTCGAGTAGACTTCCACCAGTGGTGTGCATCACCTTTCAACATAAATGTTGCACACAATACTATTTCCTCCTCATTAACAGTCATCATCATGAAATTCCTTTCCATCTCGTTGATCCAGTGAGCTGGCCACAAAGGATCCGCTGGGTCCCATTATATTCTTTAGGCTTCAATTTTAGAAAACCCTCGATCAGTCAATAATGGTCCAACTAATACTGAGCATAGGCCCCATATGTAGGTGGTTGGTACTGGTAACTACCTTGGGCTACCTCAGGGTTTTGTACTGGAGCTTGTACAACTGGCGTTTGAGGTGCTTGGGGTATCGTATTGCTACCCCCTGGTACGGTGCTATCTTGTTTGGCTGGTATAGGTGTAGTATGTACAGCTGAAAGAGCCATTCCCATAGCAGCTTGCATATTGGCTTGCACCTGCTGTATTTACTGCAACTGTTGTGCTATGTTCATTACTACTGTAGCCAAATTTGTAAGTGGGGCTGGCAAGTTTGTATGATTAGCCTGGCCATTAGCTCCTGGTGGTACCACATTCTGATCCTCTTGTCCTTCAGGATTTCCATGGCTATCTTCCTCCACAGGTGGTGGTAGTGGAATTGGGTTACGTCCTCGCTTGGTTACTCTTTGCCCAGTCATTTCCTGTTCCTGTGGTGGTAGTGTCTGAAAAATCATAGAACATGTGAGGCAATCATAATATATGTCATTCCCATGTCAAAATCCAATTAATCAATGTAAAATTTCAATTTTTCAAGTCATATAGTCAAAATACTGTATTTTCCATCGTGTGGTCGATGGTGGGGTCTCAATATGTCCGACCACAAGGTATGCAACCTCACAAAACCTTGTCAGCTCACTGAGAGCTTGTGGTCGATCGTGTGGTCACAATATGTGTGACCACAGGGTCCGTCCACACAAAGTCTGTCAGCTCACCGAGAGCCTGTGGTCGATCGTATGGTCGCAATATGTGCAACCACGGGGTCCGACCACACGAACTTTGTCAGCTCACCGAGAGCCTGTGGTCGATCGTGTGGTGGCAATATGTGCGACCACAGGGTCCGACCACACGAAGTCTGTCTTCTCACCGAGAGCCTGTGGTCGATCGTGGGGTCGATCGTGTGGTCGCATATTTAGTCGAATTTTGCGACCACACAACCTCAAATCAGGTTTTTAAACCTGATTTTTGGAGTCATTTCTCACTTTCTCTTTTGCTTTCAACTCAACTCGCTTCCACTGAGTTGCTACTGTGTCGACCACTCGTGTTTGGTGATTCTTTCTTCCATTCATGACCTTCGCTCCGTTCCTTCAGGTATGTTCTCTGTTGATCCTCATTTTTAAGCTTTCAAAACTAGGTTTTTCTCCATTTATAGCGCTTTCTTCAAATTAAAATTTTTCTAACCGTAAAAGTTTGATTTTTATTGGGGGCTTTTGCTATTGGCCACCCAATGGATGAAAGCCCTCAAAAAAATTTGAGTTTCATCGGTTAGTTTTTGAGAAACTTGAAATTTTCCATTTTTGACCTAATTTTTGGGATTTATCCAAATTGTTGAAATTTCTTCAAATTCAATCTTCCTAGTTTAAATTTTCAACTGTATGAGCCTTGCAGGATGGTTTAGAACATATGTAAGTCCTCCTGCCCAACTGTTTGGGTGAAAAGTGAGACTTTTGGCTAAATCATGTCGTTATAATGCCAAAATTTTAAGTTTTGCTCTATAACTCATATCTTGTTTATTTGTCTGTGTCTTTGCAGATAACATGACTCGCACCGGAGTTCCCAGAGTTCATGATCCTCTTCGCTTCTGTTCCAATGAAGCAGAGACTCAGTATGCTCGTTATAAGCTTAAAAAGGTAGAAGGGGGTCGTTGTGTAAACTTGGCTAATCTAGCCTTGTTTAATGTGGAGGGTGCTTTTGGTGATATGGGTTGGCTCCCCATGATATTATATGAGGGTTGCACCTGTTCTGCACTGGTGAAGCAGTTTTATTGCAATCTTCAGGTAGTGGGTGATCCAAATGATATAGACGGGGATAGAGAGCTCAGGATCACCGGTTATGTTAAAGGGGTGGAGATCTCCTTTAATTGCCAGGAGTTAACTGATCTCCTGGGTATATCAAACGATGGCCTCTTAGTGTACTGTGCACCTAAGGAACCCCAGTTCCTCTCTTTGATGATGCGTGCAGAGATTGACAGCCAGCTTCGTAGGGATGATCGCTGGGAGATGAAGACAATCAACCTACGGTTAGAACCTCGGGTATACTGCAAGATTATTCAGTACAACCTGATTCTTCAGAGTGGCCACTATGAAAAGATTTCTCAGTTAACCCAGTATCTCTTGTACTGCATCTGCACTAGGTAGCCCGTCTGCCTTCCATATATTATCATCAGGATGATGATCCGTGCCGCGATGCCTGGTCAGATGGGCAACCTGCCCTATGGGCGTTTGATCACTACCCTGCTCACTCGCCTACATGTCGATTTAGTTAATGAGAGGATCCATGAGGACACCTTCTCGTCTGACCTTGACTGGGAGGCCATCTGTAAGATGGAGATGCAGGATGCGCAGGTCAGTGATGAGGAGAATAACGCTATGGTGCGTCCCCGTACTCAGGTCGAGATAGTAGACGCTATGATGCATATTTTTCTTTTTCCTTGTACTACAAAGTAGCTGTCCGGATTATGGACGTACTCCGTTTTGGTTAAAAAAAAAAAAAAAAAAATAAAAAAAAAAAAAAATATATATATAAAAATATATATATATATATTTATATATATATATATATATATATATATATATATATATATTATTTTTATTCGATGTGTATATGAAACTTGTTTCTCATCTTAATAGTGCATTATTCTCTTTCTTAATTTTTATCTCTTACAACACAAATGCTTATAGTGTGTTCATATTAAAACTTTTAAATTTTATCCTAACTCAGTTCATGAACTTTTGTGGAAGTATACCGGTTTAATAGGCAGGGCCCGAGAGCTCTGATACCAAGTTGTCACACCCCAATCCTACACTAACCAGAATGGTGTGATGAACCGTCTATGATCCAACGGTTCAACCAGGATCTCGAATAGGCTGTGTCCTTTTACTTAAACCATACACATCCACAATCATAATCAGAGTAAATAAACAATAGCTGAATTCTTTAATATTAATGAACTGAGTATCTAACAGTGATATCATAAATAAGGTATCCAATTATCTCAAATAACTGAAGGCATAAAATAAAATAAATTAATCAATTACATGTTCTGAATAATTCGACAATTAAATCTAATCAAAGACGCATGAGTTGCATTCGCACGACAAATCATGCGACTCCATCATAGCTTCTGCATCCATCGCCGTAATATTTTCGTATATCGAAGCATTCATATTGTCTTCTATGGTAGGATCTGCATCATCAACTAAAAATATTTGACGTCGAAAGGGTGAGCACACATCATGGCTCAGTAAGCAAACAAAACAATGCAACAAACATATGCATTCATATCTTTGGTTTCGTTCATAAGTTTGCAATGTGCAATAGAAAGGATAGATGGCCGCCGCACCTCTATACACGAGTGTGTGAAGTCGCCCAATGGATCAAACATCATTGCTGTCTCACATGCACCCATCATGGAATAGAGATAGAGCTAAAGCTCCCGGATCAAACACTGCATGACACTTCCCCTGATGCCCTATCCATACCGACACATAAGCCCCTATTAGCGAGGGCTTGTAAACTGGGCTCGCAACTAACCAGTCCTAATGTCAAATAGTGTATCGAAGGCCTCACCCCAGCATCCCTCAATACGTCCAAAGAGATAGAGCTAAGGCCCCCCGACAGAATCAGAGACTATACGGTTCGAGACCACCTCCCCTGATGCCTTACGAGGTAATAGTTCTGCTAAAGTAATGGCGATACGACGATGTCAGTGGACAATACTTGAGTAGAGATAGAGCTAGAGTCTGGTGACCAGGATGAACCATAGTGTCACGTCCTCCCCCTGATGCTCTACTCGCATCAAGCACACTAACACACACATACATTCACATGCCTATTCCTAGCATCATCATCATCGTCATGTTATAAATAAACTGAATTAAATATGCATGAACAGTAATAACAGGAATATTGGATGACATGTGAAATGCACAATACACGCATACAATCATAGAATCATTTATGGCATTGGACTCAATAAATAAAAACAGTTTATTATTAGCCAATTAGTTTAGGTCTTGTTCCCTCACCTTTGGTTGATAGTAGATCCTCGTTCAAGCTTTGTAATTTATTTTTAAACCACTTGGAAACCTAACAAATTTATAGATTTTAAATTAGAATTAATTCCCAACGATTTAGAGCAATAAAAACTGAGGGGTCGCAGGTGTGGCAGCACCTGTGGTCTCAGTTTCTGTGACCATAGGGTGTGTGGTCGCAGGGTGTGGTCGCATATCCTGTGACCACACATGCGACCACACCCTTCCTGGTCTTCCCTAGGGTGTGTGGTCAAATATGTGTGTCTCGTTTGGTCGCATATCATGCGACCACACGTGTGACCACACGTGTGATGGTCGATCTTTCACTCTCAACTCCATTCCTTCATTTTGGATCCCTTGGATTATCATCATGGTCCTTTCTATGATTGTTCTATGGCTTAGAACTATTATTTTATACACAATCCATTGTCCACAGAATCTTCTCCATGGATTCTCTTGGAATTTGTCCATGGACTGATGATTTGGGTTTCTCCTAAGTCTTATATTCTTCATGATGAAGAACTATTCTAGGCTCTCAATTTAACATGGTGAATATTTTCATACCTTAAGTTTGCTGAAGATTCAGATTTTTCTCTGAATTTTCCTCCTCCTTAGTCTTCCTCTTAAATTTTCCTTCTCTTCCTTCTCTTCTCCCTTATCTTCTCTTTCTCTCACTTTCAGTTTGAGTTCTAAAAGAGTGAAAGAGGCTAAGGGACGTCCTATTTGTAGAAGAAAACCCTCCATAATATGCCCTAATGAGTTTAGGAAAGAACCCCTTCGGATTAGGAAGGTTTCCTAATTTTCGGTTTCTGACTGGGTTCATGTGGTCGGAGGTGGGGACGCAGAATCCGTCGACCACACCTTCTGAAACGTGCTACCACACGACCAAAATTCATGTGGTTGCACTATTTTGAGGTGTGGTCGGTCACACCTATTTAGGTATGCGACCACACGCTCATAATTGATTAATTTTGGGTTGATTTCATACCTGGTCTTGTGGTTTCTTCACGCACTTGATCCAGTTGGTTCGACCATGATAGGAAGACCTGATACAAGGTGGTAAGACCGGTTAGTTCGATACAGGTCTTACACGATCGTAACTGTGACCATATGGGTTTAATGTGCTTTCTTACCTCCATTACGGATTCCTTCTCTTTGGTCTTCAACGAGGTCCTCCCTAATGATCGTTCTAAAGCTATAATTCTTAGTTTTACCAAATAAATTACTCTAACCCGTTCTCCATGATCCCTTTGAGATTTTCTCAGAAAATTCCATAGTTCAATCTTTATATTGGGTTTGGTATTACAATTTGCATTAGAATCTCCTACTCTTGGTGTTCTAAGGCTACATAGATAAGGTTCATACCTTACTTGTTGCAGAGAGTCTGTAGAACTCTTTCTCTCAGCCTTCTTCTTAGTCTTCTTAGTCTTCTCTCCTTTTCCTTCTCTTCCTCCTCTTCCTCTAGGGTTTGATAATGTTTCAAAAGAGTGAAAAAGGGTTGAGGAATGTCCTTTATATAGAGAGAAACTCTCCATATAAAGTTCTCTAACAATAGGAAAGAAATCCCCACTTAATTTGAAAAGTTTTCAAACTCGGACTCTGATTGGGGGTCGTACGGTTGGACGTACGATCACAGAATCCATCGACTATATGCTTGAAAATATCGACCTTACGGTTACTTACCAGTGATCTTTGTTTCTCATCGTATGGTCGACCTTACCTATCTAGGTATTCGACCATACACTTGATTTTAAGTGTATTTGGGTTGATTTACTTACCTGGTCTCGTGCTCCTTCTTCACACGGTCGGTCCACTTGATCCAGCAATGATTGGAAGACCTGGCAAGACACGGTTAGATCGGATTAGTGGAGTGCAGGTCTTACACCACCTCTCTCACTGTTACAGAACTATCAAACTTGAACACCGTTGTACTTGCACAAACCTACCTAATAGACACCAATGAGAAATAATTTGTCCGATCTATACCATCTACTAAATCCATAGCACACAAAAAACCATAGGAATATTAGGCTCTATGCCTTGTCCTTATCTTTCTTGGGTTACACACATTGTTGTGTACCGAAGACTTTGTACACACTCATGTACAAACACCAAGCACGCATAGAAAATATTTCTCCTTTTTTTCTTATACACCTACTTCCCTTTGAATTTGAATTTTCAATTCCTTCCTAAAAAAACACTGAGGCATCACACTTATCCATTCTGCATTAAGAAAAATAAATAAAAAAACACATTGTCAGTCATCAATTTGCCTTTTGAAAAATGAATCATTGGGAATTACCTACTTTAAGGGGAAAAAAAAACTTGTTGGGGACTCAAAAGACTCCTTGTGAAGTGTTGCAAGTGCACCATAACTTTCTAAAATTAAGGATGGTATATGTAATTGTCAAAAATTAGTAGATGATAAGTGTAATTAGTCCATACTCCAAGGGTAATACTTGTAATTTACCCTAGCAATTATGGTTTGAATCAGAACTTTCTTTGGAAGCTTGTTGCTTAAGTATCATATCGTTGCTCATATCGATGCTATACAACCTAATTCTGAACTTTCTCGGCTACCGGTCTTTCATTTCACTATAGATTGAATCCAAATAATATTTTAATTTCTAGGCTGGTTCTATCTAAAAGGACAAAGTGACTATTTCTGATAAGAGGAATCCATTGTAGTGAGGGAAGATGGAAGGTTTAGACCGTTGTTGGCAAATTTACTTGACAAATAAGAGTTTTTCCTAGAGAGGAATGGTGGGGGGAATAAGATGTGGAAGGGTAAATTGATTAAGTGACTTTTTTTCTTAACACTATTAGTTTACAATTATTGTGTAATTTATGGGACTCGGGGTAGTCATTGTATTTAATGCATATTTATAGGGAAAGTCTATGTAATTTACCCTTAATTCTTTAGAGGGGCTTGCTACCCTAGGTGTCAATTGGTGTTGGGTTTGGTGTTTTATATTCTGTGGGGTCCACAAGGTTACTAGATTTGTACTTGTATTAAGGTTTGGGTCTACTACATGTACGGAGATAAATCGATAATTGTGTAGGGATTAAGATTTCTAGGTTTGCCTATATATTGTTTCTGTGTGGGAAAATTTAGGTAAGGGCTGACAGAGGACATTCTGTCAAGTGAAGATCTATAGATTTTTCTTGAGAATAAAGAAATCTCTCTTTTTCTAGTGTGGACGTAGATATCCTACGATGGGGTGTTGAACCATGCTAAATCTTTTTGTTTGCACTCTCTCAACCCTAACAAATGGTATTGGAGCTAAGATTTAGTAGATCGATCACTGATCTAAGAAAAAGAGGGAGGTGTGCGATAGCTGACAAGAAGAAGAAGAAGAATAAAAAAAAAAAAAAAAAACAACGTTGAGAACGTAGGAAGGAAGAAGTGAGTATTTTTTTTTACCTTTTTTTTGTAACTCTGATCTGCTTTGAGAAAAAAAAAAGGCTATCATTGATCTCCTTTTTAAAAGTGTATCATTACACTCTAAAGGAGAAAGAATTAAAACAAAAAGATGGGTTTTAATTCTGAATGGGGTTTGCACTTAGTTGTTGCATGTCGGACTGAGGGCCATGAAAGTCCTGATAAACCATCTCAAATGGTGGCTTCAGCGGTTTTGGCTACGGGGGTAGATATCCAAATTGATGGAAGGGCTCCGATTAGGGATGGAGGTCTGGATCTTGTACTATGTGCGTGGAAGGTTCTAACCCCATTATCATATGTGGGAGAAGAAGGTGAAGCAGTGGTCATGGAAGAAGCCTTCACGGGTTTATCCAGGGAGATGTGGGATGGCACATGGTGGTTGTCGATGGTAATCAGGCTGGAACGGTATTTGGCAAGGGCAATGATGGTGGGAACTTAGCCAAGGTGGTATTGTCGATGAATATGCATGCTCGTAGGGTTCTACCGACGTCTTTGGAATGCCTGGATACCCCTTTGCGGGGAGGTTTTGATCGGATCGATTATGTCATTGTAGCGGCAGGGTTTGTCAGGATCTGGTGCGCTTGCAAGAACCTTGGCAATTCAAGATGGAGTTACAGGCTGTCGGGAAGAGACGGAGGTGAATCTCAAGTTGGGAAGATGATTCTTCGTGTCATCACATGTGCCAGCAAGGATCATGAAGGCAGGAGTTACAGAGTTTGACTTAGGTGCGACAGCGATGGATCTGAGATCGTGATTTAATTGATGGGGCGATAGTAGCTATTCGAGGATCTGGTCGAATGGGGAGGTTTTCCCTAGGATTCGACAGTGGGATTGAATCCCAACACGATGAGCATAATGGCCAGTTGATGCAGCACCATGGGATAAAGGATGACTGGCGGACTGGGACAAGGAGTCGGTTCTCTAGATTTGCATTGGAGGTGCAGAGGTGAGAGGCTTGGATTCTAGGTGCAATTAGAGTTGCAGAGGACTGGGATAAGAAGTCGGATCTCTAGGTTTGCATTGGAGGTGCAGAGGCGAGAGGCTTTGGTTCCAGGTGCAACTGGAGTTGCAGGAGGACTGTGAGTAATAGTGATCTTTCCGATGATGTTGCAGCAGTGGGAGAGATGGAGTTACATTACATCATACGGCGATGAGTTGTGCGGGACATTAGGATAAGGTGTGGGCTATGCCAATTTGGGCATAGCGGTTTGATAGAGACAGGTTTACAGAATCAACATCAATAGGTTTTCTTCAAGGTGGTTTGTAGAATCCAGGCCAGGTGGAGATTTGTTGGGTTTGGTGTCTTGTATTCTGTGGGATCCACACGGTTATTGGATTTGTACTTGTATTTGGATTTAGGTCTACTACATGTATGAAAATAAATTGATAATTGTGTGGCCATTAGGGTTTCTCTGTGTGGGAAAACCTAAGTAAGCGTTGACAGAGGACATTCTATCAGGTGGAGATCTATAGACTTTTCTTAGGAATAAAGAAATTTCTCTTTCTCTGGTGTGGACGTAGCCATCCCATGATGGGGTGTTGAACCACGGTAAATCTTTTTGTTTGCGCACTCTCAATCCTATCAATTGGTTGGTCTCAGTCGGACCTAATTAGTCACCACCAATTTAATGCCTTGCACCGTGGCCGGCATGTTTGACTAATTAGCCCTCATTTCTGAGAAATGTACATGTTTATATTCATTTCATTCTGTCTCGGTTTCTAATTAGTCTTATGCTAATCAGTTTCATTGGTTATAAACAGACTTCAATGATGCAAACCAACCGGTCCATATTCGGTTATGCATTCAGTCCTATTTTAATCATTCCAATCCTACCAACCAATCTACAATGGAAAAAACACAACCCTTCACCTATTTTCTGTTGTAATTGATCATTTATTTATCCTACATTCGCAACATAATAGCCTATTTTAAGTTCTTAATTAAAGGAACATAGCCAAAATGAAGAGGGGAATAATAGGGAGAAATGAAAAACATTTAGTCATCTAGGGTTTATGCCATTAGGGATTTAGCTTAATGGTCATTTAATCGATTGGTCTCGAGTTCAAACGACTATTTATACCCTTACATTGTGAATGACCAATTAATAATCAGTCCGAACATAAGCCTAACACGTTTAGTGAGGGTCAGTCAGGTTCAGGGATATATGACAGGAATTGACACCCCTATACTTGTTACTCTTACATACCCATTACTATTGTGGGAGGATGAGACTCATTCCCCTGTTTTGAAAGGAGTTTTAAGGAAGTCATCATCGTCAAAACCATAAGTGCAAAAATTATTTATTTTGCTCACAGAACTAAGAACTACAGATGCAAGGAGAGAGAGAGAGAGAGAGAGAGAGAGAGAGAGAGAGAGAGAGAGAGAGAGAATTTCCCAAAAAAAAAAGAAGCCTCCACTATGTTTAAATGTGTTTATCGGTTACAAATTGTATACTTTTTGTTTATCTCCATTGTTCTTAAGAAGGAAAAGGTCAGGTCACCATCATTGAAGATGTTTTACATGAAACCATTTATCATAATCTCTGTAATAAGTGAGATTAAGAAGGAAAAGGGAAGACCCATTACAGTGCATCTTCTTCAATATCATCCTTTACCTCCTCCTCGGCGATCGTCTCCAACGTCTGGTATTTAGATGACTTTTGTAGAAAGATGAAAAGAGCTGGTGCGATCTCCATCCATCTATGCGACAACCTGTCCTTTGCTGCCATTTCTATGAAAGTAAAGGTTGCTTTACTTCTGAGTAGTGCTTTAACCTATCGCCTCTATAGAGATGAGAATTGAGGGATGGCTTTGCTGCTAAAACTTGGTAGTCTCAGGTTTTAGAACAGGATGGGAGATAGATAGGCTGAGATAAAGAGAGAAGCCCTTTAATAGAGAGATTGTGTAGGGAATAGGGAACCAAAGAAAAATAAATCTTATATCTAGGTAGTTGGGCAGTCGAGAAGTTGAAGACCAATGCACCGTGTTAACAAAAGACACGTGGGTAACATGAAAACTGCTTTCTCAACTTATTGGACTTAAAAAAAATCAATAATTCGGGTCGTGGGCCTGACTTTGTTTGGCCCAAATTAGTGGTGGGGATTGCTTTTTCCAAAGAAAGAGACATAAAAGCAAAGTAAAGGGTATCCAAATCCTCTCCTCTCAGAGGTTTGAGAGGAGCGGGGGAGTCCCTTGTTAGATGACCGACTCTTGGGGCTCAGGTGAATCTAAGTTGACACTCCTTTATTGGTTCAGCTTGTTAGCTCAGATGGAGGGCATGTGTAAGACCCGCACTCCGTAAACCCGGTCTAAACCTTGGTTTTGTGTCGTAGCAGGTCTTCCGATCATCACCGGGCCAGATGGGACGAGCGGATGACAAACATGTACGAAATTGGATCAAAGACGGTCAAATATTCATCATTTTATGTTGACCGGTCGATGGTACAGGTCAATCGGACAGCTCTGGGTAGCTGAGTGCGGAGATCCGGAATTAGATCTCTGTGGGTCCCATTTTCCTAAACTCTAATGCCTGAACCTTCCTAATCCTAATAGGGTTACTAAACCCTAATGTTAGCCTATAAATACACCTTAAACCTCCTCAAAACCATTCCATTGTCTCTCATAAACTCTAGAGAAGAGAAGGAGGTTGGAAAGGAGAAGGAGCTAGGAAGAAGAAGAAGGTGCTGCCATTACCATTCGACGACGCGCACGTTACGCCAGTCAACGGTAAGTGTTTTAATCATTCTTCTTACCCTATGACTTTAGGATAGTTGTGTGGGTGGATCAATACCATGCAAAGTAGGTATTGATCTAAAACCCTATCTGGACCTTAAAACCCTAAGTTGCCGTCAAACCTTAGATTCGAGTTTCAAGATGATATTCATCGAAACTAGACTTGTATGAGTTGGGGATAACTCTAACTCAAATCTCAGACTTAGAATAGATAGGAGAAACCCTGAAAATCCAAGGTAATCAATCGACGACAGTCGAAAAACCAAGTGTATGGTCTTTCGGAGACATACCGGTCGACCATACCGGTTGCTAGTTGCTCACGAAGCTGCAACCGGTCAGCTCTGAAAGGCTGGTTTTGGACATTGTTGGTTTTCGATCAACATGAAACCCTAAGGAAACTATTCTAATGAAACCCTAATAATATTGTAGGACTTTGTGACTTTTCGTTTGGATCTTGCGATGTGGAGCAAGCTAACAAACGAGCGTCAGGTAAGGGAATCTGACCTAAATCTAATAATTAATGGACAGTAAATCGTTGTTAATCACCTGATTATATATTATGTGATGTTTGTGCATATTCACATGCCATCTTTTATTTACAGTTATTATTACTGTTCATGCATTGATAGGATGATTGTTAAGCATGTGATTGTTTTCGTTAGTGTGTGGAATGGGGCATGGGCCTGGGATCACTCCTCACACTAGCACCTTTTGTAGTATTCTGTCTTAACATGCTTGGTACGGGTGGGGCATCAGGGGAAGATCGTGGTACGGTGGTCTCCGATGTTGATGCTGGCCTGGCCATGGTTATGTGGCATTGTGGTCTCCAAGGTCGACGCTGGCTTATCCACGATGCTTTAGCTCTATCTCTATGCCATAGGGAGTTATGTTGGGATAGGGTCTACCTGCATTATGTATCTATCCTAGTGGGTTAGTTATGGATAGGGCATCAGGGGAGGTGTGGGAATGCCTTAGCTCTATCTCTATGCCGTAGACGGCTGTGCTGGGATAGAGCATACATTGATGACATATAGGATTGGTTAGTTGCGAGCCCAGTTTGTGAGCCCTGGCCAGTAGGGGCTTAGGTACTGGTATGGGTAGAGCATCAGGGGAGGTACGGGGGTATCTTAGCTCTATCTCTATTCCATGTTGGGTGCATGTGGGCAGATGGGGGTGTGATCCATGTTGTGCCACACACTCGTTTATAGAGGTGCGGGGGCCACCAAACCTTTCTATAGCACATTGCAAACTTAAAACCAGACCACAGCATAAAATGATTGTTACTCATGCATAATATTATGAAACTGTCTGATTGTCTTACTGAGCTAAGTTGTGAGCTCACCCTTTGTATATACATTGTTTTTAGATATTGATGCAGGTTACACTGTGGATGACTACATGAACGCTCCGACTTATGGTGGTGTTGCTGCGTTGGATGTACAGGCAGGAGAGGACGAGCATGACGCTTCATGCGAGTGCCCTTTCTGCGTGTACCTTTGATTTGACTTTTATTTATTTTCATTATTTTCGGTTGGATTAAAGTGATGTAAGGGTATTATATTATATGTTTGAATTTGATAATTGGATATTTTATTTAAAGTTATCAATTGATTCTCAGTTCATTTATTTAAAGACTTCCGCTGTACTATTTATATTCTGATTGTGGTTATGTGTAATGAGTTTGTATGAGTGGACACGGTCTATTAGAGATCCTGGTGTGAACTGTTGGTTCAATGACGGTTTACTCACACCATTCTGGTTGGATCAGAATTGGGGTGTGACAACTTGGTATTAGAGCTCTCGGGCTCTGTCCAACAAACCATATTGCACTTAACTAAGTCGATGAACTGAGTTAGGAAAAATTAAATTTTTTTAATACAAACACACCCTAAGCATTGTTTGATATCTGAGACGGATTAAGAAAGAGCATAATGTACTGTATTAAATATGAAATTTAATAATACATATGCACTAGTTAGGGTGAACCATAAAGATTTTCATTAAAAGAAAAGAGTATCAAATGAAATAGTGCTACAGGGTACAGTCCACAAACCGGACAGTTACCCTGTTATATAAACCGTCAAGTGAAAGAAAATAAAGAGGGACAATCATGGGGTAGGGGGCCTGGGAGGAATAGGGAATGCTATATCATAGTCTCGCTCGTAAGCGACCCTGAGCCAGTGCACCTGATCCTGTGTGACTCTGAGGCTGCGAGCCAACTGCGCCAAGTCACGGCTCATCTCACGCTGAGCATCCCTGATCTCCATAAACATACCCATCATGGTGTCGGGAGAAGGCTGAGATGGTCCAGCTGTAGAGGTAGATGGTGGTGCTGCAGGTGTAGGTTGTGGGATAGGCACTGGTGCTTCCCCAGCCATATCATCATCATCACAACCAGCCTCTGCCGCATAGGCCGCATTGGCTGCTGTTGTTGCTGCTGTGGCCTCGGGACGAGGGCGAGCCTCCAACTCGTCATCGCTAACGGGAAGATCGACCATCTACATCCTCTAAATAGCCTCCCAGTCAATGTCGGAGGTCATGGTATCCTCAACCGTCACCTCGCCTCTCATGCTCACACCCAGGCGACGTAGCAGGAAGGTAATGAGACGACCGTATGGAAGGTTACTGGCCTGATCGGCCAGGGTCGCCTGATGCATGGTCCGGATGATGAGGTAAGGGAGAGAGACCCGCTCCCCGGTGCAGACGCAGTAAGTGATGTACTGAGTGAGCTGAGATAGCTCACTGTAGTGGACGCTCTGGGGCACGATGTCGTGCTCGATGATGCGGTTGTAGACTCGAGCTAGGGGCTTCAGACTAGCCACCTTCATAGGAGCCCCAGGATTGAGGATCTGCTCTGCGATCTCTCGGCGTAGGTCCTCGCTCAGATAACCCTTCACCTTAAGGGGGCAGTAGACTAAGTCTCCATCGTTGGGTACCCCCAACAGATCAGCTAACTGGTGGGTGTTGAAGGAGATAGGAACACCCTTGACGTAGCTGGTGATGCGCAAGTCCCTACCCTGGTTGGGATCATTGACATCCCCATGCAGCTCCAGGTTAGCATAGAAATGCTTAACCAGGTTGGGACGGGTGGTATCAGTGTAGGATATTACCGGTACCCACCCAAGCGCGTCGAAAGCGGCTCACACATCAAACCTCTCCAGCTGATCTAAGTTAACTCAATGCCCGGATTCGATGTTTTTGCTATCGAACCATGGGAAACGAGCTTGTGCCTCCAAGGATTGAAACCAACGCTCGTCGAGTTGTGGAGTGGGTGGCTGAGAAGCGCGAACGCTTGAGCCATGAGGACGTTTTCCCAGTGCATGTCATGGGGCCATTAAATTGCTAAACAAAAAGGAATTAAGAAGAAAATATTAGATTTTGTCAAAATTTCGACAGCATAACGACTGTAAATTGGGAAAAATCCTCGAACTCACCCAAAAACTTGGGGAGGAGGACTTACGTAACCCCCACACCCTTCAACAAATCAATCACAGGCAACTACAATAAGAAATTTCAGAAATTTAAGAAAAATCAAGAAATTTCAAAAATTTTGAAAAACCTAGGTAAAAAATTGTAAAAATTCATTTTTTCCAAAAACCTTTCGGTGGAAGTCCAAATAGGTTGAGGGATTTTGCTCTTAGGAGTCCCTAAACTCTTTCTAAGCCGAAGGAAAAGAATTCCTACGGTTGGAATCTCTCAATCGAAGAAAAACCTAAAATTTTACATAAAGACGATATGAAAAATTGATAAAAACTAGAAAGAGGGGGAAGAGACTTACCTAGAGACGATGTTCTATGTCTTGAACGGAAGAAAATGGCATCTAAAGTCACCGGTTGGACTGTAGCAACTCGAAATCCAGAGAAGAATCGCCACTGGAGAAGAAAGGAGAATGAAAAGTGAAAAAAATTCTCACTTTTCGTGATTTTAAAAGCAATTCTGGGCATACCGGTCGATGGTTTTGCCTATACCGATCGACCTGTATCCCTACAGACATGCGACCGCTATGCCTCGGTAAGAATTAAAATTCTGACCGGTCGACTATACCGGTCGCAGCACTGTCTACAGAGTGTCGACCGATATCTCCCAGGCATGTGACCGCTATGTCTAAATTCTGACATGTCGACTATACCGGTCACAGCATATTCTATAGGGGTGTGACCGGTATGTTGCGACCGGTCAGCACTAGAACAGCCAGAAAAATCTATGAAAAATTTTAAAATTTTGCAAATTTAATTACTCCTTTTTGCGACTGTTTCGCCTTATATTGTTCAAAACTAACACCACTATTGCTTCATTCTCATGTGTTATGTCTTCTTCTCAGATTCAAATAGAATAGTCTGAGATGGTGGGCGGAAACGGTCGTAGGGGTCGAAAGCGTCACCAGACTAGGATGCGCCTCGAGGAAGAAGAACAGGTTGAACCAGGCCATGTTAGAGAGCCAAGCCCGGAAGTTGAGGAAGAACAGGTTCCAGAGGTACCGACAAATTTACCTGGCCCACCTCACAGGAATTCTGAAACCATTGTTACAAACCTGGTCTATCAGATGCAAGCTCAGCAGAAAGAGATCCTGAGCGAGATACTGAAGATGTTCAGGCCACCGGGTTCTGTTCCCATTGGAGGTACGCCCGAGTCTGGAGGGAACAATACAACACAGCCGACGCATGGTAGTCCAGGACTGATGGGCTAACCCCAGAATGTACCACCACCGCACCAGTTTCTGTCATCTTCTGCTTATCAGGGAGCATATCCGTATCCACCACCATGGAACGGAATGAATACACAGGGACAGCACGATCTGAGCAGGGCGGTGGATAGATTCCTAAAGTTGAAGCATTCTCCATTCACAGGTAAGACAGGAAAACCATTGTGGCCAGCACAGTGCATTGTAGAAATGGAGAAGAATTTTTGACTGATGACCTATTCAGAGGATGAAAAGGTCCTGTTTGCCACTCATATGCTGAAAGAAGATGCAAATGCTTGGTGGAATTCTACACGGGCATATTTGGAGACGAAGCATGCACAGGTGGATTGGGAAGTGTTCAAGGTTGCCTTCTTCGATAAGTATTTTCCGAAGAGCTTCAGAGATCAGATGGAGAAGGAGTTCCTTAATATACAGCAGTCTCAGTCGACTGTGGATGCTTATCAGCAGAGGTACGAGGAGTTATTTTTCTTCGCACCGGCAAGTATGCAAGAAGAAGACCATGGGACTACGCGGAAGCATCAGAGAGCACATATTGGGCCTGGACAAGAAAATCTATAATGAGACTGTGTAGGTTGCGAGGGCGATAGAGTCCAGTCAGTGGGACAGCTTCTTCGCTCAGAACAAAGGAGTGAAGAGACCCGCTATTGAGAGTTCGGGTGGCGGTAACAATAGACCCTTCCTCCCATACAGGGCTCAGACCACTACAGTGCCTGCTAGGAATAATGCGGCACCACCTGTGCCACAGAACGCAGGATTCAACCCGGATATCAAATGTTTCAACTGTCAGCAAGTGGGTCATATTGCAAGGACCTGCACTTTACCTAGGAAGCAACCTCCCCAGCAAGGAAAAGTATATGCGATCACCACTGAAGAGGCAGCCGCATCACCTGATGTGGTCACTAGTACGACTCTATCCCTTATTATTTGACTTACTATTTTCATTGTGTGTATGTGCATGTAGAACTAAGGGATAATAATAAAAATTCCAAGAATTGTAAATGTAGCTGGTATACCTGCCAGAGTACTATTTGACTTTGGGGCCACGCACTCCTTTGTTTCTATTTCCTTTGGGAAGCGAATGGAGTTACCAATTAAGCACTTGAACCCAAGCTTGATAGTTCTCTCTCCGCTAGGAGTCGAAATGGCTTTGACTGAATATTATGGACCATGTACTGTATGTATTGAGGGCCGAGACTTAGAAGCAAGTCTGGTACTACTCGAGATGGCAGACTTTGATGTCATCTTGGGGATGGATTGGCTAGGCCATCATTCAGCTATCCTATTATGTGGTGAAAGGAAGCTTGTGCTTACAGACAAAAAGGGAAAGGAGTATAGTTTCACTGGGATCAGGCTATCTAGGAAGCAGAAGCTGATTCTCTCCACCCTAAAAGCCAAGCGATCTTTAGAGAAAGGGGGAGTGGGTTATCTAGTATCTGTAGTCGACATCATTGTTGAGGTGCCAAAGATGGAAGATATAGATGTGGTTCGAGAGTTCCCAGACGTATTTCCAGAGGAGCTTTCGGGTCTACCATCGGACAGGGCTATAGAGTTTGTAATAGACCTTATGCCAGGTTCGGCGCCGGTGTCTAAAGCACCATACAGGATGGTCCCTACCGAGTTAAAGGAGTTGAAGACCCAATTACAAGAATTATTGGATAAGGGTTTCATACGACCTAGCATATCGCCTTGGGGAGCACCTGTATTATTTGTCAAGAAGAAAGACAGAAGTGTAAGACTATGCATTGACTATCGTGAACTGAACAAGTTGACGATCAAGAATCGGTATCCCTTGCCTAGAATCGATGATCTGTTCGATCAATTGCAGGGTGCAAAGGTTTTCTCGAAGATTGATCTCCGATCGGGGTATCACCAACTGAAGATCAAGGCCAGAGATATTCTGAAGACTGCTTTCAGGACGAGGTATGGGCATTATGAGTTTCTAGTTATGTCTTTCGGGTTGACCAATGCTCCAGCGTCGTTCATGGAACTGATGAACCGAGTGTTTCATGATATGTTAGACATTTCGGTCATCGTATTCATCGATGACATATTGATCTACTCTAAGGACATGGAGACTCATACAACACATTTGAGGGCAGCCCTACAACGGCTGAGACAAGAAAAGCTTTATGCTAAGTTCAAGAAGTGCGAGTTTTGGCTGAAGGAAGTAGCTTCCTTGGGCCATGTAGTATCTGAAGATGGTATCAAGGTTGATCCAAGTAAGATAGCTGCTATAGTAGGATGGGAAGCACCAAAATCTATTGCGGAGATTCGTAGTTTCCTTGGGTTGGCTGGTTACTATAGAAGATTCATGGAAGATTACTCCAGGATCGTTGTTCCACTCACCAGATTGACCAAGAAGGGAGAGAAATTCATATGGACAGATGAGTGCGAGAAGTGCTTTCAGACTTTGAAGTCAAGACTAGTCTCTGCACCTATCTTGACCATCCCAGAACCAAGCGTACCATTTACTTTATATACGGATGCTTCAGGGTTGGGTATTGGGTGTGTAGTGATGCAAGGAGAACAGGTGATTGCTTATTCATCAAGACAGTTAAAGGAGCATGAGAAGAACTATCCTATGCATGATTTGGAGTTAGCAGTGGTTATACATGCAATCAAGAATTGGAGACACTACTTGTACGGTGAGAAGTTTCAGATTAAGTCAGATCACAAGAGCTTAACTTATCTTTTCACTCAGAAGGATCTGAATATGAGACAGAGGAAATGGCTGGAATTGTTGAAAGATTATGATTGTGACATCCAGTACCATCCGGGCAAAGAAAATGTTGTGGCTGACGCCTTAAGCAGAAAGTGGGCATCAAAACCTGAGGCAGGACCAAGTACAAATGCTGCATTATGTGCCGCAGCCTCAAGTTCAATTGAAGGCGATGAAGAGTATATAATAGAGACTTCAGAAGAACCAGTCGAGCAAGGCTTAATTCATAAGTTCACCATGATGTTCGCAGCTTTGAAGATCTCACCGGATCTAGTTGATGAAGTCAAGGTAGCAATCCTACAGGATCCATATCTCAAGACAGTACAAGAAGACCTAGAGAAGGGTACGAGCAATCTTGACTTTACCTTGGATTCAAACAAGGTACACAGGTATCGTTGACGATTATGTATACCTGAGCGTGAAGACTGCAATATCAGAGATCGAGTTATGACTGAAGCTCATTACACTCCATATTCGGTACATCCAGGAAGTACCAAAATGTACCATGATTTAAGAAGACTATATTGGTGGAGGGGTATGAAAGTAGATATAGCTCGTTTCGTGTTCCAATGTCTGAATTGTCAACAAGTTAAAGTAGAAAGGTAGAGACCAACAGGTTTACTACAGCCATTATCGGAACCTGCATGGAAGTGGGATTGCATTACTATGGATTTTGTCACTGGCCTACCTTTGACACCAAGGTCAATGGATGCAGTTTGGGTTATAGTCGACCGACTCACCAAGACAGCTCGATTTATTGCGGTCAGACCTCAGTATACCATGGAGAAACTGGCCAAGTTATATGTGGATAATATAGTCAGACTTCATGGCGTCCCAGAGAGTATAGTATCTGACAAAGATCCCCGTTTTACATCAAAGTTCTGGGAAGGATTACAGAAAGCTATGGGAACAAAGTTGAAGTTCAGTACAGTTTTTCACCCTGAGACAGACGGACAGTCAGAGCGAACTATTCAAATTTTAGAAGATATGCTCCGAGCTTGTGCATTGGACTTTAAGGGAGCTTGGGATGAGAAACTATCACTTATCGAGTTTGCTTATAACAACAGTTATCAGGCTACAATTCAGATGGCCCCATATGAAGCACTCTATGGGAAGAAGTGTCGTACACCTCTGTTATGGAACGAGGTGGGAGAAAGAAGAATTGTAGGACCGGAGTTTGTTGAAGAAACTTGTCGAGTGATTGATCAAATCAAGGAGAGAGTAAAGATATCTCAAATTCGACAGAAGCACTATGCGGATAATCGACGTCGAGATCTGGAGTTTGCAGTGGGTGACAAAGTATTCTTGAAGGTATCACCGGTGCGAGGTCTAAAACGGTTTGGTAAGAAGGGGAAGCTATGCCCCAGGTATGTGGGACCATATGAGATATTAACCCGACGTGGTAATGTAGCATATCAATTGACTCTACCACCATCTATGTCAAGCGTGCATAACGTGTTCCATGTATCATTACTGAAGAAGTATGTCAGAGATCCATCGCACATCTTGATCGCTGATCCCCCAGACATGACTGAAGACTTAACATTCTAAGTGGTGCCTGTGATGCTCTCAAGTCGAAAGGTACAGCAACTTCTAACCAAGGATATCCATTATGTGAAGGTGCATTGGAAAAACCAAAATGTCGAAGAAATTACTTGGGAAGAGGAGAGCGCGATGAGGAAGGAGTACCCTAATCTTTTCGACGATCAAGGTACGTTCAAATTTCGAGGATGAAATTTCATTTAAGGGTGGGGGAGTTGTGAGACCTACATGCAAATTTCAGGACGAAATTTGTTTTAAGGGTGGGGGAGTTGTAAGACCCGCACTCCGTAAACCCGGTCTAAACCTTGGTTTTGTGTCGTAGCAGGTCTTTCGATCATCACCGGGCCAGACGGGACGAGCGGATGACAAACAGGTACAAAATCGGATCAAAGACAGTCAAATATTCATCATTTTATGTTGACCGGTCGATGGTACAGGTCGACCGGACAGCTCTACGCAGCTGAGTGCGGAGATCCGGAATTAGATCTCTATGGGTCCCATTTTCCTAAACCCTAATGCCTGAACCTTCCTAATCCTAATAGGGTTACTAAACCCTAATGTTAGCCTATAAATACACCTTAAACCTCCTCAAAACCTTTCCATTGTCTCTCATAAACTCTAGAGAAGAGAAGGAGGTTGGAAAGGAGAAGGAGCTAGGAAGAAGAAGGAGGTGCCGCCATTACCGTTCGATGACGCGCACGTTACGCCAGTCAACGGTAAGTGTTTTAATCATTCTTCTTACCCTATGACTTTAGGATAGTTGTGTGGGTGGATCAATACCATGCAAAGTAGGTATTGATCTAAAACCCTATCTGGACCTTAAAACCCTAAGTTACCGTCAAACCTTAGATTCGAGTTTCGAGATGATATTCATCGAAACTAGACTTGTATGAGTTGGGGATAACTCTAACTCAAAGCTCAGACTTAGAATGGATAGGAGAAACCCTGAAAATCCAAGGTAATCGATCGACGGCAGTCGAAAAACCAAGTGTATGGTCTTCCAGAGACATACCGGTCGACCATACCGGTTGCTAGTTGCTCACAGAGCTGCAACCGGTATGTTACGACTGGTCAGCTCTGAAAGGCTGGTTTTGGACTTTGTTGGTTTCTGATCAACATGAAACCCTAAGGAAACTATTCTAATGAAACCCTAATAATATTGTTGGACTTTGTGACTTTCCGTTTGGATCTTGCGACATAGAGCAAGCTAACAAACGAGCGTCAGGTAAGGGAATCTGACCTAAATCTAATAATTAATGGACAGTAAATCGTTGTTATCACCTGATTATATATTATGTGATGTTTGTGCATATTCACATGCCATCTTTTATTTTCAGTTATTATTACTGTTCATGCATTGATAGGATGTGATTGTTAAGCATGTGATTGTTTTCGTTATTGTGTGGAGTGGGGCATGGGCCTGGGATCGCTCCTCATACTAGCACCTTTTGTAGTATTTTGTCTTAATATGCTTGGTACGGGTGGGGCATCAGGGGAAGGTCGTGGTACGGTGGTCTCCGATGTTGATGCTGGCTTGGTCATGGTTATGTGGCATTGTGGTCTCTGAGGTCGACGCTGGCTTGTCCACGATGCTTTAGCTCTATCTCTATGCCGTAGGGAGTTATGTTGGGATAGGGTCTACCTGCGTTATGTATCTGTCCTAGTGGGTTAGTTACGGATAGGGCATCAGGGGAGGTGTAGGAATGCTTTAGCTCTATCTCTATGCCGTAGACGGCTGTGCTGGGATAGAGCATACATTGATGACATATAGGATTGGTTAGTTGCGAGCCCAGTTTGTGAGCCCTGGGCAGTAGGGGCTTAGGTACTGGTATGGGTAGAGCATCAGGGGAGGTACGGGGGTATCTTAACTCTATCTCTATTCCATGTTGGGTACATGTGAGCAGAGGGGGTGTGATCCATGCTGTGCCACACACTCGTGTATAGAGGTGCAGGGGCCACCAAACCTTTCTATAGCACATTGCAAATTTAAAATCAGACCACAACATAAAATGATTGTTACTCATGCATAATATTGTGAAACTGTCTGATTGTCTTACTGAGCTAAGTTGTGAGCTCACCCTTTGTATTTACATTGTTTTTAGATGTTGATGCAGGTTACACTGTGGATGACTACATGAACGCTCCGGCTTATGGTGGTGTTGCTACGTTGGATGTACAGGCAGGAGAGGACGAGCATGACGCTTCATGCGAGTGCCCTTTCTGCGTGTACCTTTGATTTGATTTTTATTTATTTTCATTATTTTTGGTTGGATTAAAGTGATGTAAGGGTATTATATTATATGTTTGAATTTGATAATTGGATATTTTATTTAAAGTTATCAATAGATTCTCAGTTCATTTATTTAAAAACTTTCGTTGTACTATTTATATTCTGATTGTGGTTATGTGTAATGGGTTTGTATGAGTGGACACGGTCTATTCGAGATCCTAGTGTAAGCTGTTGGTTCAATGACGGTTCACTCACACTATTCTGGTTGGATCAGAATTGGGGTGTGACAGCATGGATTCACCCGAGCCCCAGGTGTCTGCCATTTAAAGGGGGCGCCCCCTCTCCTTCCGAACCTCTGGGAGGAGATGATGTGGATCCAAGTAAAGGTAGCTGAAAAGTCCACATTTGTTCCATATTTAATGGTGGATAATCGGGAGTGAGAGATTTTCCCAGCAAAATCCTCTATCCTAAGTGATGGATCAGCTCTAGAAGGTTCCAGACTCTGGAATCGCTTTGTGGTTATTTAGGTCACTTCCTTAGTTATTTGTTTACACTTAGGATGGTAATATTTGGATTGGGTTAGGTTTTTTAGATCCCAGTTCAACTTTGAGTCTCTTTTTACCTTAAATAAAAAAAAACCTTGAGTTTCTTTAGTTGGTTCAATCTTGGCTCGACCTTGACTCAGGGCTTAAAAAATCCAACCTTGTGCTATCTTAAGGGTCAGACCGGGCTAACCCTGATGACCATAAACATGGGGAAGGGTGATGTAAGGGCTGGGCTAAGCTGAGGAGGAGGAGAAGAAGAAGATTGGGTCGGGCCTCAACCCTGCCTTACACCTTGAGTCTCCTTAAGGTTTTTAAACACCCTTATTTGTGCAAATCTGGGTTGACCTTGCCCTATACATCTAAGATGAAACAACTCTCCAATCACATGAGTTTTCACCACTAAGGCTCAGTTTGGTTGCAAGAGAAATTAAAAGGGAAGGGAAGTGAAAATTTTAAACATAAAAAGGAAACATATATAGGTATAACACAATATGATTGTATGAACTATTTAAATTTCTAACTATAATTATAAATTATACTTATTAGATGTGAAATTTATTTTACTTTTTAAATGCAAAGTATTTGGAAGCAAAGTGAAGTGTAAGTTTTTTTTTCCAGTAAAAGTGAATTGTAAGTTAATAATTAAATATAGAATGATTTGGAATTAGTTACATAGTCATTTGATAGCATGTGCTACATGTAGTGATTATGAAAGTTTCATTTCTAAGTTAATAAAAAAAAATATTCACATCGACAACTCCTTTCCTTTTAAAAAAAAAATCCATTTCCTTCTCCAAAAAAGAAACCCTATCTTCTTCGTCACCAAGAAAGCATGATAAAAAATCACTTTCTTCTTTTTCAAAAGGAACAAGAAAAAAAAAAACTTACCAATAGGTAGCACCCTATCACTGCTCATCTATACAATACTTCTATTGAAGAACGACTACACCAACAAAGCTGTGGGACATTGGATAGCACCCCTTCACTGCTCCCTTTGTAACAGGGATTGTTTTCCCCTCTTCTTGTAGAGAAACTTGCGCACCTCACTTCCTCTAGATCTCAACTAGATCCAACGATGATCTGCTGGATGTCATTCTAATGCCACTTGTTGAGGATGAAAGCGCAAGCAAAAGAAAAAAAAAAGCAAGCAAATAATTACACAAACATGAGGATTTATCGTGATTCAGCACCTAATGAGTAATGCTTACATCCACCGTAAAGAATGTAGAAAATTTCTTATTCACCAAGAAAGACTTTACACCTTTCTCCACCTCACAGAGTGATCTCCTTTGCCCTTTTAGCTCTTCCTCTCTTATTTTTTAAGAGAACAAAGACATGTTGCTGCTAAAACTAGGTTAGTTGATGTGTCGTGTTCCCTACAAGATAGAATGAATGTTATCGGAGCCGAACAATGATGTCTGGTGTCCACTCTGGCGATCAAGTTAGTAATAGAGCAAACAATGTGGAGCTTACTAGAAGATCACTCCTTAGAGAGATGGGAACCTTGAGTATTCTCAAAGAGATTAGGAATTCAGATCTTGTCCTTACTTGTGATCCCCGAGTGAATATATAAAGTACGCACTTATTGCTCGAGCAGATATGATGTCCAATGATGGAGCAAGTGTGAATAAGACTATGACTCAGCAAAGACCAAACATGGTAGGTGTGACTATTCGATCCAATCAGGACACCGTAGATGTAAGACCCGCACGCCACGAACCCGATTTAACTTTACGTTCTTATGTCGTGATCGATCTTCCCATCATAATCGACGTAAGTGAACCAATTGTATTTAGAAACCACAAGTGAGGTAAGTAATAAGTCTAATTTAGTTGGTATGGTTGACTGTTTAAGTTTATATGGAAGCAACCAGTCAAAAACTAAAAACCAGTAAATTTTGGGCCTATGGTGGCAGTTTTGAGGACTACGGTCGCACATATGGTCAATCGTAGGACCTATGGTCGCATGTTTTGGTTGTATGGTCGACGGTTTATGCGACCGTATGATCGATCGTACGAACCTAGAATCGGCTCAGTATTTAGGAAACTTTCCTAATGTGAGGAGGATTCTTTCCTAATTAAAGTGGGACTCTATATGGAGGTTTTTCTCTATATAAGGGACGTTCCTTAGCCTCTCTCACTCTTTTAGAACTCAAATTGAAACTCTAAACCTAAGAGAGAAAGAGAGAAAGGAAGAGAAGGAGAAAGAGATTTGGAGAAGAAGGCTGAAAGAAAAGTTTTGCAGAGAAGAGTTCTATCTCTCTACAATAAGCTTAATGTATGGACTTAACCTGTAGGATAGTCAGATAGGATAGGTTCCTTTCCATCAAGTTGATGTGTTGAATCTAATGTAATGATTTCGGTTATGAAATATCTATGGGAAACTATAGAGAATTGGTTAGGGATAATTGATAAGAATAAACTATGATCAAAGGCCATAGAATGATCTTAGGGTGAATCCCATTGATGATCCATGAGGAGAAACTCATATGAGAAGTAAAAATTAACTTAACTACGTATGGTCGCAGCTATGGTCGACCATAGGATGAGAAAAGTATCGACCACGGCGATTCAGGAAGAATTCAGGAAACATACAGTCGCAAGTACAGTCGCATGTAATGCGACCATATGGTATCGACCGTATGTCCTACGGTGACATATATTGCGACCATAGCATCGACCATAGGATAACAGCAAGTATATTTTGAGACCAAACAAGGTTTTTGACTACTGTAACTTGATTAACTTGAACCTTAACTTAAATACATTAATTGTTTAGGTTCCTAATAGATTCAAAGTGACTTCCAAAGCTTGGGAGAGGAACAAACATCAATCAAAGGTGAGGAAACAAGACCAAAACTAATTGGATAATAATAAACTGTTTATTTATTTGAGTCTAATACTGTGATTGATTCTATGCTTGTATGCTTGTAGTGTGCATATCACATGTCATCCAATATTCCTATCATTACTGCTCATGTATATTTATTTATGTCTATTTATAATATGATGATGATTATGATGTTAGGAATAGGCATATGATTGTATGTGTGTGGTTAGTCAGTTGGATGTGAGTGGAGCATCAGGGGGAGGACGTGGCATGGTGGTCTCTGACCTGGTCACCAGACTCTAGCTCTATCTCTACTTAAGTCTTGCCCACTGATATCGTCGTATCGCCATTACCTTAGTAGAACTATTACGTCGTAGGGCATCAGGGGAGGTGGTCTCGGATTGTCACACCCCAATTCCGCACTCTTCAGAATGGTGTGATGAACCACTAGCAAACCAACGGTTCAACCAGGATCTCGGACAGACGATATTCATTTTATCTAAACCTCATACATCCACATTCATAATCAAAATAAATACACAATAGCAGAAGTCTTATAGTAAAATGAACTGAGAATCTACAGTGATATTAATATTTAAATAACAAATTATTCTGTGTCAACTAAGACATAAATAAATATTAAATACATGTCTTTACTAAATCCAAATAATGAAAATAACATCTAATCGAATACACATGAGTTGCACTCGCAAGAGGAGTCATGCGTATGCACTTCATCTTCAACTTCTACCGCCGCCATGTGCCTGTACACTGGAGCATTGATATAATATTCGACGGTAGTACCTGCATCATCAACTAAAAATATTCGACGTCGAGGAGGTGAGCACACATCATGGCTCAGTGAGCAAACAAAATAATACAATAATACATATGCATGCAATCAATTCATATCTTTGGTCTGGTTTAAAATTTGCAATATGCAATAGAAAGGTTTGGGTGGTCAAAGGTTAACGTTTATTGACCCCTCCTCTATACACAAGTGTGTGACGCCGCCTGAAGGTAACGTTTATCATCGACTCACAAGCACCCAATTCATGAACATTGTACAACAAAGATTAACATTTATTGTTGTACAGTGCCATACCAACACGTAAGCCCCTGTTGGCGAGGGCTTACAAACTGGGCTCGCAACTAACCAATCCTAAGGCCAAACAGTGTATCCAAGGCCTCACCCCAGCATCCCTCAGAACATCCATAGAGATAGAGCTAAGGCCCCCCCGATAGAGTCAGAGACTACAAGGACCGAGACCACCCCCCCTGATACTCTATGACGTAATAGTTCTGCTAAAGTAATGGTGATACGATGATGCTAATGCACAAGACTTGAGTTAGAGATAAAGCTAAAGTGCTGAGGCCCAGCCTATGACACCCCCCCTGATACTCGCTCGCATCAAGTACACCAACCACACACATATATTCACATGCCTATTCCTATCATCATCATCATTATCATGTTATAAACAATAAAGTAAATACGCATGAACAATAAATAGAAATATCGGATGACATGTTGAATGCACATTACAAGCATGTTCGCATAGAATCAAGCATAGCATTGGACTCAAGAAATAAAATAGTTTATTAATAACCAATTAGTTAAGAGTCTTGTTTCCTCACCTTAGCTTGCTAGTAGATCCTCTTTCAAGCTTTAAAATTACTTTTATATTGTTATTATATTGCTAGAAGCCCTAACAAAGTCGATAAAATTTAATTAGAACTAATTCTGAATTTAAAAACCATACTGTTAACTGGGGGTCGGAGCTAGGGTATGAGTTATGATCGACCCTGGGTGCGACCACCCCTATTCTGGGCTTCCCGAACACTGGGGGTCGATGCTTAGGGTCTGGTAGGGTCGATTGGCCATCGACCCCCCATGCGACCCCCTGTGGGTTTTGTCGATTTTTCTTCCTTCAGCCCATTCTTCGTGTTTGGGGTCCTATGGCTTGCTCCTATAGTCCATCCCACACATGTCTTAATGGCCTAGAACAATGATTCATTCACCTATATGGCTTTCATGATTTCCTCCATGGTTTTTCATGGAAACCTAACCATGGGTTGATGGTTTGGGTTTCTCCGAGATCATACCCTCTTCATTATCTACTCTAAGGACTTTAGAAACTCATGGAAATAGTATCCATACCTGAGAAGATTACTCCTTCTCTGCAACTCTTCTCCTTTTGCTTTCTTCTCTTCTTTCCTTCTCTTCTTCTTCTCTTCCTTCTCTATTCTTTCTCTCAAATCAATTAGGGTTCTAAAAGGAGTGAAAGAGGATTAGGGACGTCCTATTTATAGAGTAGAAACTCCTAAAATAAGTCTCATTGAGATTAGGAAGGAATCCCATTGAAATTAGGAAAGTTTCCTAATTTTTGTTTTTACCGAGTACCAGGGGTCGATAGGGGGGGTCAGAGATCCCGTCGACCCTTGGTCTCTAAAATGTCTGACCCCCCATATAAAATTGGGGGTCTGACTTCTATACTGGGGGGTCCGACCCTCCCTTGTTGGGTATGCGACCCTCCCCTTATTTAAGTGTTTTTGGGTCAGTTTAATACTTGGGATCGTGATCTCCTTCACGCACTTGGTCCATTTGGCTCAATCATGATGGGTAGACCTGGTTCAAGGTGGTAAGACCGGCTTAGTTTGATACAGGTCTTACAACTCCTCCCTACTTATAAAAATTTCATCCCCGAAATTATTCATACCTTCAGAGTCAAATAAATGAGGGTATTGCTTTTGCATAGCATTCTCTTCTTCCCATGTAATTTCTTCCATGTCTCTACTTCTCCAAGTGACCTTAACATAATAGATATCTCGATTGTGTAGTCGTTGAACCTTTCGGCTGGTGATTTCAGTTGGTGTTACTTCAAAGGTCAAATCATCAGTTAAATCAGGTAGATCTACTGTCAGAACGTGCGTTGGATCCTTGACATACTTCTTCAATAAGAAAATATGAAATACGTCATGCACACTTGACATAGGTGGTGGTAGTGCTAACTGGTAAGCCACTTTCCCACGCTTAGCTAAAATCTCATATGGTCCGACATATCTTGGACTTAGTTTCTTTTTTGTCCGAACCGTTTCAGACCTCGCATAGGCGATACCTTCAAGAATACTTTATCACCCACGACGAACTCAAGATCTCTGCGTCGAGTATCTGCATATTGCTTCTGACGATTCTGGGCTGTTTTCACTCTTTCCTTGATAATGTCGACCACTCGACAAGTCTCCTCAACAAATTCTGGTCCAACGATACTACGTTCCCCAACTTCATTCCAAAACAACGGAGTTCGACACTTTCTACCATACAATGCTTCATAGGGTGACATCTGTATGGTAGCCTGATAGCTATTGTTATAAGCGAACTCGATCAGTGATAACTTTTCATCCCATGATCCTTTAAAATCAATTATACATGCTCGAAGCATATCTTCTAGAATCTGAATTGTACGCTCTGATTGTCCATCTGTTTGTGGATGGAATGCAGTACTAAACTTCAATATTGTACCCATAGCCTTTTGCAATCCTTCCCAAAACTTGGAAGTAAATCATGGATCTCTATGGGACACAATGCTCTCTGGTACACCGTGTAATCGAACAATATTATCCACATATAGCTTTGCTAAGCTTTCTAGTGTATATTGAGGTCGTATCGGTATAAAGCGAGCTGTTTTGGTCAGGCGGTCTACAATCACCCAAACTGCATCAACTACTCGAGGAGTCAATGGTAACCCTGTGACGAAGTCCATAGTGATGCAGTCTCATTTCCATGCTGGTTCCGGTAACGACTGTAATAGTCCTGCGGGTCTTTGTCGTTCAGCCTTAACTTTCTGACAATTTAGGCATTGAGACACGAACTTAGCTACGTCTGCTTTCATTCCTCTCCACCAATATAATTTCTTTAGATCATGATACATTTTTATACTTTTCGGGTGTATCGAATAGATGGTGGTATGGGCTTCTTTCATCAGTCGGTGTCTAATGTCCATAATTTCTGTTTCGGGTACACATATTATTTCTTTGTACTTCAATACCTTCTCTTCGTCCAAGGTGAACTCAGGGTTAGTTCTACCTTTTTCGATGTCTTCTTGTACCGTGCTCAGGTAAGGGTCTGATTTGTTAGCTATCTTCACTTCATCAATTATATCCGGTATAATCTTTAATGCAGCGAACATATTAGAAAACCGATGAATGAACCCTTGGTTGGCTGATCCATCCGTTGTATCTATCACATACTGCTCATTGCTGTGATTGAATACCGTTCCAGTAGTACACATTGTTGCAGTTGTGTTAACCTCTCCTTGAGATTTTATCATTGTCTTTCTGCTCAACGAATCCGCTACTACATTAGCTTTCCCCGGATGATACTGGATATCACAATCATAGTCTTTCAATAGTTCCAGCCATCTTCTTTGTCTCATATTCAACTCCTTTTGATTAAATAAATAAGTAAGACTTTTATGGTCCGATTTAATCTGGAACTTCTCTCCGTATAGGTAGTGTCTCCATATCTTGACAGCATGTACTACTGTCGCTAACTCCAAATCATGAGTGGGATAATTTTTCTCATGTGTCTTTAACTGTCTTGAGACATAAGCAATTACTTGTTCTCCTTGCATAAACACACATCCTAATCCCAGTCCTGACGCATCAGTGTATAGGGTAAATGGCTGTCCGGGAACAGGAATAGTCAAAATCGGAGCAGATATCAATCTGGTCTTTAAGGTTTAGAAGCTCTTCTCGCATTTATCCGTCCACACAAACTTTTCACCTTTCTTAGTCAGACTGGTGAGAGGTACGGCAATCCAGGAATAGTCTTCCACAAATCGCCGATAATAACTAGCGAGACCCAGAAAACTTCTAATTTCTGCAACGCTCTTTGGTGCTTCCCACTTTACAATAGCCTCGATCTTTCTGGGGTCCACTTTGATTCCTTCAGCGGATGCTACATGGCCTAGGAAGGGGACTTCACTTAGCCAAAACTCACATTTGGTAAATTTGACATATAGCTTCTCTTTCCTTAAACGTTGTAGAGTGGCGTTTAGATTCTTAATATGGGTTTTCTTGTCCTTGGAATATACCAATATATCATCAATAAATACAATAACCGACGTATCCAACATATCGTGGAAAACCCGGTTCATAAGTTCCATGAAAGTTGCTGGTGCGTTTGTTAATCCAAAAGACATGACCAAGAATTCATAATGTCCATATCTGGTCCTGAAAGCTGTCTTAGGAATATCACCTTCTTTAATCTTCAACTGATGGTAGCCTGACCAAAGATCGATCTTAAAAAATACTTTTGCTCCTTGCAACTGATCGAACAAGTCATCGATCCGAGGTAGTGGATATCGATTCTTGATTGTCAGTTTATTCAGCTCCCGATAGTCGATACATAATCGAACGCTACCGTCCTTCTTCTTTACGAACAATACTGGCGCTCCCATGGTGATATGCTGGGTCGAATATAACCCTTGTCCAGTAGTTCTTGTAATTGTACTTTCAATTCCTTTAGTTCAGTAGGAGCCATTCGATAAGGTGCTTTTGATACTGGTGCGGCTCCAGGTATAAGATCTATCACAAACTCTGTGGCTCGGTCGGGTGGTAATCCTGGTAGTTCCTCAGGAAATACGTCGGGGTAGTCCCGCATGACATCAATATCTTCCATCCGTGGTGCTTCTTTGGTGAGGTCGACCACTGATACTAGATATCCGATTGCTCCCTTCTCAAGGCACTTCTTAGCCTTTAGTGCTGAGAGTATGAGCTTGCGTTTACGGGGAAGTTTGGTGCGTGCAAAACTGAATTCTGCTCCTTCTTTGTCTTTAAATGTTAGCTTATTTTCGGCGCGTAATAGGTTCACAGAATGCCGAGCTAACCAGTCTATTCCCAAGATGACCTCAAAGTCTGCCATCCCAAGTTGGATCAAGGTTGCATTTAAGGTTTTCTCGCCAATGAGAACTAGACATGGCCCATAACCTTTTTCTAATTCCACTTCTAACCCCATCGGTGACCGTACAAGTAGTTTGTATTCTAATGTTTTGATGGGTAAATTCAGCTTCTTTCCAAATGACACTGATATAAAAGAATGAGTAGCTCCTGAGTCGAAGAGTACTCTGGCGGGTATGCCATTTATAGGTACGATACCTGTGACCACATCGGGTGATGCGGCAGCATCCTCGGATGTAACAACATAAACTCGTCCTTGATGTAGCTGCTTCCTGGGCTTGGGACACTCCCTTGCCATATGCCTCGCTTGGTTGCAGTTAAAATATTTTGGGCCTTCAGTATTTGGCTTTGGCTGATGTTGGACTACTGGGGTAGTCTTGGGTGCAGTAGTAAAGCCTTGAGCACGGAAGGATTTGAATGTCTTATTATTCCCTCCATTATAAGCATTTCCAGCTGGCCTTTTCATGCCTCTGTTCTGCGTAAAATAGCTCTCCTTCTGGCTCGATTCTATAACTCGAGCAATTTGCACAGCTTCATTATATATTTTCTTTTCCAAACCTAGAACATGCTCTCTGATGCTCCCTCTAAGTCCCGTGACAAACCTATGGGTCTTAGTGTCTTCTTCTTGCATGCTGAGTGGTGCAAAGAAAAACAGCTCCTCAAAACGCTGTTGATATGCATCCACGGACATCTGTCCCTGATATAAACTCAGGAACTCCTTCTCCATAGAATCTTTGAAGCTTCGGGGAAAGTACTTCTCGAAGAAAGCTTCTTTATATATAGCCCAGGTCAATAGGGCATGCTTGGTCAATAGATAGGCCCTGGTAGATTTCCACCAATGATGTGCATCACCTTTTAGTATGAAGGTGGCACATAATACCTTCTCTTCTTCTGTAATAGTCATCATTAGAAAATTTCTCTCCATTTCGTCGATCCAGTCTGCCGGCCAGAGCGGATCAGACGGTTTTATGTTAAACTCCTTGGGCTTCATCTTTAAGAATCGCTCCACCAGTCGGGAGTGGTCCATTTGATTCTAAGGGTATGCCCCAAACATAGGTTGTGGATACTGGTAATTAACTTGAACTGCTTCAGGACCTGGTACTGGAATCTGTGTAGCTGGTGGTTGAGGTGTTTGAGGTGCTGGGTGGTTACCCACCGGTGCCGTACTTGTTTGTCCAGTCGGCATTAGTGTAGCATGTGCTGCCTGAAATATAATTCCCATTGCTGCTTGCATTTGAGTCTGTGCTCGTTGCATTTGTTGCAGCTGTTGCGCTAGGTTCATAACCATGGTTGTCAACTCCGATGGTGGAGGTGGCAAATTTGTAGGATTTGCCTGACCCTGGTTTATTGGTGGTGCAACCTGCAGATTACCCTGTGCATATATATTTTCTTAACTGGCTTCCTCCATGGGTGGTGGTGGTGGTGGAACTGCGTTTTGGCTCTGCCTGGTTACTCTACGTCCAGCCATGTTTTCCTTCTGAAAATGGTGAAGTCTGAAAATCATTAAAATACGTGAGGCAATCATTTATACTTCATGTAGATACGCTAACCGATGTTATTTTTAAAATTTTTAGATCATTCTGTGAAAAATACAGTCTTTTCTATGCAGGGTCGATGGTGGGGGTCGATGGTATGTTCGACCCTCAGTGTCCGACCCTGGGAAATCACTTATTTTTCCCGAGAGCAGGGGGTCAATATGGGGGTCGATGGGTGTCCGACCCCCAGGTGCTACCCCTGGTTCTCTGGCAGATTACTGAGAGCCGTGGGTCGATATGGGGGTCGATGGTCCTGGTCGAATTCTCCGACCCCCGGACCAAAAATTAGATTTTTAAGGTCCGATTTTGAGTTCATTTTCCATTCTTCCTCCTCCGTTTCGACTCGTCTCTTTTCCCTGAGTTGCTACAGTGCTAACTCTGCTACATTGGTCATTTGGGTTCCTTGTTTCAATGTCTACACCTTCCCTACAGGTATGTATCGTACCTTTACCTGTTTTTAGGTTCTCTTTTCTAGGTTTTTACCCGTATATCTCGTTTTCTTCAAATTAAACTTTTTCCAGTCGTAAAAATTTGATTTTTATTAGGGGCTTTTGTTATTGGTGACTTGAGGAACGAAAGCCCTCAAAAATATTTGGATTTCATCGGTTGGTTATCGAGAAACTCGAATTTTGCTCTTTTTGCCCTAATTTGTCAAAATTTTTGATTTCTCACAATTTCTTCAAATTGGATTCCATTAGCTAGGATTTCCTATTGTGTGAGTGTTGCAGGATATGTTATAACCTACATAAGTCCTCCTGCCCACGTGTATGGGTGAAAAGTGAGGCTTTTGGCCAACTTACGTCGTTATAATGTCCAAATTTTGGATTTTTCTACCCTACTAACATATTATCTGTTTTTTCTCTCTTATTTGTAGATACCATGGCTCGTACCAAAGTACCCAGAGTTCGCGATCCTCTTCGTTTCTTTTCCAACGAAGCCGAGGCACAGTATGCCCACTACGCTCGCTAGAAAGTAGAGGGAGGTCGTAAGGTGAACTAGACTGAGTTAGCCCTGTTCAATGTGGAGAGAGCATTTGATGATATGGGATGGCTCCCTATCATCACTTACGACGCGTGTACCCGTCCGGATTTGGTACGCCAGTTCTATTGTAACCTCCAGGTGTTGGGGGATTACAATAATGTTGAGAGGGGTGATGAGCTGCGCATCACGAGCTACGTCAAGGGAGTTGACATCTCGTTTGATTATCGGCAGTTGGCCGACCTACTGGGCATTTCCTATGCTGGCCCCATGGTTTTCTGTGCTCCTGGAGAGCCCCAGTTTTTCTCTCTTCAGATGAGGGCCGAGATCGACAGTCAGCTCATCCGACCTGATCGCTAGCAGATGAGAGCGTGCTATCTGCGTTCAGATCCACGGGTATATTGCAAGATCATACAGCACAACCTGATACCGCAGAGTGGTCCTTACGAGAGGGTCTCCCAGCTGACCCAGTATCTCCTATACTATATATGCACTCGGCAGCCCGTCTGCCTTCCATACATCATTATGCGTACCATGATCACTGCCACGTTGCCCAGTCACACTGGCAACCTTCCTTACGGTCGCATGATCACTACCTTGCTTACTCGCCTGGGGGTTGATTTAGTGGATGAGAAGATTCAGGAGAAATCTTTCTCATCGCCTCTAGATTGGGAGGCTATTTGCAAGATGGGAATGCGGGATGCCCAGGTCAGCGATGAGGAGAGGAACGCGATGGTGCGCCCTCACACTCGCGTAGAGATAGCTGACGCTGAGGCAGCAGCAGTAGCCGCTGGAGTTTATAGGGAGCCTGCTGATGATGATGACCGTCTGTACATGGATGTGGACTCCATACCACCTCCTTCACCTACACATGCTGCTAGAGCTAGTACTTCTTATGCGGCTGCTCCTTCACATGCGGCTGCTCCTTCACACCCACCTTCTGATATGATGGGGATATTGCATGAGATCAGGGAGGCTCAGGGCAGATCTGATCTGAGGATGGGGGAGTTACTAGACGCTCAGCGTGTGAGAGTGGATGAGCTACTAGACGCCCATCGCATATCAGACATGATGGGAGAGCTCATAGATGCTCAGCGTCGGTCCGATATGCGGATGGAGGAGCTTTTGGGTGCTCAGCGCGGGACTGATCAGCGGGTAGCTGATCTTATAGCTAGTCTTCAAACGACCCAGACTCAGATAGCCTGGTTGACTAGAGTCTACGCTGAGGATTATGACAGAGATCGTGAGGCACCGCCTCCTCCTTCACCTCCAGCCGGGTTGTGGACTATACTCTGCTTTAGCTATTTATATACGTTTGTTTCTCTCATTGTATTTAATATTGTTCCCCCTTTAATAGATGCATTATTCTCTTTTCAAATTAGGTCTCAAACATCACTTGTGCTTAGAGTGTGTTAATATTACAGTTTTTACTTTTATCCTATCTTAGTTCACAGTTCGACGTGAAAGTATGCTAGGTTAGCGGACACGGCCTGAGATGCTCTGATACCAAGTTGTCACACCCCAATTCTACACTCTTCAGAATGGTGTGATGAACCGCTAGCAAATCAACTGTTCAACCAGGATCTCGGACAGACGATATCCGTTTTATCTAAACCTCATACATCCACATTCATAATCAGAATAAATACACAATAGCGGAAGTCTTATAGTAAAATAAACGGAGAATCTACTGTGATATTAATATTTAAATAAAAAATTATTCTGTGTCAGCTAAGACATAAATAAATATCAAATACATGTCTTCACCAAATCCAAATAATAAAAATAACATCTAATCGAATACACATGAGTTGCACTCGCAAGAGGAGTCATGCGTATCCACTTCATCTTCAACTTCCACCGCTGCCATGTGCCTGTACACTGGAGCATTGACATAATCTTCGACGGTAGTACCTGCATCATCAACTAAAAATATTCGACGTCGAGGGGGTGAGCACACATCATGGCTCAGTGAGCAAACAAAACAATGCAACAATACATATGCATGCAATCAATTCATATCTTTGGTATGGTTTAAAGTTTGCAATATGCAATAGAAAGGTTTGGGTGGTCAAAGGTTAACGTTTATTGATCCCTCCTCTATACACAAGTGTGTGACACGGCCCGAAGATAACGTTTATCGTCGACTCACAAGCCCCCAATTCATGAACATTGTACAACAAAGGTTAACGTTTATTTCTGTACAGTACCATACCAATACGTAAGCCCCTGTTGGCGAGGGCTTACAAATTGGGCTCGCAACTAACCAATCCTAATGCCAAACAGTATTGCCAAGGCCTCACCCCAGCGTCCCTCAGAACGTCCATAGAGATAGAGCTAAGGCCCCCCGGTAGATTCAGAGACTACAAGGACCGAGACCACCCCCTGATACTCTACGACGTAATAGTTCTGCTAAAGTAATGGTGATACGACGATGCTAATGCACAAGACTTGAGTTAGAGATAGAGCTAAAGTGTTGAGGCCCAGCCTATGACACCCCCCTGATACTCGCTCGCATCAAGTACACCAACCACACACATACATTCACATGTCTATTCCTATCATCATCAACATTATCATGTTATAAACAATAAAGTAAATATGCATGAACAATAAATAGAAATATCGGATGACATGTTGAATGCACATTACAAGCATGTTCGCATAGAATCAAGCATAGCATTGGACTCAAGAAATAAAACAGTTTATTATTAATCAATTAGTTAAGAGTCTTGTTTCCTCACCTTAGCTTGCTAGTAGATCCTCTTTCAAGCTTTAAAATCACTTTTATACTGTTATTATATTGCTATAAGACCTAACAAAGCCGATAAAATTTAATTAGAACTAATTCTGAATTTAAAAACCATACTGTTAACTGGGGATCAGAGCTAGGGTCTGAGTTATGATTGACCCTGGGTGCGACCACCCCTATTCTGGGCTTCCCGAACACTGGGGGTCGATGCTCAGGGTCTGGTAGGGTCGATTGGCCATCGACCCCCCATGCAACCCCCTATGGGTTTTGTCGATTTTTCTTTCTTCCGCCCATTCTTCGTGTTTGGGGTCCTATGGCTTGCTCCTACAGTCCATTTCACACATGTTCTATGGCCTAGAACCATGATTCATTCACCTATATGGCTTTCATGATTTTCCCCATGGTTTTCCATGAAAACCTAACCATGGGTTGATGGTTTGGGTTTCTCCGAGATCATACCCTGTTCATTATCTACTCTATGGTCTTTAGAAACTCATGGAAATAGTATCCATACCTGAGAAGATTACTCCTTCTCTGCAACTCTTCTCCTTTTGCTTTCTTCTCTTCTTTCCTTCTCTTCTTCTTCTCTTCCTTCTCTTCTCTTTCTCTCAATTCAATTAGGGTTCTAAAAGGAGTGAAAGAGGCTTAGGGACGTCCTATTTATAGAGTAGAAACTCCTAAAATAAGTCTCATTGAGATTAGGAAGTAATCCCATTGAAATTAGAAAAGTTTCCTAATTTCTATTTTTACCGAGTATCGGGGGTCGATAGGGGGGTTCGGAGATCCCGTCGTCCCCTGGTCCTTAAAATGTCCGACCCCCCATATAAAATTGGGGGTCTGACTTCTATACTGGGGGGTTTGACCCTCCCTTCCTGGGTATGCGACCCTCCCCTTATTTATGTATTTTTGGGTCAGTTTAATACCTGGGATTGTGATCTCTTTCACGCACTTGGTCCATTTGGTTCAACCATGATGGGTAGACCTGGTTCAAGGTTGTAAGACCAGGTTAGTTTGATACGGATCTTACACGGACTGTATAGTTTTCGAGTCTGTCGGGGGGCCTTAGCTTTATCTCTATGGACGTATTGAGGGATGCTGGGGTGAGGCCTTGGATACACTAGATGACATTTAGGATTGGTTAGTTGCGAGCCCAGTTTGTAAGCCCTCGCTAGCAGGGGCTTACACATTGGTATGGGTAGGGCATCAGGGGAAGTGTTGGTGGTGTTTGATCCGGACACTTTAGCTCTATCTCTATTCCATAATGGGTGCATGTGGGATGAAAATTGTCACACCCCAATTCCACACTGTTCAGAATGGTGTGATGAACCGTTAATAAACCAACAGTTCAACCAGAATCTCAAATAGGCTATGTCCGTTTTGCTTAAACCATACACATCCACAATAATAATCAGAGTAAATACACAATAGCGGAAGTCTTAAATATTAAATGAACGGAGAATCTAAATGTGATAAACTAATTTAACCAATTATTCCCAAAAGGACTAAGACATAAACTTAAATAATTAATTCAATTACGTTGTCTGTATAATCTAAATAAAAGTCTAATCGAAAATACAGGAGTTGCACTCGCATGTCGAATCATGCGACTCCATCATCAATTCAGCATCCATCGCCGTCACATGTCCATACATAAGAGCATTCATATAATCTTCAACCATAGTACCTGCATCATCAACTAAAATATTTGACGTCGAAAAGGATGAGCACACATCACGGCTCAGTGAGTAAATAAAACAATGCAACAAACATATGCATGCATTTAATTCATATATGTGGTCTGGTATATATGTTTGCAATGTGCTATAGAAAGGTTCGAAGGCTGCCTCACCTTTATACATGAGTGTGTGAAGCCACCCAATGAATATCGGCATTGTCGTCCCACATGCACCCACCATGGAAACAGTGTACCCAATGGGTATTGGCATTAAAGTACCACATGCTCCCATACCAACACATAAGCCCCTATTGGCGAGAGCTTGCAAACTGGGCTCGCAACTAATCAATCCTAATGTCAAACAGTGTATCTAAGGCCTCACCCCAGCATCCCTCAATACGTCCATAGAGATAGAGCTAAGGCCCCCCGGCAGAGTCAGAGACTACACGGTCCGAAACCACCTCCCCTGATGCCCTATGACGTAATAGCTCTGCTAAAATAATGGCGATACGACGATGTTAGTGGACAAGACTTGAGTAGAGTTAGAGCTAAAGTCTGGTGACCAAAAAAAACCACAATGTCACGTCCTCCCCCTGATGCCCCACTCGCATCAAATACACTAACCACACACAAACATTCACATGCATATTCCTAACATCACCATCATCATCATGTTATAAATAAACGAAATTAAATATGCATGAACAGTAATAACAAAAATATTGGATGACATGTTAAATGCACAATACACACATATACGCATAGAATCAATCATGGTATAGGACTCAATAAGCAAAAGTAGCTTTTTATTATCCAATTAGTTTAGGTATTGTTCCCTCACCTTTGATTGAGTGTAGATCCTTGTTCAAGCTTTAAGAATCACTTTTAAATAACTAGGAAAACCTAACAAGTCAATAGATTCTAATTAGAATTAATTTCAACAAATTTAGACTAGCTGAAATCATAGGGTCGCAGGTAGGGTAGTACCTAGGGTCGGTTACCCAATCGACCCTAGGGGTAGGGTCAGACATGGGGTCGGTTATCAATCGACCCTATATGCGACCACACCCTCCCTGGGACTTCCCGAGGGTATGTGATCGATCCTGAGGTCTCGTAGGTTCATTCTAAGATTGTTCTATGGCTCATAACTATGATTTTTACACACTTTCCATTGCCTATGATGATTACTTCCATGAATTCCTTCGAAACTCATCCATGGATAGATGATTTGGGTTTCTCCTAATCCTAACTTCTTCATATTCCATTCTAGGCTCTTAATTTATGAGGGAATTAGACTCATACCTGAAGTTGGCTGAGATTCAGAGGTTTCTCTGAAGTTTCTCCTCTTCCTTAGCCTTTTTTCTAATTTTCCTTCTCTTCTTCTCCTTTTTCTCCTTCTCTTTCTCTCACTTTCAATTAAGGTTCTAAAAGGAGTGAAAGAGGCTAAGGGACGTCCTATTTATAGAGAAAAACCTCCCAAAATAAGTCCCATCGAAATTAGGAAAGGACTCCTTGAAATTAGGAAAGTTTCCTAATTTACGGTTTCAGTCTATCATCATAGGGTCGCACATAGGGTCGCAGGACCCGTTGACCCTATGGTTCTCAAGTCATCCGACCCTACGACTGAAAAGTCATGGGTTGGACTTCTATTGAGGTGGGGTCAACCCTACCTGTTTAGGCATGCGACCCTACCCTCAAATTTACTATTTTGGGATCAATTTCATACCTGGTTTTGTGATTTCCTTCACGCACTTAGTCCACTTGGCTCGACCATGATAGGTAAACCTGGTACAAGGTGGTAAGACCCGTTAGTTTAATACGGGTCTTACAACAATGGTGTTTGATCCATTGGGTGGATTCACACACTCATGTATAGAGGTACGGGGGCCACCAAACCTTTCTATAGCACATTGCAAACTTAAAAATCAGACCAAAGATATGAATTGAATGCATGCATATGTTTGTTGCATTGTTTTGTTTACTCACTGAGCTCAAGTTGGAGAGCTGACCCTCGCGCACGTAATTCTTTTTAGTTTCTAATGTTGCAGGTGTTACCGTTGAAGATTATATGAATACGCCAATGTATAGACAAATGGCGGCTATGGATGTGCAAGCTGTGGAGGACGATTATGGCTTGTCAATCTAGTGTTTCAACTATGTTTACGCTTAGTATTTAACTTTCGTATTTTAATACTTATAATATGTATTAATTATGTTTTGGTTAATTGAAGATAACTGAATCATTTAATTATTTATTATGTAGACCTCAGTTCATTATTAATAAGACTTCTGCTATTTACTCAATTATCTCTGATTGTTACTGTGGAATGTGTTTTGGTTTAACATAGTTGGCATAGCCTATACGAGATCCTGGTTTGAACAGTTGGTTTTCATGACGGTTTATTACACCATTGGTTAGTTCAAAATTGTGGTGTGACAGTAAATGACCATAGGATGTGGATCCTATGGTCAGGCAATGCTGGTGCTTCTGCCCTTGTGGACAGCCATGCGCATTCCTCAGGGGTTTGAAATCCTATTTAGATCCAATCTTGGCTCTCCAAGATCATTCCTTGACCGCAATCCCCTTGATACGCCGAAGATTAATCCAAAGATCTGGTACGTACGGATACCCATGTGCTTCTTCCCACTATTGTTAATACGTCTATAGAGAGACATCTAGCAGGAAACATGTCACCTTCCCAGTATGATTTCTGGGTAGACACATGTTACGAGTAGATAAGCCAAGAAAAATATGCTAACAATAGTTGCCCCTCGCTTATGTGGACTTGTCGAGTTCAAAGGAGCAATCCTAATTCCATAATATATTTCGTTCCAAGTCGCTACAGTGGATTATAAGGTGCATGGAACTGTGGTGCCTAAATTGTTTGATGTCATGCTTCTTAAGTTGCTACCTTTTTAAAGAATGCAACAACGACTTAGAAGACGCTGCGATGATTTAGGAATTGTAGCAACGACTTAGAAATTATAGTGACGATTTAAGAACAGTTGTGACGACTTTGGGAGATGTGGTTTCCCTTCAGCGAGGTACCACTTGGTCATTCTTGTTTGAGCTTGAAGTTTGTAAGTCATCGGCTTCTGATATTTTGGTCAGTGCAAAACTATTCCCGCACAATTTGAAGTTATCAAAGGTGTGTAGTTGCCATAGAAGAATTCAAAAATAACTTTTTTGGGTAACTTCCCAAAATATATTTCAATTATCCCACCCATCATGATTACACGACGATTCGGTATGTACAGTTAAAGAGTAGTAGCCTCTAGGGAAGTGCCACGCATCGAAGCAGCTGTTTCCATTAGGCCATGGTCTTTACATTTGTACAGAAATGACATCACCACACATATTTGTTTCCACATTTTAAAGCATAGCATTTAATGTGATGGGCGAGGATTGGATGCGAAGAGTGGTTCATCTATTTATCGAGTGAAGGGGCCCCATCTTCCTCGCTGATTATGACAAAGGAAGAGGATTCAGTTTATTTCATAATGATGAACTTCGAATTCCACAATTTTTCTATATCCATCGAAAGGTGATAAAAACTCATTGGAGGAATTCTTAATCACTTTTGGTTTCTTGATCAATAGAGTCTCTGGAGCAGAGGAAGTTCTTCTTCATCTTCTCCGGTGCCGTTTCTCACTTCTTTACTGCTTTTCCATTGTAAGTTCTCTTTCTTCCTTCTTTGTCATTTATTTGATTGTCCACCATTTCTTTTAGAGTCGTCTTTAGAGTTATCCATGTCTAGACTTTTTGATCTTCCTGGGACGGTGCCCTCAGAACCTAACAAACCCATATTTGGTTGGTTTCCAGAGGAGTACATTGCGTGGAACTTTTCGGTAACCCGGGCACTGTCAAGGCATAGAGCACCGGTGAGGTCTACTGATCACAAGGCTGTTGTAGCCAAAGCGCTACCCATAGTAGGGGATGAAAAGCTACCCATAGACGTTCTGTCCTATGTCCCTGGGTCTAAGGGGACAATCACTAGCATCTTCACTTTGTTGGCCGAGAAAGAAAAAGAATCTAGGGTGCCCTTACCATTTGTGATTCCAATGTCGAAAGCCCCAGCTCTTCCTGAGGAAATTAGAAATATTGCAATCCCTTCTCCCACCGAAGTGGAGGCTACTAGGGTAACAAGCAGACTGACCAATGCGAAGATTAATAGTTTCTTGGCTGAATTCCCAATCGATGGCCATTACTATACTAGGGTCCCTCGAAGGGCGAATTTGCTTGTCGGCCCCATAGGACATAAATGTGCATATACACCAAGTTTTCCAGTTCAGGGTTCAACCTCCCTGTTCCTCTAGAGGCCGTTAAAATCCTTCACTACTATGGTCTAGTCTTAGCTCAAATTCAAGCCAATTCGTGATCTATGATCCTAGCTTTTATTGTCTTCTTTCGAAGACTGGGGAGGATACTGAGCATTGACCAGTTCAGACATATGTATATGCTAAACAAGGCTAATTCGTCCATTAAAGGCATACCTAAGTCGGGTTTATATTTCTTTAGTAAGCAGCCTTAAGCCTTCGAGATCTTGAGTAGGAAAAGAAACAAGGTTCCTCTTTGGTCGCACAAATTCTTTTTCGTGGGCCACCACGACATGAAGTCCATGCCGTTGGTAAATGTGTAGAACTTTCCAAAAGTGGGTGATCTAAACCTACTTCTAACCTTGGGCATGGAGGACAAGCGAAGCCTTTCCATGGTGGAGTCTGGTTCCACGATCAATTATGAGGATCTCACTTCCCCCCTTCTACCTTACCCTAGCGACTTTGGAAAGGGAGATGATGTTTTTGTTTACATGACGCCCCCAGGATTCCATTTCACTATGGAGAGTTCAAGTAAGCCGGAAGTATATAACTTGTGTGTCGACTTGATGTCTGGTTTCTTTTGACACTAATCACTTTTCCTTCGATGATTTCTACAGTGGGGAAAACTTCTCTTGATTTCGACGCAGTCATTAGATTACAAGAGTAGCAGTTGGCGTCAAGGTGGGGGCGAAGGTCCCTCCAAGAAAATGGGCAAGAAGAAGAAAGCTTCCCGCACCAAAGCTAAAAAATCTCAGGAAGAGTGGTCTGATGATGAGGGTGGCGGTGTTCAATCTTGAAAGGAGGCAAGGACCGACACTGGTTTCACACCTACAATTTAGTCAGAGGGGTCTTCTCCCATCATCCCTCCTTCTGAGATAGAGGTGGCTTCCGTCGGTGTCCCTCTAGCTTTTTAAGAAGCTATTAGGATTTTAGCTAGCGTCCCCCTTGCACCATCATCTCACAAGCTATAAGGGGAGACTTCCAGGTCGCCTTCATGAGTGCCTTTGGAGCCTATCGCTGCTGGGGCGACAGTTGAGATAGTGAGGTCAGTGTCGAACTCGCCGATTGTGACCACGAGCACATCACGTCCCCATGGTAGGACCAAGTCGCTTGTGCCTACCCTTCCTCCGACGAGGTCACTCCCTGGTGTGTTTGAAAATGCATCTCCAAAAAGGGTTGTGAGGGTCCTTATTGGTCGACTTGGCAAGTCGATTGGGCGGATAGTGCGATGGTCAGGCCCAAAATCACCCATCAGGTGGTAAAAGGTATGTGTCTTCCCGTGGACCAGAATGTGCTTTCAACTAGATGACAAAGGATGCTCTTCTCCAGGCAGAAAAGTGGCACCTTACTAGTGTGATATCCATTTTCTTGGATTCCTTATGTTTCACTATGTTCTCTTTCTGACTTCTTGTGTTTCTTCTACAGCTTGTGAACATATCGTTGTCTCGTTACATCCGTAACCTTGCTAAGTCTAGTAGGTTGGAGTTGGCAGAGTCAAAGCTCAGATCTACTAAGAGGGCACTGGAGGAGGCCCAGAGGGTCTGTCGAAAGTATTTTGAAGACAAAAAGGTTCTGACTAAGAAGCTCGAGGCCGTCGAGGGTCAGGTTACTGCAGAAAACTTGGGCAAGGATGAAGCGGAATCTGAAGTGACTAGACTGAAGGTGTTGCTTGAGGAAAATGAGAGGACTGAGTCGGACCGTATAAGTCGGACCGTATAAAGCAACAAGAGATGGCTGGCGAAACCATTGAAGACCTTCAAGCTAAGCTTAAGGAGGCTGAAATGGGGGTTCCCGAGAAGATCGACCAGGCCATCATCAATTTCAAGGCCTCTGAAAAGTTGGATACTTTCGTCTAAGAGATGCCAGAGAAGAAAACTCTTTGTACTACAATCGGTGGAGCTTCATTTTTTAATGGAGTATACAACTTGTTTTATTTTTTGCGGAAAAAAATATCAGACTTTGACTTCTTTGGATATCCTTTGAGATTGGACAAAGTTCCTTATTCTTCTGAAGGGGAGGATAAAGGCGATGGTGCTGAAGATGAGGGATCCGAAGACAAGTTCCAATGCGAACCACATGCTCTGGCAGTGATCCATCCTTCTGCTGCCATCATTGATGTGGTTGATTCTCTGGATTCCCAAGTTATAGACGAGCAGCTCCAACTCAATCAAGAAGGTTCTTTCAAGGATGCCGGGACAAACATAAAGGTTGCTAAGCAGACTTCTTAATCCAGTTCTCTTTTTTTCTTTCTTTTTTTTTCACCCTCTAGTGCTTTTTGACTCTTTGTACCTCAGAGGTTGTAACTTGTAATTTGCCCTTAGAATTTAATGAAAATTTGGCTATTTCCAGATTTTCCAGTTGATGTCGTGTATAAACTTTTCTTAACCTTTATGTCTAATCGTTATAATCTATTTATAGGATCTTTTGGACATTCTCTCGGACACCCTTGCGGGGGCTGAAGTCCTTCATACATAGTTCCAAGAAGCTGAGGCAACATTGGGTAAGGCTAACATAGCCATGGCTAGCGTTAAAGAGTCTCGAGGAACTGAGTGCAGAAAGCTGCGATTATGAGCAGAGAAGGCAGAGAGGCAATATTCGATCGCTCATATGTTACATGCCGAGTTCTATAGGGAGCTTCAATTGTTGAGAACTTACCGAGATGATCTTTTGAAAGATGGTGCTACTGACCGGTGACTTCGAATTAGTGTTGAGCACTGACTAATCTCGCTTGTGAAAAAACTCACCAAGGCAGAAGAGGCTTTGGCCTATTTCATGGGGTGTTCTAGGCATGAGGGTTATTATTACAATCCTCACCCTTCTCTAGATGCCATCTATCAGACTATGTGGTGGCAGTAAGCTAAAGCCGATCGTGAGACCAGAAGGCCAACAAAGAGATTATTTGAAGCTGTAGAGTGCCTTAGGAGTTCTACCATTGGCATGGTTAGGAGTGTGTCTATATAGTATGTATGCCCCTCGGCTCCATGACAAATTGGTAAAGCTGTAATGGAGTCGACTTGTAAGCTTTTTCTTTTCGTAATAAAATAAAATTTGTGATTTCTACTTATGCGCAGAGTTAGGCTATTTGTCGCATTCATCCACCTTACTGTCGTGCATTCTTTACTTTGCTTGCTTCAGTTTGGGAGTGTAAGCTATATTCCACATGGAGTTTCCTTTGTCCAATGTACCTTGAACCTTGAAAATCTCTTTTCATAAGTTCCTAAGGGTATTAATTTGACAGTTACCCATTGGCTAGCAGGGTGCTTCCACATGTAAAGTAGCCTCCTTTTTGAACCATTGTGATGGTTGACATTTGATTTGACCATTTTCTTGATGGTTTCTTATGGATTTCAATAGTTTGAAATCTAGAGGGAACCATTTTTGGTAGCATTTATATATTCCCTTGGGGTGGATATTTTGGGATCGTTTTCCGCTTAAAACTGCATCCTTTTTCTTATACAATTTTCTTTTTGTGGTTTTCTTCCCCAAATCCTCCTTTCTTCATTTTTCTTTGCTATCTTGAAGAATGTCTTCTTCACATACCCATGCTGGGAATGTTTCTTTTGCTGGAAGTCCGTCCCCCCCCTCAAGGGAGCAGTTAGGTTGTAGTGACTATCGCTCCGTTATGAAACAAGGGGAGGTGTTCCTATTTTTTTCTACTTTTGGGATTCTCGGAGACTTTGAATGTAGGACTGCTAAAAGTGATGAAGCACCCGATGTTGTAAGCCTGTATGAAATTTGCATCTTCAAGGAGATGTTTAATTCTGGTTTCCACTTGCCTTTTCCAAACGAGGTTTTTTTCAATTCTGAAGTACTATCAACTTGCGCCTTGGCATGTGCAACCAAATTCTTGGTGCCACTTAATTTCTTTCATCTTGTTCTTCCAAAAGCTTGGTCGTATCCCATTTGTTGGTTTATTCAGAGCGATATACCGCCTTAAAGAGGAGAAAGGGTTTGATTTTAGATTTCCTGTTCTCACAGGGTGGTGTTTTTTCAAGACAAGATCCCACGCCTCGAAGATTTTGGGTTCTCAGAGGGGATCCCTCCAAAACTGGCGTACTTTTTCCTTTTCTTAGGGTGTAAGGATAAGTCTCCTTTCCTTGTAAGTAATCTTTGGAGCTCCCTCGACGATGATGAAGCAAAGGCGCTAAACGAGAAACCTGAGTTGTCCCATGATGATTCTGACTCTTTTAAATTTTTCGAGAAGCACGTACGTAAATTCTAGTATTTTCATACTGAATTTGCAAAACCTGATTTTTGGCCATTTATTCAAGCTCAATCCATTTCCGTTGTATCGGAGTCGAAGAGTAGAGAGAGTGACACTTTCACTGAGAAGGAGAACTCGACGGAGGCCAATGAAGATGTTTTGTCCATTCCTGGTAATTCTACTGATCATATCCTCGAGTCAGCTTCGATTATGCTTTTCTTTTCTGCTTTAACTGCTCTTGTTCCCAAGGGTCTAAATCACTGGAGAGCATTCATGCTCAAGCAGGGCCATTAGGGCTTCTTACTGTCTAAAAGGGAAGGTGGCGCAAGAACGAGGGCCTCTTCCAGAACGGAGAAGACAGTCGTTGCCTTTAGAAGTCTCCGATTCTTCCAATGACTATAATATCCCCATGGATTCTCCAGAGAAACCTACAACTCAAGCACCTTTGTTTGGGGAGTCAAGTAGGTTTACTGAAGGAGAAATCTTTCTTCCGGATTGGTCTGTGAAGACCACTAATAAAGGCTTGCATGATGTTTCGGTGGCTAGGGATCTTCTTCGTGGGATTTGCCTCCTAGGGGATTAGGAGTTTGTCACTAAGAGGTCTTCCAGTGAAGTGGACAGTGTGGTTTCTTCAGCTTTGTACAGTGTGAGTGTTCTAACTCTATATGTACTTGCTATTCTCTGTTCGGTTTCTGATTGTGTGTTCTGTTGTTTGTAGGTCGCTAACTGTTTCCGTGGGGCTTCTACTAGATTTGAATCTCTGGAGTTCAAGTATGCAGAGGCTAAAAAGAAGTTGAAGGTGGTAGAGGAAGCCCTCGTGAAGGAAAGAGAGAGTAGAAAAGATGAGATTAATTCGCTGCGGGCCAGGACGTGGAAAGCCTTGGAGAAATCAAATGCTTCAGCGACAGAAAAAGCTGCGGTGTTGGGGGGAATTATATAATATATTATAAAATTTATGATTGTTTGATATGATTTATAATGTCTATTTATAATTAAAATAAATCGATATAATTCATTATCTACAAATAGGTGAGTAGCTCTTTATCATTATTAGAATAATCTATTAGGTGATTGTTTATATTTCTCATTATATAATGTATTATGTTTAGTGGTACCAAACGTTTTTAATCATAATCTAATCATAATGGATTTATTACAAATAGTAATACATTATATAATACACCAAAGAGACCAGAGGATTGAGTTTGCTTTCCATCGTGGAGAAATTTGTAAGTTTGCTTTCCTTCATGGAGAAATTTGTAAGTGCGAGTAAAAGTTCTGCTCTTTGCACAACTTCGTGTTAACGAAGGATCCAAGCTTCGATTTTTTTGATTTTGGTGAAGTGCCATCCTCCTCAGAGTTCGATGAATGATGCTATTATGTTTTCTTTTTGAACTCTTGTTTTATAATTTACGACTGTAATCGTACACTTTTTTTCTTCTTTCATGAAGATATCTGAAACTTTTTCTATGCCGAGCTTTACATGTCCTTTCACCTTATTTTCATGAACTTTGGAATGTTCCATTTTCCTCAAGTTCATAGTTGGTGTGTGGTGCATGCACTTGGTTCTGAGCAACATAGGAAATCGTTAGACCCCATATTACATACGTTGCTTTTCAGCAAGTTATGTCTACCATTAAATACGTGAGTTGCTGTATAATTAACTTGTGGGGTGGTTACAGGAACATAGCCTAAGTGTTTCACAAGTCGGTGCTATAGCGGCTCACGTCAGGGTATTGCTCAGGAATTCACAAGGCAAAAGATTGAGATGTAAGATATTTCATTAAAGTTTCCTCATGTCCATTACATCAATGATAGAATTTTTATAAATTTTTTGAGTGCTAGGGCTTATCGAAATATTTTTCTTTCCTCTTTTCGAGGTGGCAAGTCCCTAGCCTGGTGATGCGGACAACTCTATATGGTCCCTCCCAAGTTAGCAGTAATTTGCTCTGCTAGGAAGGTTTGGATACTGTAGTACGGCGAAGCACCCAGTCGCCAACCTTAAATTGTCTAGCTCAGACATGCGAGTTGTAATACCTGGCTATCCTTTGTTGGTATGCCAGTGTCCTGTTCAAAGCATTGTCATGGATTTCCTCCAGTAGGTCTAAGTTGGCCCTTATCATGTCCTCATTATTCTGGGTCTAGTCGTAGTTGAAGATCTTGACAGTGGAGTGAATGGCCTCCACTGGTATGACTGCTTCCATTCCATACACTAGCATGAAATGTGTTTTACCAGTGAGCATCCGGCTCGTAGTACGTAGGATCAGAGGACACTCGGTAACTCATCAAACCATTTTCCTTTGGCTATCCCGAGTTGTCAAGTTATTCCTCAGGAGATGGTTTTGTTTATGGCTTCCACCTGGCCATTAGCTTCTGGGTGATATACAGTTACGAACCTGTGCTCGATGTTGAACCCTTCACAAAAGACTCTGAATTGTTCCCCATTGAATTGTGGTCCATTATCTGTTATCTGTATTTTTGGGATGCCATATCGGTATATGATGTTGGTTTAGAGGAAACTTTTAATTTGGTCCATCTCGGTTGACACTACAGCTTCAGCCTCGATCTATTTGGAAAAATAATCCACTGCGACGATGAGATATCTTTTTAAGTATCTAGCCCTGGGCATCTAACCAACAATGTCTAGCCCCCACATTGCTAATAATGGGGGGCTGTTGATAATGGATTAAAGTTTGTTTGCGAGCAAATGGCTGACTGTAGCATGCTTTTGGCATTTTTCACAATTTATTACGTACTCGGTGCAGTTGGCTAGCATTTTTGGCCAAAAATATCGTTAACCTAAGAGTCTTTGGCAGAGGGCACGGCCGCCTATATGGCTGCCACAAATCCCTTCGTGAACTTCCCACATTACATCATGGGCTTCCTTTGGGGTGAGGCACAGCAAGAAAGGACGAGTGAGCGACTTACAATATAATTTTTCATCCATGACTATATATTGGCAAAATTTTGCTTGAACTCGGTGCCTTTTCAATCTGTCTTCTGGTAGCTCGCTAGGTTTAATGTAGGTCCTTATAGGGTCAATCCAAGTCATCTCATTGTTGATTTGCTGTATGTTGACTTCTTTGGCTATGCTTTTCTCCTTGAGGACTTCAATGTATACCGATTTGTCAAAGTTAAAGAGGTCTTCTGCTAGAAACCGAGATAAAGCATCAGCTTCTATGTTGTTTTCAAGGTCCACATTGCTTATTTGGTATTCTTCAAAAAATCCAATTGTGACTTTGCTTTTTCTAGGTATGCTAGCATGTGAGATTGTTTGGCTTCATTTTCCCTCTTGATTTGTCTTAACATGACTTGTGAGTCACTGTAGATGTCTAATCTTTTTACCATCAAGAACTTCGTTAGTCTGAGTCCGGACAAGAGGGCTTTGTACTTTGCTATGTTATTTGTAGCATGGAAATCGAAATGAAGAGCAACTAGCACTCTAAGGTTTTCAGGACTAGTGAGGATTACCCTGCCCTCGAGTGCTTGTCGTTCAAGGATCCATCCATGTATAAAGTCCATGTTGGAGAAGGTTCAACTTTTTTTTTCTTCTTTTTCTACCAAATATCTTCCTCCGCCAGGGTCTTTTCTATCTCAGTGTTGTCTTCTTCTGTGGCTTCTAGCTTGAAATCAGCTAATACTTGTGCTTTTATTATCGTCCTTGGGTGAAACTATATGACGAACTCTCCAAGTTCTATCGCCCAATTCACAAGTCGTTTGGAGATATCCGGGTGTGCTAGAATCTTCTTCAAGGGTTTATCTATTAGCACTAGGATGGTATGGGCTTAGAAGTACATTCGTAGTTTTCTGGCTACAGTAACAAAAGCGAGGGCTAACTTTTCAACGGTTTTGTGTCTGGTCTCTGTGTCAAGTAGTATTTTACTGATCTAATAAAGTGGCCTTTGAACCTTATCTACCTCCTTTATCAGAACCGAACTCACTGTTGCAGTTGGGATAGCGAGGTCGAGTTGTAGTTGGTCGCCAACTTTGGGATACGCAAGTAGGGGTGGTGAGGTCAGAAAGATTTTTAAATCGTCAAAAGCCTTTTATCATTATTTTGTCCATTCAAAGGGTTTGGCTCCCTTCAAAGTCTTAAAGAATGGTAAGCATCTATCAGTCAATCTGGACATGAATCACCGTAAGGTAGCGATTTGGCCTGTCAATTCTTGTACTTGCTTTGGTTTTGTTTGGGCCAACAATTGCATAATGGTGTCAATTTTTGGTGGGTTGGTTTCGATGCCCCTATTGGACACCATGAAGTCTAGGAATTTTTTGGATCCTATTCCGAATGCACACTTAGTGGGATTAAGTTGCATCTGGTGGCCGTAGAGGACTTTAAATGTTTCTTTTAGGTCGGCTAAGTGGTTGGTGTCCTTCTTGCTTTTCACTAGGAAGTCATCTACGTAGACATTCATATTTCTTCTAATCTGATTTTTGAAGACCTTGTTTACTAGCCTCTGGTAAGTCGATCCTGCGTTCTTGAGGCCGAAAGGCATTGCCTTGTAGCAGTAGAATCCGCTACTAGTGATGAAGGCTGTATTGATTTTGTCTGGCTCATACATCTTTATCTGATTATACCCAGAGTAGGTGTCCATGAAAATCAACATTTCGTGGCCTGCAGTTGCATCAATTAACCTATCAATTTTAGGGAGAGGGTAGTAATCCTTAGGGCAAACTTTATTCATATAAGTGTAATTGATATAAATTCTCCATTTACCATTGGACTTTTTCACCATCACTACATTTGAAACCCATTGGGGGTACTTGACTTCCTTAATGAAACTAGCAGCAAACAATTTATCTACCTCTACTTTGATAGGGGCTTCGTGATCAGGAGCGAAGTTTCTCTTCTTCTGATGAACCGGATTGAATTTAGGATCAATCACAAGTCGGTGATCCATCAGGTCCCTTGGTATCCTAGGCATGTCGGATGCAAACCAGGTGAACATGTCGAGGTTATTTTTCAAAAAGTTGATCAAGTTCTCCCTTTGTTCACCTTTCAAGGAGGACCCTATCTAGAAATATTTATGTGGTTCCTCTTCCAAGATGGGTACCTGGTCCAGCTCATTAACAGGAGTTCCTCATTCCTGAGTGAAGTTATCTCGGAGGTCTTTAATCTCGATTGATTGCGTCAATAGTTTATTACCACTGTTATTGAGATCGATCTTGTAACACTTGTGGGAGAGTTTTTTGTCGACCCTGCAGAATCCTATGCCATTCTCAATGGGGAACTTCATGACAAGATAATAGGTTGAGATATAGGTTCTCAGTAAATTGAGTCCTGGTCGGCCTAGAATCACGTTGTGGCTTGAGGGCACATCCACCACTAGGTAAGCTATCTGGAAGGTCCTTCTTCTGGGTTTGATCCCTACCCGGGTCTCGACCGTGATTCCACCTTTCACTTGTACCATGTCTTCAAAAAAACTAATCAATGAGTATATAATCAGCTGTAGTCGTTTCTCGTCTAGGTTCATACCCTTGAACGCATGGTAGTACAGTATGTCCATGGAATTATCGGTGTCCACTAGAACCCGTTCGACTTCATTAACTTTATCTATCACCATTGTGATGACGACTGCATCCTTGTGTAAAACTTTGATATCAATTAGATCTTTGTAGGAGAATGTTATGACATCCCCTGTATAATATGGTTCTACGGATGAGGATGCATTGCAATGCTTTTGGCATACGCGATACCACTGCTCTTCTAGGTGTTCCTAGCAGTAGGGCCCCTGATTATCGAGTTTGTGTAATGCTCTAGGATAACCAATCAAGTGCCATGGGGTTCCCATTCCTCCTTTGTGGGCAGTCGACATTGTTCCTCTGATGTGCCAATGCGTTTAAGCTGTGGGCTGGGGCTCCTTTGACAACTTGAATATCGTTCTAGTGAGTCTTTGCCTTCTAGAATAAGATTCTTGAAACTTTGTATTAAGTTAGCAATTACCTCCTCAAGTTCGTAGTTGGTCTACATTGCATCCCATGACTTCTAGTTTGGGTAGAACACTGAGAACCATCTTGTCAGGTTGGTCACTGCTTCTTCTACTTGTGTAGTGCTTAAGGTTTTATGAGTTGGAATGTGTCCTCTAGTCTATGGCTGTCCCATTAATCGGTTTGCAATTGATGTCACCGATTTTATTTTTCAGGGGGACTCGGGTTCATCATCAGAATCATTATTGTCTTTGCGACCATGCTTGGGTTCCACATCTTCATGGTCATCAATGACTTGCTTTCCTTGCCGACCTTTTATTTTGGGTTTTCCTATGAACTCTTTAGCATGACTGTGCTTGATTAGATCTTCTATTGCATACCTGAGTGCTCGGCACCCTCCGTGTCGTGACCATGGTTACGGTGGTACTTGCAATATTTCTTTATCGATCGGTGCTTTGGGTCTGCTTTCAACTTTGGTGGGTCCTTTAGATCCAATGGGGTACCCTTCAGCTCGAACATTACTTCTGCCATGGGTAAGTTTAGAGGAGTGAAGGCATCCCAATCAAACTCTACCTTCGTTACTTGTTTTGCAGGAAAATTGCCTTTTCCTGACTTTTGTTTTTTGGTGGGCTGTGTTGATGTCTTCACTTCTGCTTGTGACTCGATTCTTTTTTCTCCCGCTGCCTTTTGTTTACCTTGCTTTAAAAGCAAAGCATCATTGGCTGCAACATACTTATCACACCAAGCTCACATGTCTTTAAGATCTACAGGTGGTTTTTTGGCCAGCAACTTCAATAGATCAGGATCGGTCACCCTGTCGTACAGGGCTGTCATCTTTACGTATGGGCTAAGATTCTTTATTTCCAGCATCTCGTTGTTGAATCTGGCCAAGAATTTTCTCAAAGTCTCACCTGATTTCTACTTGATTGTCATCAAGTAATTGGAATCTTTCCTTGGTGGAGCTTGAGTTTGGAAGTGATCGAAGAAATGATCACTCAACTCGTCAAAACTATGGATCGAGTTGACAAGGAGGTTATTAAACCAAAGTTGACCTAGTCCCTTCAAGGTGGAGGGAAATACTCTGCAGAGAATGGCATCATTGTACCTATATAGGAGCATCATGGCAGAATAGTTGTCTAGATGCAGCTGAGGATCTGTAGTTCCATCGTAGGGGTCGACCTTGGGCATTCTGAAGTTGTCTGGACCTAGTGCATTAATTATTTCCCAAGAGAAAGCCATTTCGGCTGATATTCCCTCTACCTGTGCATAATCATTTGGTTAGCTTACTGCTTTTCCATGTCACTGAGCTTGGCTTGCATGGCCAGTATCTGTTGCTCAAGAATTCCTGGATCCGCAGTGGCTGGTGTTGCATTAGTGACTCTGGCAAAGTCAACTACGAGATTATCAGCTGTAGCATTGACCTCTGTGGCCCTCCAATGGGCTCTAGCAATGTCAACATGCCTCTGTACTCCATCAGCATCATCTTCACGCCTGGGTCCTAGGCTATCATGCATAGAGAGGCTTCTCGAACGGCTGGAAGATGTTGCTTCCTCGACTACGTAGTTGGTGTCATCTTCTTTGGAGATGAGGTCTGGTATTTGTTGTTGATGGCTAGATGATGGGTGAGCCGATCTATGCGAATGTATGGATTGTCCAGATCCTATCCTTGTCCCTCTAGCCATTCTTTTTGGCTTGCACCACAACAAAGCAGGTGGCAGCATGACCGCCTTAGTTAATGTAGCAATCTGCTATATGAGAGCGTTAAACTGTTCTATGGTGACATATTGGCTTGCCGGTGGTAGTGGGGGAATTCCAGTGGGAGGATTTCCCCCGTAATCTCCTTCCTCTTTGTTGTTCGGAGGTTGGTTTATGTCGTTTCTCCTAGCATTATTTCTTGTGGTCACCATTTTGAGCATAGATCACACCATAGACGTTTCTCAATGAATAGTCAAGGTCCCACGGTGGGAGCCAAACTATTGTTGTTGAAACTGGGCTAGCTAATGTGTCGTGTTCCTTGCAAGATAAAATAAATGTTGTTGGATCCGGACAATGATGTCCGATGTCCACTTCGACGATCAAGTCAGTAACAGAGTAAACAATGTGGAGCTTACTAGAAGATGGTAAGCTCTTTAAAGAGGTGGGAACCCTGAGTATTCTTAAAGAGATTAGGAATCAGATCTTGTCCTTTCCTATGATCACCGAGTAAATATATATAGAGGATGCACCTATTGCTCGAGCATATATGATGTCCGATGTTGGAGCGAGTGTGACTGGCAGATGTGACTATTGTATCCAATCAAGACACCGTAGATGACCATAGGATGTAGATCCTATGGTCATGCAAGGCCTGCGCTTTAGCCCTTGTTGACAGCCATGCGTGTCACACCCCAATTCTGCACCAACCAGAATAGTGTGATGAACCATCAATAAATCAACGGTTCAACCAGGATCTCGTATAGGCTATTCCCACTTTGTTAAACCAAAACACATTCCACATTAATCAAAGGTAATAAAATAAATAGTGAAAGTCTTACAGATAATGAACTGAGGTCTAGTCATGATAAATAATTAATATTCTATTTATCTCCAAGTAACCAAAACATAATTTAATAAATATTACAATATCCAAATATGGAAATTAAACACTAAGCATATCCATAGTTGAAACGCTAGCTTCACGAATCACAATAGTCCTCCATAGCTTGCGCATCATAGCTGCCACCCGTTTACATGTTGGCTTGTTGACATAATCTTCAACCGTAATACCTGCAACATTAGAAACTAAAAGATTTGTGCGCACGAGTGTCAGCTCTCCAACTTGAGCTCAGTGAGAAAACAAAATAATGCAACAAACATATGCATGCATTCAATTCATATATGTGGTCTGGTATATAAGTTTGCAATGTGCTATAGAAAGGTTCGGAGGCCACCTCACCTCTATACACAAGTGTGTGGAGCCGCCCAATGAATATCGGCATTGTCGTCCCACATGCACCCACCATGGACAAGTATACACCCAATGAAAACGGCATTGTTGTATGGGCTGCCCATACCAATACGTAAGCACCTATTGGCGAGGGCTTGCAAACTGGACTCGCAACTAACCAATCCTAATGTCAAACAATGTATCCAAGGCCTCACCCCAGCATCCCTCAATACACCCAGAGATAGAGCTAGGGTCTGGTGACCAGGACACACCACAATGCCACGTCCCCCTTGATGCCCTACGATGTATTGGTTCTGCTAAGGTAATGGTGATACAACGATGTTAGTGGACAAGACTTGAGTAGAGATAGAACTAGAGTCAGATGACCAGGACACACCACGATATCACGTCCTCCCCCTGATGCCCCACTCGCATCAAATACACTAACCACACACAAACATTCACATGCCTATTCCTAACATCACCATCATCATCATGTTATAAATAAACAAAATTAAATATGCATGAAAAGTAATAGCAGGAATAGTAGATGACATGTGATATGCACATTACAATCATATAATCATAGAATCATACATGGCACTGGACTCAATAAACGAAAATAGTTTATTATTAGCCAATTAGTTTAGGTCTTGTTCCCTCACCTTTGGTTGCTAGTAGATCCTCATTCAAGCTTTATGAATCACCTTTAAAATCACTAGAAAGATGTAACAAGTCGATAGATTTTAATTAGAATTAATTCCAACAATTTAGACTAGCTAAAATCATAGGGTCGCAGGTAGGGTCGCAACTAGGGTAGCAGTTTCTACGACCCTAGGATGTAGGGTCTTAGATAGGGTCGGTTCTCCGTCGACCCTATGTGCGACCCCACCCTCCTTGGAACTTCCCGAGGGCATGGAGTCGATCCTGTGGTCTTGTAGGGTCAGATATCATTCGACTCTACGTGCGACCACATGTATTCCAAGTCGACCTTTCATTCTCAAGTCCATTCTTTCATGTTTGGATCCTTTGGCTTACTTTCATGGTCCATTCCATGATTGTTCTATGGCTCAAAACTACGAGTTATACACTATTCATAATCCATAATGATTTCCTCCATAGAATCTCTTGAAACTTGTCCATGGATGGATGATTTGGGTTTCTCCTAATCCTATGTTCTTCATAACTATTCTAGAATCTCTTATTCATGTAAGGAATTAGGTTCATACCTTTATTCAGATGTTTCTCTGAGCTTCCTCCTCTTCCTTAGTCTTTTTCTTTAAGTTTCCTTCTCTTCTTCTCTTCCTTCTCTTTCTCTTGCTCTCACTTTCAATTAGGGTTCTAAAAGGAGTGAAAGAGGCTTAGGAACGTCCTATTTATAGAGAAAAACTCTCCAAAATAAGTCTCATTGAGTTTAGGAAAGATCCCCTTGGAATTAGGAAAGTTTTTTAATTTTCGGTTCGTGCTGTTTTCCTAGGGTCGATCCTTGGGTCGCATAATCCGAGACCTATGCGACCCCACGACCCAAAAAGTCATGGGTTGGACTTCTTTTGAGGTGGGGTCGACCCTACCTGTTTAGGCATGCGACCCTACCCTCATTTTGACTGTTTTTGAATTAAATTTCATATTGGGTCTTGGGTTTCTTCATGCACTTGGTCCACTTGGCTCGACCATGATATGTATACTGGTCACGATACGAAATGTAAGGTTAGACCGGGTTCATGGCGTATGGGTCTTACAACTCCACCATCCTTAAAAGAAATTTTGTCCTCGAAATTTGAATGTACGGATCTTACAACTCCCCCCTCCTTAAAATAAATTTTATCCTCAAAATTTTTAATTTACTTCGGAGTCAATAGGTGGGAATTCTGTTTTCGCATTGCATCTTCTTCCTCCCATGTAATCTTCTCCACGTCTTGTCTTTGCCAGGTTACCTTCATATAATAATTATCTCAGCTTTCAAGATATTGTACCTTTCAACCAGTGAACTAGGTTGGTACCACTTCAATGGTTAAATCTTCTATCTAATCCAGTGGATTCGTGGTCAATACCATTGATATGGATCTCCAATGTACTTCTTCAATAGAGACACGTGAAATATGTCATGCACACTAGACATGGACAGCGGTAACGCTAGTTGATATACAACTTTTCTACGTCTCTCTAAATTTTATGAGGTTCAAAACATATATCGGATACAACTTTCCCTTCTCGTTGAATTGTTTTTAATCCATGCATAAGTGATATCTTCAAGAATACTTTGTCACTTATGGCGAACTTGAGGTCTTGGTGTCTCTTCTGAGAAACTTGAGCTATCTTGGCCCTTTTCTTTGATTTTGTCTACTACTCGACAGGTTTCTTCAACAGACTCAGGTCTTACCATTCCTTATTCACCAACTTTATTCCAAAACAAAAGAATTTGACATTTCTACCGTACCATGCTTTATAGGTGACATCTACATAGTAGCTTGGTAGCAAATTCAATCCACATATAGCTTAGTTAGCCGCTCCAAAGCATACCGAGGTCGTATAGCAATGGAATGAGCTATCTTCCTAAGGCGATCAACAATCACCCAAACTGCATCAATCGATCTGGAAGTCAGTGGCAATCAATGGCATAGTTCATTGTAAAGCAGATTCATTTCCAGACTGGCTCTGATGGTTGTTGTAGTAAGCCATGTTGGTCTTTGTCTTTCAGCCTTTACTTGCTGATAATTCAAACACTAAAACACGCATGAAGCCACATTTGTTATCATTCCTCTTTACCAGTACAATCTCTTCAAGTAATGATACATATTGATACTCTAGGATGTCCTGAATATTGAGTACAATGGGCTCTTATCATTATCCTCTTTATGATATCCGAGTCTTTATCTTCAGGTATTCAGAATCTATCTCTGCATCTGAGTACCATCTCCGCATCCAAAGTAAGTCAAGGTTAGGTTTTTTTTCCTTCTCTATATCTTCTTACCCTGCTCTTAGATATAAATATAACAAAATTACTACCTCTATCAATTCAGAGATGATCTTTAGTGTTGTAAACGTAAACGAGGAATTATTGCTCCATAAGTTCATCCATAAGTTCTCGCTCAATTAAAACATCACGAGTTTCTATTATATGTTACTCCTTCCAAATCTGAATCTATTGCTGTGAAACATAAGACAGCATTTATATTGGGTCCTTCCTTGGACTTCATAATTCCCTTTTTCTTTAAGGCCTTAGCTACTACATTAGCCTTGCTCGGGTGACACTCAATATCACAGTATAAAACCTTGGGCATTTCCAGCTATTTTTATCCTCATGTTCAACTCTTTCTGGTGAAGAGATAAATAAAACTCTTGTGTTCCCATTTAATCTAAATTCTTCTCCATATAGATAATGTCTTCAAGTCTTAATTGCATAATTCATCACCAGTAATTCCAAGTCATTAATAGGGTAATTCTTTTAATGCTTCTTTAGTTTTCTTGAAGCATATGCAATCACTTATTTACCTTGCATCAACCCGCATCCTAGATCCAATCCGAAAGCTTCAATGTATAGGGTAAAAGGTTTCCCTAGTACCGGAACGATCAAGATGGAAGCTGATATCAACCTTGTTTTTAGAGTTTGGAAACATTCTTCACACTTGTCAGTCCAATTAAACTCCTCTCCCTTCCGGGTTAGCTTGGTAAGAGGTATTGCGATCTTAGAGTGGTCCTCTTCAAATCGTCTGTAATAACCAGCTAAACCCAAAAAAATTCTGATCTTCGCAATATTCTTTAGGTGTTTCTCACCATATGATTACTTCTATCTTAATAGGGTCCACTTTAATCCCTTTTTATGATGCTATGTGATCTAAGAAGATCACTTCGTTTCTTCAAGTCTCATATTTCTTGGACTTGGCATAAAGCTTTTCCCTTCTCAGCTGTTGTGAAGCTGTTCTAAGATTCGTTGTATGAGTTGCTTCATTCTTGGAATAAACCAAAATATCATCTATGAAAACTATGACCAACGTGTCCAACATGCCATTAAACACTCAGTTCATCAGCTCCATAAAATATGTAGGGGCATTGGTTATTCCAAACATCATAATCGGGAACTCATAATGTCTAATCCCGATTCCAAACGCTATCATCGAAATATCACTATTTAAATTCTTCAGCTGATGATATCTTGACTGAAGATAAGTCTTAGAAATTACCTTTGCTCCTTGCAATTGTTTAAACAAGTCATTGATCTGAGGTAGTAGATATCGATTCTTGAATCGTGAGCTTGTTTAGTCCCCGGTAGTCTATACATAATCTGACACTACCGTCCTTCTTCTTCACAAATTGGCGCTCCCCGTGATGCAATACTTAGCCGATTAGAACCCTTGTCTAATAATTCCCGTAGTTGAGTCTCAATCCCTTCAACTACATTGGAACTACTGTATAGGTGTCTTTGACACAAGTATCGTCCTTGGTAACAAGTCGGTGACGAACTCGGTCGCATGATCAGATGGTAACACAGGTAAGTTTTCTGAAAACACATCAGGAAATTTATACATCACATCAATATCTTTCATCTGTAGTGCTTCTTTGGTAATATATTACCATAGATACCATATATCCAACTTCTTTCTCTTTAAAGCATCTCTTCGCCTTTAGCATAGAGAGGATCAACTTTCACTTCTTATGCAACATGCTTCCAATAAAACTAAATTATATGTCGTCTTTACTCTTGAATGATAACCTCTTCTTTGCACATAACAACTTTGTAGAGTGTTGAGACAACCAGTCTATTCCCAAGATGACGTCAAAGTTTTCCATCTCAAGTCGATTTAGGTTGCATCCAATTCTGTCCATCCATATGATTCGAACATTGTTAATAACACTCATCCAATACAAAATCTGGTATAAGGTCTTAAGAGCTTGTGTAGTTCCTTCATCTCTTATGATTTTTCAAGACTATCGTCAAAATCTCATATCTTGAAAAAAACTCATTATCTTATCCTTGTTGTTCTACCCGATCTCTCTTTCATATACCTCGAAACATATCTTGTGATTATTACTTACTTTCTTGCTCATGCACTCTTTTATAGACATGACTCATATCCTTCCATTCAGTAATCTCGAAACAAATCCTCCATTACTTTATCTGAGGTTCATTGGCTATAGCATTTAATCTGAATCCAATTATCTTTCTTCCAATAATTTCATTGTCACTAAACATCTTTTCAATGGATGTCGAGAAATGTAAGAATCAGAATGTTTATTCAAAAGCAATTCATTTCCTTTTTTTCAATTTAGTGTAATGACGAGCACTTGCTTTATCTAGTGAACTTAGGTTTAAAAGATCAGGAGTAAATATGTGATAATCCAACCGACATCAAAAGATCGTTAAGTTGTCCGGTGGTCCAAATACATGGAAGTAGAGGTTTTACAGTTCTTAACCTCATGGTTACAGGTTCTATCGAGTATATAATGCCATTGGTCGAGGCACTATCGGAATAAATCTAGAAAAAGTTTTCGTACATCAGTAAATCAGGTATAAATTAGAAGATGTACGCTCAACATGATGAAACATTTAACTATTCATTTAGCTCATATCCCTATTCATGTTGTCGATCATGAGAGTAGCTCAGATTGATATAATTAGGACTAATACTAAAGAAACAATATCTATAACTCCAATTGACAGGTTAAATCAAGAAGGTATCCTGTCAAGGTACGATAATTAGAATCAGGTATGTGCATCCTCTATAATCATAAGAGTAAGTCAATAATGCACCGCATCCTATATAAACCTATCTATTTATAAGGCCACAATAGATTTGATCATTTGCTAAAAACGTTTGAGGCTTCATCTTCAGGAAACATTCTTCAATCCTTGTCGGATCATTTTGTCATGATGCAGCTATCCCATACATCGGTGGCTGATAAGGGTAACCACCTTGATACACTGCTTGTTGTGCACCAAGCTTATGCACTAGGGTGTGCATTACTGGGACTTGCTGTATGGTAGGCACTATGTTATTGGTAATAGGTGTTGGGGTACAATGTTGATACCAATTAATACTGTACATGGCCTGACTCAGAGGTGTTGATGTAACATTGACAACTTGGGTAGTCCAGGTGATTGGCTGGAGTGGCCTGGTTGTTCACCTCCTTTGATTTGCTCCAATCTGATTATCATTATTTAGCATTTGCTCAGATGAGTTTTCATTACCCATTCTCAACCCAGATAGTGGTGGGGGGTCAAGTTGCAACATCTTCTTAATGCTCAGTGGACAATAGATCAGCATATGGCGGATCTCACTCTGAGTCTCCACTTCACCCAAGAGTATAGCTTAATCTTCTTGTAGTTACTCTCATTTTTGGTGTATGGCCATTGTTCTCTTATCTCTGTTGGATTCAGCCCGAGATCTCACCATTTACCTTTACAGAGTTTTCGGCGTTACTAACCTTTTTTTTTCTCCTTCCTCTGTCATACATCGAGTTTCTCATCTTGTGAGTACCAACTCGGTATTCTAATTTTCTGCTTTATAAATGCTTCCTTCTTGCTACTATATTATATCCTTTGTATACTTAGGCAATTGCCCGACTTATAGATCCTACCCTATATTATTTGTTTATCATAATAAATTTTGACTTCTCTCTTTCTGTTTGTGTATATATATGGTTCCACCTTTTATATGTACATTATTGTCTTATTTAAGTTCTGTCTCAACCAACACAGGTGCTTATGGTGTGTTTGTATTAAAGCTTTTAATTTATCCTAACTCAGTTCATGGACTCTAGTGGAAGTATTCAGGTTTCATGGGAAAAACCTGAGAGCTCTGATACCAAGTTGTCACACCTCAATTCTGCACCAACTAGAATGGTGTGATGTACCGTCAATAAATTAACGGTTCAACCAAGATCTCGTATAGGCTATTCCCACTTTGTTAAACCAAAACACATTCCACATTAATCAGAGGTAATAAAGTAAATAGCGAAAGTCTTACATATAATGAACTGAGGTCTAGTCATGATAAATAATTAATATTCTATTTATCTCCAAGTAATCAAAACATAATTTAATACATATTACAATATCCAAATATAGAAATTAAACACTAAGCATATCCATAGTTGAAACGCTAGCTTGACGAATCACAATAGTCCTCCATAGCTTACGCATCATAGCTGCCACCCGTTTACATGTTGGCTTGTTGACATAATCTTCAACCGTAATACCTGCAACAACAGAAACTAAAAGATTTGTTCGCACAAGGGTCAGCTCTCCAACTTGAGCTCAGTGAGAAAACAAAACAATGCAACAAACATATGCATGAATTCAATTCATATCTGTGGTCTGGTATATAAGTTTGCAATGTGCTATAGAAAGGGTCGAAGGACGCCTCACCTCTATACACGAGTGTATGGAGCCGCCCAATGAATATTGACATTGCCATCCCACATGCACCCACCATGGACAAGTATACACCCAATGAAAACGGCATTGCTGTACCAGCTGCCCATACCAACACATAAGCCCCTATTGGCGAGGGCTTGCAAATTGGGCTCGCAACTAACCATTCCTAATGTCAAACAATGTATCCAAGGCCTCACCCCAGCATCCCTCAATACACCCATAGAGATAGAGCTAGGGTCTGGTGACCAGGACACACCACAATGCCACGTCCCCCCTGATGCCCTACGATGTATTAGTTCTGCTAAGGTAATGGCGATACGACGATGTTAGTGGACAAGACTTGAGTAGAGATAGAGCTAGAGTTAGTGACCAGGACACACCACGATATCACGTTCTCTCCCTGATGCCCCACTGGCATCAAATACACTAACCACACATAAACATTCACATGCCTATTCCTAACATCACCATCATCATCATGTTATAAATAAATGAAATTAAATATGCATGAACAGTAATAGCAGGAATAGTAGATGACATGTGATATGCACATTACAATCATACAATCATAGAATCATACATGGCACTGGACTCAATAAACAAAAACAGTTTATTATTAGCCAATTAGTTTAGGTCTTGTTCCCTCACCTTTGGTTGCTAGTAGATCTTTATTCAAGCTTTGTGAATTAACTTTAAAATCACTAGAAAGACCTAACAAGTCGATAGATTTTAATTAGAATTAATTCAACAATTTAGACTAGCTGAAATCATAGGGTCGCAGGTAGAGTTGCACCTAGGGTAGCAGTTTCTACGACCCTAGGGTGTAGGGTCGCAGTTAGGGTCGTTTATCCATCGACCCTATGTGCGACCCCACCCTCCCTGGAACTTCCCGAGGGCATGGGGTCGATCCTATGGTCTTGTAGGGTCGGATATCATTCGACCCTACGTGCGACCACACGTATTCTGAGTCGACCTTTCATTCTCAAGTCCATTCTTTCATGTTTGGATCCTTTGGCTTACTTTCATGGTTCATTTCATGATTGTTATATGGCTCAAAACTACGAGTTATACACTATTCATAATCCATAATGATTTCCTCCATGGAATCTCTTGAAACTTGTCCATGGATGGATGATTTGGGTTTCTCCTAATCCTATGTTCTTTATAACTATTCTAGAATCTCTTATTCAGGTAAGGAATTAGGTTCATACCTTTATTCAGAGGTTTCTCTGAGCTTCCTCCTCTTCCTTAGTCTTCTTCTTTAAGTTTCCTTCTCTTCTGCTCTTCCTTCTCTTTCTCTTGCTCTCACTTTCAATTAGGGTTCTAAAAGGAGTGAAAGAGGCTTAGGGACGTCCTATTTATAGAGAAAAACCTTTCAAAATAAGTCCCATTGAATTTAGGAAAGATCCCCTTGGAATTAGGAAAGTTTCCTAATTTCCAGTTCGTGCTGTTTTCCTAGGGTCAATCCTAGCGTCATCCTAGGGTCGCATAATCCGAGACCCATGCAACCCCACGACCCAAAAAGTCATGGGTTGGACTTCTTTTGAGGTGGGGTCGACCCTACCTGTTTAGGTATGCGACCCTACCTGTTTAGGCATGCGACCCTACCTTCATTTTGACTGTTTTTGAATTAAATTTCATATTGGGTCTTGGGTTTCTTCACGCACTTGATCCACTTGGTTCGACCATGATATGTATACTGGTCACGACATGAAATGTAAGGTTAGACCGGGTTCATGGCGTGCGGGTTTTACAATGCGCATCCCTCATGGGTGTAGAATCCAATTTAGATCCAATCTCCGGATCATTCCTTGACCACGATCCCCTTGATACGCTTGAGATTAATCCAGAGATCTGGCAGATGCGGATACCCACGTGCTCCTTTTCACTATTGTTGAGACGTCTATAGAGTGATACCTAGCAAGACATGTGTCACTTTCCTAGTACGATTTGTGGGTAGACATGTGTTACGAGTAGATAAGCCAAGAGAAATATGCTATCAACAAGACAATATATAGATTCCCAAGGAACCCTAGTCCCACACAATTAGAATTTAACTCATGTACATATAATGATCCAAAACCCAATCCATATTACAAATAGAAGTCCAAATGATTGCGTAGACCTTGCATATTACAAGACACAATTCCAACAAAGAGATTGGCTATGAGGGAGAATGGGAGAGGCTATAGTTCATGATTGTGGTTATGATGGGCATCGGTGGTAGAATGTGAGAGAATTTGGATCTAAGGACCTAAAAGAAGCCTTGATCCTAGCCCTAGATTGGGCATGAGAATCGGAAATGGAGGTGGCAAGGAAGGTAAAATAATTAATGTGGATATCTTTGGCAGCAACGCCGTCAGTGAATGAAGGATTTATAGTGGTGACTAATTAGCTAGGTTGTGTAGGGACATTGAAAGAGCTATATCATCAAAAGAGGATTGGAAATGGTTCTGCAAATGGTGTTTGAGGAGGAATTTGAAGAATACACAATAGAGCTTCACATCGACCCTAGGTATCTCCCCTTCCCCTCCAATCCTTCTCTCTCTCTCTCTCTCTCTCTGTCTCTTTCTTTAGTCTGGCCCTGCGTTCGCTTGTAGAAACTAGTGCGGGAGAGATAAACGAGGTTTTTCTCTCTGATGGTTATGATGAAATCATAGCAATTACAATCCAAATTAGATTTCTCTTCAGATGCTTGCTGCTTTCGACATCAATCCATCGCTCGTATCGATGCTATACAGCTTGGTTCTAAACTTTCTCTCCCACTGGTCCTTCATTTCACTATAAATTGCATCCAAACAATATTTTTCTAGGTTGGTTCTATTTAGAAGGACATAGTGACTCTATTTCTAACCAGAGGAATCCTCTGTAGTGTGGGAAGGTGGAAGGTTTAGACCGTTGTTGGCATGTTTACTTGACAAAGAAGAGTTTTACCTTGAGAGGAATGGTGATGGGGCCGAAGGGGCATTAAGATGTGGAAGGGTAAATTGGTTATGTCATTTTTTTCTTAACATTGTTGTTTACAATAATTGTGTAATTTATGGAAACTCGGGATAGTCATTGTATTTATTGCATTTTACAGGGGAGATCTCTATAATTTATTGCTAATTCTTTGGAGGAGCTTGCTACCCAAGGTGTCAATTGGTTGGCCTTGGTGGGGCCTAATCGGTCACCATCAATTTAATATCTTGCATCATGACTGACATGTTTAACTAATTGGTCTTTATTTGCGAGACATATACATGTTTATATTCAGTTTGTTTTGTCTCGGTCTCTAATCAGTCTTATGTTAATCAATCTCATCGGTCTATTATCAGACTTCAGTGATGCAAACCAATCAGTCCATATTCGGTTATCTATTTAGTATTATGCTAATTGTCCCAATCCTGTCAATCAATCTACAATAGATTAAAACACAACCCTTGATCCATGTATTACTGTAATTAGTCACTTATTTATCCTATATTCACAATATAATAGTCTATTTTAAGTTTTAAATTAAAAGAAGGAAAAATCCCTCGGGAAGATACTTGACAACCATCCCTCAACTTGACACATAATATCAACCACCTCCCCCACTTTTGAAAATCTTCCCTCCCAGTCTATTTGGTAGTGAGATTTATCATCACTAATATATTTATGACATAGTAACCCTAAAATGATAAAGTATCCTTTTTTTTAAATTGTAATGTAATTTAAGAAACCTTCGTCGGTTTTTCTTCCGTCTTCTTGTCACCATCACCACCGCCACTGGAACCTCCGTCTTCGTCCTTCTGAGGCAAGATTGGGGGAGATGAGTTCGACCTTCTTCTTCATCTTCTGCTCCACCCTCTTGCAGAGCTTCTCTAGGTCCATCTTCCCTACCATCGTGAACCTCTCGCAGAGCTTCTCTGGGTCCATCTTCTCTGGTTTTAGTTTTAGTTTTCATTGCAGCTGAATCCAATCTTCTGCTTGAGTTTTCGTTTCCCTTTCAGTTTCATTTAAATGAAGAACTATTAACATAGCCTTTCTTTATCCCTCTGGTCACCTTCGTCCCATGCTCTACTTCAGACCAGGAAAAGCAAGTCTAAGAGCAATAATAAACCTTCCAACAACTACTTTTTTTCTTCACGGAACTCCCATCACTGACAAAGACGGCTTCTGGTAGAAGTAGTAAGTAGGGGAGAGTTGCAGAGGTTATAAGAATGGGGGTTTCCACTCAGAGTGGCTCTGTCAAGCCCTGCTGCCCTCCTTCTATCTGGCTCTCTTCATCTTTCCGGCACCGTTCGACCATAGTAGCTGCTTTCTTTAACGGCTTTTTGATTTCCAATAAAGCTTCTCACAGGTTGGGCCAACCTCCGCCAACGTATTCGGTTTCTTTCTCATTTTTGTTTATTTCTTTCTCACATTGTTTCAATGTCTTCATTGTCTTCGTTGAAATAAAAAATGAAACTCAAAGGGAAACGAAAACTCAAGCAGAACATTGGATTCAGCCCCAATGAAACCTGAAACTAAAACCAAAGATTGAAAGACGGAAAAAAGAGAAAAAAAAAATTGCAGAACTTCCAAACAAAAACTGAAAAACTGAGGTAACAGAATAGTTGGGGCGGTGGTTGTGGTGATGAGATTTATCATAGAAGAAAACAAGCTTCTTGACTGAACTCGGAGGTTCATGATGGAGCCTCCCAAACAGAGCAAAATAACCAAATCAAAAAAGAAAAACAGAGAACTTGAAACGAATCAAATGACGAAGCAATAGGAATCGGAAGTAAAAATTTGACAATCCAGATTTCGACCTCCATAGCTAATCCGACGAACCAAAAAGAAAAATTCTGAGCAGCTTTTTCTGAGTTCCATCTTCATTGAAGAAGAGTGGAAAACGGTGATGGTTTTCAATAAGTGATGTTACCTTCAAATCCCTTGAGAGCGCGTTTCACTTTCTTTGCATATCCTTCGCAATGCATGTGGACTTTCAAAACCGCTGTTATCAATCCATCTTTCTTCTTTCCTCCGTCGTTCTTCTTCTGATTTTCATTTTGTTATTCTCCTTTTTTTTTAATTTCTTGAATTACATTATAGAGTTGTAAAAAAAAATATTTTATAATTTTAAGGGTATTATTGTCATAAATATATTATTGATGATAAATCTCATCACCAAATAGATTGGGAATCAAAAATAAGAGAGGTGGTTGACATTATAGGTCAAGTTGGGAGATGGTTACCCTAAAGGTATTACTTCGGGGGGTGTTGGGAGAAATTTTCCTTTAAAAGAATATGGCCTAAACGAAGATGGGAAAGAGGGAGAAATGAAGGAGATTTACCCATTTAGGCTTTAAGCCGTAAAAGATTTAGTTTAATGGTTATTTAATCGGTTGGTCTTGAATTCGATCCATAATTATAGATGTATTTGGACGATCGATGGGTTGCACCCTTACACTGTGAACGATCAAGTAATAATAGATCCATACTTAAGCTTAACACGTTTAGTAAATGATGAGGGTCAATAGGTTAATGGGACACGATGGAGGCCATGACACCCCCATACCTCTAACTTTAACCCATTACTGCAGTGGGTCGTTTTGAAAAGATTTACCAATGGAAGTCATCTTTGTTAAAACCACGATTACAAAAAATTATTTGTTTCGCACACTAGGAGAGAGAGAGAGAGAGAGAGATTTTCTCATAAGAAAAGAAGCCTCCACTATGTTTAAATGTGTTTTTGGGGTACAAATTGTATACTTTTTGTTTATCTCCATTGTTCTTAAGAAGGAAAAGGTCAGGTCACATCACTGAAGATGTTTTACACGAAACCATTTATCTTAATCTCTGTAATAAGTGAAATTAAGAAGGAAAAGGGAAGACCCATTACTGTGCATCTTCTTCAATATCTTCCAGTACCTCCTCCTCGGCGATTGTCTCCAACGTCGGGCAATTAGATGACTTCTGTGGAAAGATGAAAAGAGCTGGTGCGACCTCCATCCATCTCTGCAACAACCTGGCCTCTACTGCCATTTCTGTGAGAATAAAAGTTGCTTCACTTCTGAGAATAGTTCTTTTACCTCTCGCCTTTATGGAGATGAATATTGAGAGATGGTTTTGCTGCTAAAACTTGGAAGTTCTCAGGTTTCAGAATAGGATGGGAGATAGATGGGTTGAGAATTGAGATAGAGAGAGAGGAGCCCTTTAATAGAGAGAGATTGTGTAGGGAATAGGGAACAGGCAACCAAAGAAAAATAAATCTTATATTACCGTAGTTGGACAGTCTAATGGTTACCAATGCACCGTGTTAGCAAAAGACACGTAGGCAACGTGGAAAATGGCTTTCTCAACTGATTGGACTTGAGAAATCAATAATTCGGGTCGTGGGCCCTGACCTTGTTTGGCCCCAAAAGTGGTTGGGATTCCTTCTTCCAAGAAAGACACATAAAGGCAAAGTAAAGGCAGCTGAAAAGTCCCACACGTTATTGTTCCATATTTAGTGGTGGATACTCGTAAGTGAGAGATATTCCCAGCAGAATCCTCCAGCCAACTGATGGATCAGCTGATTCAGCTCTAGAAGGCTCCGGACTCCGGAGAAGAGTTGCAGCTATTTAGGTCCATTTTCATAGTTATTTGTTTATGCATAGGTCTACAATGGAGTTGGGTTGGGTTAGGCTTTTTAAATTCCCAGCTCAACCTTGAGTCTCCTTAATTGGGTCCAGTCATGGCTCAACCTTAACTCAGAACCTAAAATATCCAACCTAGTGCTATCCTAAGGACCAGAGCTGACCATGATCGACTTGACCATGGGGAAGGGGGAAGGGGGAAGGGGGATGGGTGATGAAAAGGCTGGGCTAGGCTGAGGAGGAGAAGAAAAAGAAAAAGATTGGGTCGAGCTCAGCTCCAAGCCTCAATCTTGACTCATTCGGACACCAATTACTTGAACCATGGTTGGATAGAGATCCTCCTTTATCCCCTACTTAAACTGTGATACCTAAACTTTGGCTATTGTAAAATATGTTATCGAGTATGGGCAGTGAGAGACAATATTGATATATGACTACAAAAGAACAATAGCAACACACGACCATAGATGGCCGAACCAAATGTTGCAGACAGCTTCCAAGATCAAAGTTTTCATAGCGGCAACTAGAGTTGAGTCGCCTTATGAGATTACTCTCCTGAAGGTTTTTAAACACATTTATTTGTCCAAATCCAGGTTGACCTTAAGATGAAACAACTCTCTAATCGCATAAGTTTGCACCACTAAATGGGATTACAGAAGCGTGATTGAAAGCACCACTGTAGGAAAAAAAAAAAAAAAAAGGGCTAGTGAGTGGGTTTTTTGATTCTGTAAAACAATGTTCAGAGTAGACTGGGATCTTTTGTAGTGAGGATCTCTTGTAGTGAGCTGTAGTGAGGATTCCATCCACTCAAAGTGGATCGGCATATATTCCGATGCACTTTAATTGCCTTGGGATATATGCCGATCCACTTTGAATGAGTAGAATCCTCACTTCATGATTGATCTCACTACAAAATATCGGATCCAAATCGTCTCCTGCCTGAGATTTGGCAGGAGACGGGGCTGCTCGGATGGATGGCCGACACCTGTCTGTCGAGTGAATCCGGAGCCTTTTCCGTCCGACACCCATTGACTTTTGTCGACACGATGGGGTCGGAGGGATTCACCCGAGCACAGTGTCAGAGACCAGCCCAGCGTCTACCGTCAAGAGATGGACGCCTCTGACTCACTAGGTGGGCTATGGAAACAGTTTGCCTATTTATACTAAAAAAAATAATTCATATATTATATGATATTTAACCCTTTAAGTACTATATATTCTTTTCACCAATAAAAAAAGAAAAAAAAACTATATATTCCATAAAAATATAAACTACATGCTAACCCCTTTTTGTTGCGCTTTGTAAGAAATTGATTAATTTTAAAATAAAATCATTAAAACAAAGAAAATTTAAGAATAAACATCTCACTTTCCATCCCTCCCCATCAAATGTAAATAATTAAATTATCATAAAAAATAAAATAGATTCTACTAATGAGTGTTTTGATATTGCATTTTTTTATAATATACACATAAAATAAAAATTACATGCAAATCGCATGAAAATGGCATGTTTGTTGCCCATTAGAAGACTCATTTGTTATGAGCAGTGGATACACAAAATCATGCCATGATATTTGTTTATAAAAAATTATTTTCCAAAATTGTTCATCGTTCATCGATCACATCATCTTTTACTTTCTACTTCAAACCCGATGTGCGTCCCATTGATGCAATTTCTAATGACAAGATTGAGACATTGGAGGAAAACAATAGTAGGAATTTATTTGGCAATTGGAATAATTATCATAGAGCCTTCAATATTACTTCTTTTATCGTAACGATATTTTTTTTCTTGTACTTCCTCATCATTCTCTGCAACCCTTCCCACAAAGTTTATCCCTTTAAAATGTAGGAGTCAAAAATAATAATCTGAAGTTATTCTCAAACATATAATTCCATGGATAACGTCACAACTAGAGTATATTACAGTAAAGAATCAATATGGTGCCCATTTCTTGCAAAGCAAATTCACTGAGGGCATTGCAGAAGATGTTGAGATAATATGAAATGTTACCAAACTTATAACAGATCCTGCAGAAGGAAATTCATATAGTGGAAATTGTAGAAGATGTTGGGATAATAGGTCATGTTGTTGAACATATAGCAAATCCTTTTGGTAATCATCTAGTGCAGAAGTTGCTTGAAGTGTGTGATGAAGATCAAAGAATTCAGATCATTCTTGAAACTACAATGGGTCTGTATTTTCTCTTCATCTTCTTGTGGTTTTAGTTCTTGGTTCTTAAATTTTTATTTATTATTGTATTCAGTTTGTGCATTAAGTTTCTCTTCTCTTTCTTAGATCCATTGTGACAAATGCTCACTGCTATAGAACTGTCGAACTTGAACACCGTTGTATTTGGACAAGCCTTAGACTTATATATGGGTTTAATTAATTACCTAAATCAGTTATTCAGTGGGAGTCTGATTGATACAGTAGAATCAATTTGGTTTGATTCGTCACATAGTAAGAGATATGTTTGGTAACCCTAATTCTATTATGAGATATGTTTGGTAACCCTAATCCATTGTGACAAATGCTCACTGCTACAAACTGTCGAACTTGAACATTGTGTTGGACTTTGTGTTGTCATTGTTGGCAACTTGACTGATGTGACAGTGTTTGTGAACATACAGTCAAAGAAATCAGGAGAGAGAATATCAGTGTAGGAGAGAGAGTGTCAGTGTAGGAGAGAGAGTGTCAGTGCAGTGGCACAGATGTGGCAACTTTGCTTGTGTGTTCTACAGTGATCTACATGTTTTTCAAATGACTTGCAATGAGTTAAATGGGATTTTACACTGATTTTGATGAGAGAGAGTGTCTGTGGATCCCACTGGTGATGTGACACAGTTTCTGATGATGTGACCGAGTTTCTAATGATGAGGCAATGTTGCGGCATTCTGAAGCATTACATGAAGAAAGAAGATGTAGAGAGAGAATAAGGAGAGAGAAATAGGAGAGAGAAAATGTTGGTGGATCCCGCAGCAAGTTCATGGTAATCGAACAGTGGAAAGATGTAGAGCATCAAGTTATCTTTCCAACGCGACTTGAATCACTCAATTCCGACGCCGGATGAGAGAGATATCGCAGTTTTCGTCGGATCGCTCAAAAAAGCCATTAAACATTTGTTCAGGGGTCTTTTTGCAATTATCAAGAGTTGAGGGAAAAGGCTGAAATTATCATAAATAGAGTTAAATTCTGTTCGGACGGCTCAGAATGAGCCACATCGTCAAGATCCTGTTCGGATGGATCTGATTAAGGTGGGCTCGACTGGATCTCAGCCATCGCGTCAGATTTCATCGCGCGCCTTCGGATTGGTTGGATGCATTATATTATAATGGGCCGCGATCTATTGTGTTACCGCTTGATTCGGTGTAGCGTGCGTACGGTGCGCAGCGGATTAGATCCAGATCCAACGGCTCACGTAATCTCCGATCGCGCCTGACGCGATTTATTCAGATCCGATGGCGCAGGTTCAATCCAGCCTTTTTAAGGTTATCCGACGGATGAAAGAGTAGATTCCATTTCCGCGAATCAGATCACGACAGCGCATTGGCGGCGCGGCTACGGTGCGGCGTGGGTGCAAGTTTTGTTTGGAAAGATTATCTTTCCTTATTTGTGACTGGTCGAACTTCAAACTGTCATAACTTCTTCATACGAGCTCCAAATCAGTCCGTTCAAGTTGCAGTTTCCATATTTTTTTTGTGCTCTATACATTGGGTGCCGTTGGGAGTCATAAAAACCTAGAGAAAAATTGAAAAGAGTATTTTGAAGGCAGAGAGAAAGATTTCTAGGGTTTCGTGCCCTGTGGGAGTGATCAGTCACCAACTACCTCTTCTCTGTGCATCAATGGAGTGTTAAATCCCTATGAGAGATTAGTAGAGCTTTTATTTTTATATTCATGGTGATTATGGATTATGTGGAAGAGATTAGAAGCCTATGAGCGAGGTGTGTTCTGTAAATCTATCTCTATCATCATTGAAGGCTGTTAGAGAGTACCTGAGAGCAGTGTGAAGCTTCAGAGATATTATTGGCCATTCGAAAGCATTGTTTGTGAGATTTTTCAATTCCTTATCTATTTATGCTTTCAATTTATCGTATGCTAGCGTAGGTGCAAATTGTTGAATACTTAGCTAGTGGGAAAAATTGTAAGGCAAATTTATAAGCCTAAAAAATTTATTATTTGCTTCCCGTGGGTGCGGGTTAAGCGTGGTATGCAGCGTGTGCTGAACACTGGTACTTGATACCTGAATTCCTGGCATATGTGTGCTCTCCTAGTTTTATGCTGGGTAAATTGGGTCTATGTACTTCCTACTGTGTAGACAGCAAAAATAAGTGTATTGAGTATATACGGAGCCCGTTAGGCATTACTCCATGGACTAGCCATCACACACTGTGTTGGTGAACCACGTATATCCTGTGTTATGGACTGTCTTTATTTTCCTATATATTTTGGAGTGCGTGGAATGACTTGCAGAATGGGTGTGCAAATCTGGTAGACCCGCCACCGAGTGGTAGCAAGGTAGATTTGTATACGCTTGTGTGTGTGTAAAAGAATATATCTCCATCAGCTCTGGGTAGCAGTAAATAATCAGGAAAAAATTTCAGACACTGATTCACCCCCCTCTCAGTGTCATATCAAGTTCATCACATTGTTGTACTTGCACAAGCCTGTTAAACTTATATGTAGATTTAATTAATTACCTAAACCAGTTATTCAGTGGGAGTTTGATTGATACAGTAGAATCAATTTGGTTTGGTTCGTCACATAGTATGAGATATGTTTGGTAACCCTAATTCTATTATGAAAAATGTTTTAGGATTACAACAATATTTTATAAATACTAGGTTAGAGTCCCCCCCCCCTTAATGAAGTCCACAGACCCCATTAATGAACGTAAGGATCTCTCTGGAAAACACCCGAGGGATTAATAAAGAGACATAAGGATATCTTTTAACGGAAGTCTTTATGATTCACGCTTTCTGAAGGGCTCTATGATCCATGTAGGGATTTCAATCAAACCCAATTACAATAATATCTAACAAAGCCTATCTCTTCGACACCAACGAAAGAATTTTACGATCTACACCGTCTCCAAAACCCATAGCACCAAAAACCATAGGAATATTAGGCTATATGTCTCCCCTATTTTTCTTATATGGATTGGGATGAGTTTGATTGAAACCTTATTTCCAAAAAATTTAAAAAAAGCCTACCTATTCGGAAACCAAAAAGAATTTGTCCAATCAATATCTACACCCAAAGCCTTGGGGCTATCTCGCCCCTTTTTCTTTATATGGATTGGGATGAGTTTGATTGAAACCCTAATTACAATAATATCTAACAAAGCCTACCTAATCGACACCAACGAGAAAGAATTTGTCCAATCTATACCGTCTACTAAATCCATAGCACCCAAAAAAACCATAGGAATATTAGGCTATATGCCTCGCCCCTATTTTTCTTAGGTTACAAACGCTGTTGTATACCAAACACTTTGTATACACTCATCTACATACTCCAAGCACCCATACAAAATATTTCTCTTTTTCCCTTTCTTGTTTTTTTTTTTTTTTTTTTTCTCATACACCCAACTTCTCCTGTTTTGAATTTGGATTTTCAATTCCTTCCTAAAAAACAGTGAGGCATAACACTAATCCATTTTGCTTTAAGAAAACAAAAAAAAAGAACAAACCCATTGTGAGTCATCAATTTGCCTTTTAAAAAAGACTCGTTGAGAATCATCCACTTTATGAAAAAAAAAAAAAAAAACATTCAGTTTACTTTAAGAAAAAAAAAAACACTCATTGGGGACTCAAAAGACTCCTTGCAACTGTATTATAACTTTTTGAAGTTAAAAGTGGTATGTATAACTATCAGAAACTAGTGAATGATAAATATAATTAATTCTAATTCAAGAATAATACGTATAATTTACCTAACAATTATGGTATGAATCAGAACTTTATTATCAATGCTATACAACCTGATTTTGAACTTTCTCTGCCACTGGTCCTTCATTTCACTATAGATTGAATCCAAATAATATTTTAATTTCTAGGCTGGTTTTATCTAGAAAGACAGAGTAACCAAATCTGACAAGAGGAATCCTTTGTAGTGTGGGAGGATGGAAGGTTTAGACGTCGTTGGCAGATTTACTTGACAAATAAGAGTTTTTACCAGAGAGGAATTTTGGAGATAGGGAGAGATTTTTCAGAAAAAGAAAAAAAGAAAAAAAAAGAAGCCTCCACTATATTTAAATGTGTTTATCGATTACAAATTGTACATTTTTTGTTTATCTCCATTCTTTTTTAAGAAGCAAAAGCTCAGTTCACCATCACTGAAGATGTTCCACACAAAACCATTTATCTTAATCTCTGTAATAAGTGAGGTTAAGAAGGAAAAGGGAAGACCCATAACTCTGCATCTTCGTCAGTATCATCCAGTACCTCCTCCTCGGCGATTGTCTCCAATGTCGGGCAATTAGATGACTTCTGTGGAAAAATGAAAAGAGCTGGTGCGACCTCCATCCATCTCTGCAACAAACTGGCCTCTACTGCCATTTCTATGTGAGTAAAGGTTGCTTCACTTCTGAGGATTGTTCTTTCACCTCCCGCCACTATGGAGATGAGAATTGAGAGATGGCTTTGCTGCTAAAACTAGGAAGTCTCAGGTTTCAGAACAGGATGGGAGATAGATGGGCTTGAGATAGAGAGAGCAGCCCTTTAATAGAGAGAGATTGTGCAGGGAATAGGGACCATAGAAAATTATATCTTATATGACGGTAGTTGGGCAGTCAAGAAGTTGAAGACCAATGCACCGTGTTAGTCAAAGACACATGGGTAACGTGAAAAACGTCTTTCTCAACTGATTGGACTTAAAAAAAATCAATAATTCGGGTCGTGGGCCTGACTTTGTTTGGCCCAAATTAGTGGTGGGGATTCCTTTTTCCAAAGTAAGAGACATAAAACCAAAGTAAGGGTAGCTGAAAAGTCCACACGTCATTTGTTCCATATTTAGTGGTGGATACTCGGAAGTGAGAGATATTCCAGTAGAATTCTCTGTCCTAAGTGATGGATCAGATGCTAGAAGGTTCCAGACTTTGGAATCGGGTTGTGGTTATTTAGGTCACTTCCATAGTTATTTGTTTATACATAGGACTGTAATAGTCGGATTGGGTTGTATTCAAATCTTTTCTTCCTAGAGGTTCGGGAGGAGGGGCGGCACTCTTTTTGGATGGCCGATATCTGGGACTCAGGTGAATCTGAGTCCTCCATCCGAATCGACACCCCTTTGTCTGCTTGGCTTGTCGGCTCGGATTCATCCGAACCCCAGGTGTCAGCCATCTAACCGGGTTGCCGCCCCACCTCCCGAACCTTTGGGAGGAGAGGATGTGGATCCCGAACTTAGTTCAACTTTGAGTCTCTTTTTGCCTTAAAACAAAAAACCCTCTCTTTAATTGGGTTCAGTCTTGGCTCGACCTTGACTCAGGTCATAAAACATCCAACCTGTGCTATCTGAAGGATCGCTGACCCTGATGGACTTGACCATAAAGAAGGGGAAGGGTGATGCAAGGGCTGGGCTAAGTCGAAAAGAAGAATAAGAGAAAGAAGAAGAAGAAGAAGATCGGGTCGGGCCCAAGGCCTCAACCTGCCTCGGCCGGACACCTTGAGTCTCCTTAAGGCTTTTAAACACCCTTATTTGTGCAAATCTAGGTTGACCTTGCCCGGTGCATCTAAGATGAAACAACTCTCCAATCGCATGAGTTTGCACCACTAATGTTCAATTTGGTTGCAAGGGAAATTAAAAGGGAAGGGAAGTGAAATTTATAAACATAAAAAGGAAACATATATAGGTATAACACAATATGATTGTATGAACTATATATTTCAATTTCTAACTATAATTAGTAATTATACTTATGCAAAATATTTGGCAACAGAGTAAAGTGTAAATTTTTTTTTGGTAAAGTGAAATGTAAGTTAATAACTAAATATAGAATGATTAGGAATTAGTTACATAGTCATTTGATAGCATGTTCATGTAATGATTATGAAAATTTCATTTTTAAGGGGAAAAAAAAAACTATCTTTTCACGTGGGCAACTCCTCTCCTTTTTTCTATTTAAAAAAAAATCCATTTCCTTCTCTAAAAAAGAAACCCTATCTTCTTCGTCACCAAGAAAGCAAGATAAAAAATCACTTTCATCTTTTCCAAAAGGAACGAGAAAAAAAATATAAAAAAAAAACTCACCGGTAGGTAGCACCCTATCACGGCTCATCTCTAGGATAAAAGGAATGAAGAACAATTACACCAACAAAGCTGTGGGACCTTGGATGTCACCCTTTCACCACTCCCTTAGTAACAAGGATCATTTTCCCCTCTTCCTGTAGAGAACCTTGCGCACCTCCCTTCTTCTACATCTCAATGCAAACCGACGATGATCTGTCAAATGTTGCTCTAATACCACTTACTGAGGATGAAAGCGCAAGCAAAAGAAAAAAGACCAAGCAAATAATCACACAAACACAAGGATTTACTGTGATTCAGCACCCAATGAGTAGTGCCTGCATTCACCTTAGAGAATCTAGAAAATTTCTTATTTACCAAGAAAGACTTTACACGACTTTACACCTCTCTCCACCTCACAAAGTGATCCCCTTTGCCCTTTTTATCTCTTCCTCTCTTATTTTTTAAGAGAACAAAGACAATATATAGTTTCCCAAGGAACCCTAGTCCCACACAATTAGAATATAACCCATATACATATAATGATCTAAAACCCAATCCATATTACAAATAGAAATCCAAATGATCGCGTGGACCTCGCAGATTACAAGACACAATGCCAATGAAGAGATTGGCTATGAGGGAAAGTGGGAGAGGCTATAGCTATTATGACTGTGATTATGATGGGCATCGATGGTAGAATGTGAGGGAATTCGGATCTGAGGACCTAAAAGAAGCCTTGATCCTAGCCCCAGATTGGGCATGAGAATCGAAAACGGATGCGGCAAAGGAGGTAAAATAATTAATATGAATATCTTTGGCAGCAATGCACTGAGTAAAGGAAGGATTCGTAGTGGTGACTAGGGGTGCAAGTTTTACCCTAACAACCCGAACCCGCCCAGGCCCGCCCTGAACCTTGGCAGGGTTGAACCCGACCCGAACCCTGACAGGGCTGGGTTAGGGTTCAATTTTATATGAACCCTGGCAGGGTTGGGCTGGATTAGGGTTGACCTCCTGGGTTGAACCCGGCCCAACCCAACCCTATATATATTTGAATATATTTATAAATATATGTATGATTTGTATTTGTTCCTTATTAAACACTTAAACTGATTTGGTTTGTATTTGTTAGGTTCTTAAAAGAATATCATAGGTTGCTTGTATTTGTCATATGTTTTAAGTTGTAATTGTTATTTGATAATTTGTTGTATGTTTATGGTCAATCAGGGTCAATATCAAGGTCAATCTAACCCTGAATCAGGGTTAATCAGGGTTGACCCTGTCCAACCCGGCCCAGTCAGGGTCAATCAGGGCAGGTTAGGGTTAGGCCCAACCCTGTCAGGGTCAGGGTTAGGGTTGTACATTTTCTGACCCTGGTAGGGTTGGACTGGGTTAGGGTTATGTTTCAATAGTTAGGGTTGGGGTTAGGGTTTTGAAAAACCCAGCCCAACCCGGCCCTGTTGCAGCCCTAGTGGTGACTAATTAGCTAGGTTGTGTAGTGACATTGAAAAAGCTATTATCATCAAAAGAGGTTTGGAAATGGTTCTGGAACGGTGTTTGAGGAGGAATTTGAAGAATACACAATAGACCTTCACATCGACACTAGGTGTCTCCCCTTCCCCTCTAATCCTTCTCTCTCTCTCTCTCTCTCTGGTCTGGCCCTAGGTTTGCTCACAGAAACTAGTACAGGAGAAATAAATGAGGTTTTTCTCTCTGATGGTTATGGTGAAATCATAGCAATTACAGTCCAAATTAGATTTCTCTTTAGATGCTTGCTGCTTTCGACATCAAACTGTCGCTTGTATTGATGCTATAGAGCCTGGTTTTGAACTTTCTCCGCTATTGGTCCTTCATTTCACTATAAATTGAATCCAAATAATATTTTTCTAGGTTGTTTCTATCTAGAAGGGCAGAGTGACTCTATTTCTGACTAGAGGAATCCTTTGTAGTGAGGGAAGGTGGGATGTTTAGACCGTTGTTGGCAGGTTTACTTGATAAAGAAGAGTTTTACCTAGAAAGGAATGGTGATGGGGACGAAGGGGTATTAAGATGTGGAAGGGTAAATTGGTTAAGTCATGTTTGTTTACAATAATTGTGTAATTTATGGAAACTCAGGTTAGTCATTGTATTTATTGCATTTTATAGGGTAGGTCTCTATAATTTACCACTAATTGTTTGGAGGAGCTTGCTACCCAAGGTGTCAATTGGTTGGTCTTGGTTGGGCCTAATCGATCACCACCAATTTAATACCTTGCAGCATGACTGACTTGTTTAACTAATTGGTCCTCATTTGCGAGACATGTACATGTTTATATTCAATTTGTTTTGTCTTAGTTTCTAATCAGTCTTATGTTAATCAGTCTCATCAGTCTATTAACGGACTTTAATGATGCAAACCAATCGGTCCATATTGGTTATCTATTTAGTATTATGCTAATCGTCCCATTCCTGCCAACCGATCTACAATAAAAAAAAAACACAACCCTTGGCTCATGTTTTGCTGTAATTGGTCATTTATTTATCATATATTCGCAATATAATAGCCTATTTTAAGTTTTAAATTAAAAGAAGGGAAAATCCACCGCCCACCCCCCCCCTCCCCGAAGTATACCTTTAAGGAAACCACCTCCAACTTGACCCATGATGTCAACCACCTCCCCTACTTTTGAAAATATTCCTCCCAACCTATTTGGTGGTGAGATTTATCATCATTAGTATATTTATGACAATAATACCCTTAAAATTATAAAGTATCTTTTTTAAAAGTCTATAATGTAATTTAAGAAACCTTTGTCGGTTTTTCTTCCGTCTTCTTGTCCCCATCACCGCCGCCGCCACCGTCTTTGTCCTTCTTAAGCAAGAGGGAGATGAGTTCAACCTTCTTCTTCGTCTTCTGCTCTACCCTCTCGCAGAGCTTCACTGGGTCCATCTTCCCTACCATTGTGAACCTCTCGTAGAGCTTCACTGGGTCCATCTTCTCTGGTTTTAGTTTCAGTTTTCATTGCGGCTGAATCAAATCTTCTGCTTGAGTTTTCGTTTTCCTTTCTATTTCATTTAAGTTAAGAACTATTAACATAGCCTTTCTTTATCCCTCTGGTCTCCTTCGTCCCATGCTCTGCTTCAGACCAAAAGAAGCAGGTCCAAGAGCAATAATAAACCCTCGAACAACTACTTTTTTTCTTTACGGAACTTCCACCACTGACAAAGACGGCTTCTGGTAGAAGTAGTAAGTTGGGGAGAGTTGCAAAGGTTATGAGAATGGGGGTTTCCACTCAGAGTGGCTCTATAAAACCCTGCTGCCCTCCTTCTATCTGGTTTTCTTTGTCTTTCCAGCACCGTTCAACCATGGTGGCTGCTTTCTTTAACGGCTTTTCAATTTCCAGTCAAGCTTCTTACAGGTTCGGGCCAACCCTCTGCCAACATATTTGGTTTCTTTCTCATTTTTGTTTATTTCTTTCTCACATTGTTTCAATGTCTTTATTGAAATTAAAAATGAAACTGAAAGGAAACGAAAACTCAAGTAGAACAATGGATTCAGCCCCAATGAAAACTGAAACCGAAATCAAAGCTCGAAAGACGAAAAAAAGAGAAAAAAAAATTGTAGAACTTCCAAGAAAAATGAAACACTGAGATAACACGTGAAGTTATTAGGGTGACATCACCCCCTTATCCTCTTGTCAGACAATGCTACAATGAGTTAAATGAGCAACACCCCAATATTGAAAATGGGTGCTGCATTTAATGTTTCATGGAAAATGGCTTCACGTTGTTGAGTTTAGTGATTGTCGACCATAACTTGGAGAAGTCGTGTCGCAATCTATTTGTGACAGAGAATTTGAAGAACATATCTCCCTCTATATAAAGGGAGATACATAATACAATCAAACAAAACACAACACCCAAAAGCCAAGGTAGCTTGAGAGAGTGTTGAGCAATTGATCAGCTCTGTGTCCTCTTTAGGTTGGGCTTCTTATATTGGATTTGGATTCATTTGTAAGATCTCTTGAGTGTATAATCCCTTTGGGTTTAGTGTTTCTTGTAGGAATACTTGTGAGAGTTGTATTGGTGAGACATCTTTGTAGAATGTGGGACCCATGTATTGTGTTGTCGAGGGTGAGGGGTATGGCTTGTAATTTTCTTTGATAAACAAAAAGAACTCCATTGAGATCATCCCATGGACGTAGGCTACCACATCGATACCGAACCATGTACATCTTTGTGTCTGTGCATCTTGTCTATTTTTCAATGCTTCATTTTTCACCGTTTTGGTATTGTACGTACAATTACGTGGGATGTTTTCTGTTACAATTGGTATCAGAGCTAAAGAATGAGAAACCTTTATAGCAGGTGATCAGATCGACGTATGTGTTTCGACATTACACTATGGCGGAATTGACTTCTACAAAGGTCGAGGTGCCAAAGTTTAACGGATCAAATTATCCATTATGAAAGCTGAAAATTTGAGCCGTGTTGATGAAAGATGGATGTGTCGTTGCTCTCGACGGCAAAGATAAAATGCCAGTAGATATGAAAGATGAGGATTTTGCACAAAAAGATCAAACGACAATGGGAGATCAGCTACTTGTGCTAGACGATTTTGTTTTCTTTAATGTCTCTGATCAAACCACTGCTAAAGGTTTATGGGACAAATTGAAGAATCTCTACGAGGGAAGATCAATGTCAAATAAAATATTTCTTCGTCGACAATTGTATAGTTTGAAGATGAAATAAGATCCTTCTTTCCAAGAACACTTAAATGGGTTTAATACCCTGTTGAGCAAATTGATGGCCATTGGTGTAAAAATCGAGGATGAGGAAAAGGTAACACTTCTTCTGTATTCTATACTGGATACATGGGATTATTTGATTATGAATCTCAATACTGGATTGGATCTTAATATGGAGTCGCCTATAGGTGCTTTGCTTTCTGAAGAGGCTCATAGAAAAATACTTGAGAGCTCTTCTGGTAATGCAATAATGGTTCAAGGAAGATCCACAGAATGAAGTTCTAATGGGAGACAGCCGTCAAGATCAAAATTAAAGTGGCATAAACAAGGTCCTTATTGGAAGTGTGGACAAAAGGACCACATGAGAAAAAATTGTAAATACAAGAAGGAAAATCAATATTCCAAATCTGATTCTCAAAATACATCATCATCAATGAGTGCTCAAGGTAATATCGTTGAGAAGGGAGATTCATCCAATGATGGCGAGGTGATGTCTGCAATTCCAATTGAAAGTGTAATCCACCAATTTATTTTGGATTCAGGTGTTTCTTTCCATATGGTGCCACATAGAGACTGGTTTCATACATATCAGTCTTGTAGTGGTGGTACAGTATACATGAGTAATGATAACTCATGTAGAATTGTGAGGATTGGAGATGTTCGTGTTACAATGTTTGATGGCATACGGGTATAATTTTTGGTGTATGACATGTACCAGACCTGCGGAAAAGTTTACTATACAAGGACTAAAGGTATTTCTTGATCGAGGCCTTCTTCTTGGTTTAAAATCTGTTAATTTAAATTTTTGTGAAGATTGTTTATCTAGAAAGCATCATAGAGCTCCCTTTCGCCATGCTAAACATCAGAATATTCTTGATTTGATACATTCTGACATTTGGGAAGCTCTTGTTGAGTCTATTGGTGGCTCAAGGTACTTTATTTCTTTTATCGATGATTATTCTAGAAAATTTTGGATTTATATTCTTAAAAAGAAAAAGTGATGTTTTTGCTTCTTTTAAAAAGTTTAAAGCGTTGGTGGAGACTCAAAAAGAAATAAAGATAAAGTGTATGAGAACTGATAATGGAAAAAAATATATATTGCAAGAATTCATAGATTTTTGCAGCAAGCCTGGAATTCAGAGGCACTCCACGGTTCCCAGAACTCCACAACAAAATGGAGTGGCTGAGCATATGAATCATACATTGATGGATCGTGCTAGAAGCATGTTGAGTTGTGCTGGAATAGAGCAAGAGTTTTGGGCTAAAGCTGTATGTACAGCTTGTTACGTGGTGAATCGTTCCCTAATAACTGCTCTGGGTGAAAAAATTCCAGAAGAGGTATGGTCTGAAAAACCTGTTGATTATTCATTTATCTATACTTTTGGTTATGATGCTTATATGTAGGTTCCTAAATAGTTAAGGACGAAGCTTGATCCAAGGTCCAGAAAATATATATTTCTTGGCTATGTAGCAGGAGTAAAGGGGTACAGGTTGTGGGATCCTACTGCCCACAAACTGCTTATTAGCCGAGATGTTGTGTTTAATGAAGATTCATTGCAAAAAGGAAAAGAAACGTCAAGTTCTGATTTTCCACAGATGTTTGAACTTGAATCACACAAAGAAGTTCAAAATTAATCTGAAGAAAGGCTGACTGATACTGAAGGAGATGAAGTTGATGAAGAGCATACTGAACCAGGTGCTAAAACTCAAGGTGACCAAGGATTATCCAAGAGGACTACAAATCCTCCTGTTTGGCTCAAGGATTATGTCACTGCTTATGCTTGCATCACTGAAGAGCATGAACCTTGTACATATCAAGAAGCCTGTGAGTCTAGTGATGCTTCTTAATGGAGGGCATCTATGGAAGAGGAGATGGAAGCACTGTATAAAAACAAGACTTGGGATCTTGTCAAGCTGCCTAATGGGCAAAACGATATTGGTTGCAAGTGGGTCTATAAGCTGAAAAGGAACACTAAGGGGAATGTTGAATGATTCAAATCCCGATTAGTGGTAAAAGGTTATGCTTATAAATCAGGTATTGATTTCAACGAAATATTTTCTTCAGTTGCGCGTCTAACCACTATTCGTACTGTATTGAGTATGGCAGTTGTGTTTGACTTAGAGATTGAGCAGTTGGATATAAAAATTACATTTTTGCATGGGAATCTTGATGAAGAAATTTATATGATTCAACCCAAAGGTTTTGTTGAAGAAAACAAGAAGGATTTGGTTTGTCCGTTGAACAAATCGCTATATGGCTTGAAGCAGGTGCCAAGATGCTAGAACAAGCGATTTAATTTTTTCATGTGAGCTTGGGGTTCAAAAGATATGAAGCAGATCATTGTACCTCTGTTTGCAGTCATGGTATTGTAATAACTAAAAGCTCGCTTGGCTAGGGAATTCAATATGAAAGATCTGGGTGCCGTAAATCAAATTCTTCGGATGACCATACTTCGAGATTGAATGAATAGGAAGATCTGGATAACTCAAAAGAGTTATGTTGAAAAGGTTCTGCATCGCTTCAATATTTAAAATGCTAAACGAGTTAATATCCCACTTCCTATTGGTTGTAGACTATCTTCTGAACAAAGTCCTTGCACGAAAACAGAGAAGATAAAGATGGCTCGAGTACCATATGCATCAATAGTAAGAAACCTATTGTTCGCCATGGTGTGCACCAAACCAGACATTGCACAAGCAATGGGAGCAGTTAACAAGTACATGGTGAATCCGGGTCAAGATCATTGGACTATTGTAAAGTGGATCCTTTGTTACTTGAAGGGTACTTTTGACATGGCTATCTATTATAGTAGCCAAAATTTACAGTTGGTTGGGTTTGTGGATGTAGATTATGCAGGAGATCAGAACAAACGAAGTTCTATCACTATTTACTGTTTCACTTTAGCCGAGGATACAATCAGTTGGATGTCAAGATTGCAATCTGTGGTAACTTTGTCAACTACAGAAGTTGAGTACATCGTAGCAATAGATTCATGCAAAGAAAGCATATGGCTAAAGAGATTGCTTGATGAACTGAAGATCAAGCAGAAAACGATAACTATTCATTGTGATAGTCAGAGTGTGTTACATTTGACTGTTAATCTAATGTTTCACTCTTGTACCAAGCACATTGATGTAAAATATCACTTTGTTCGTGACGTGGTGGAAGATGGAGTAATCTAGCTGTAAAAGGTTCACACTGATGACAACATAGCAGATACATTGACGAAGCCTATTACAAGGGAGAAGTTCATATGGTACAAAATTTCCCTTGGGCTTGTAGTTATCAAGTAAGTGGTGACGATTGGACAAATCGAAATTGTGAAGACTATTTGAAAATTAGTCTTCAAGTGGGAGAATGTGAAGTTATTAGGGGTGATGTCATGGGTGACATCACCCTCTTATCCTCTTGTCAGCCATTGTTACAATGAGTTAAATGAGCAGCAGCCCAATATTGAAAATGGGTGCTGCATTTAATGTTTCATGGAAAATGGCTTCATGTTGTTGAGTTTAGTGATTGCCGGCCATGACTTGGAGAAGTCATGCCATAATCTATTTGTGACAGAGAATCTGAAGAACATATCTCTCTCTATATAAAGGGGAATACATAACACAATCAAATAAAACACAACATCCACAAGCCAAGGTAGCTTGAGAGAGTGTTGAGCAATTGATCAGCTCTGTGTCCTCTCTGGATTAAGCTTCTTGTATTGAGTTTGGGTTCACTTGTAAGATTTCTTAGGTGTACGATCTCTCTCGGTTTAGTGTTTCTTGTGGGAATACTTGTAAGAGTTGTACTGGTGAGATATCTTTGTAGAGTGTGTGACCCATGTATTGTGTTGTCGAGGGTGAGGGATGTGGCTTGTAATTTTCCCTGATAAGTAAAAAGAGCTCCGTTGAGATTGCCCCGTGGACGTAGGCTACCACATCGATACTGAACCACGTACATCTTTGTGTCTATGTATCTTATCCATTTTTCAATGCTTTGCATTTTTCACCATTTCAGTATCGTATGTGCCGATTGTGTGGAACATTTTCCGCAACAGTAACAAAATAGTCAGGGTGGTGATCATGGTGATGAGATTTATCATAGAAGAAAACAAGCTTCTTGATTGAACTTGGAGGTTCACGATGGAACCTCTCAAACAGAGCAAAATAACCAACTCAAAAAAGAAAAACAAAGAACTTAAAACAAATCAAATGACGAAGCAATGGGAAACAGAAGTAAAAATTTGACAATCTAGATTTCGAGCTCCATAGCTAATCCGACGAACCAAAAAGAAATTTTGAGCAGTTTTTTCTGAGTTCCATCTTTGTTGAAGAGGAGTGGAAAACAGTGATGGTTTTCAATAAGCGATGTTACCTTCAAATCCCTTGATAGCGCATTTCACTTTCTTTGCACCTCCTTCCCAATGCATGTGGACTTTCAAAACTGCTGTTATCGATCCATCTTTCTTCTTCTTTTTTTTTTGGGTAAATGATCCATCTTTCTTCCTTTGTCATTCTTCTTTTGATCTTCATTTTGTTATTCTCTTTTTTTTTTTATTTCTTAAATTACATTACAGATTTATAAAAAAAGATATTTTATAATTTTAAAGGTATTATTGTCGTAAATAAATATATTAGTGATGATAAATCTCATCACCAATAGATTGGGAGGGAATATTTTCAAAAGTAAAGGACGTGGTTCTCTTAAAGGTATTACTTCGGGGGGAAGGGGGGGTTGGGAGAAATTTTCCCTTAACAGAACGTAGCCTAAATGAAGAAGGGAGTGAGAGGGAGAAATGAAGGACATTTAGCCATTTAGGCTTTAAGCCATTAGGGATTTTATTTAATGGTCATTTAATCGGTTGGTCTCGAGTTCGGTCCATAATTGGTAGGTGTGTTTGGGCGATTGATGGGTTGCACCCTTACACCGTGAACGCCCAATTAATAATGGCTCCAAACCTAAGTTTGACCCGTTTAGCAAATGGTGAGGGTCAATCAGATTCATGGGACACGGTGCAGGCCAAGAATTGACACCCCTATACTTGTTACTTTTACCCATTACTGCTGTGGGAGGGTGAGACTCACCCTCCTGACTAGAAAGGATTTAAGGAATGGAAGTCATCTTGGTCAAAACCACAATTGCAAAAAATTATTTATTTCGCACACTAGGAGAGAGAGAGAGAGAGAGAGAGAGAGAGATTTTCTTAGAAAAAAGAAAATTGTATACTTTTTGTTTATCTCCATTGTTCTTAAGAATGAAAAGATCAGGTCGATCAGCATCATTGAAGATGTTTTATGCGAAACCATTTATCATAATCTCTGTAATAAGTGAGATTAAGAAGGAAAAGGGAAGATCCATTATTGTGCATCTTCTTCAATATCATCCAGTACCTCCTCTTCCGCGATCGTCTCCAACGTTGGGCAATTAGATGACTTCTGTGAAAAGATGAAAAGAGCTGGTGCGACCTCCATCCATCTGCAACAACCGGGTCTCTACTACCATTTCTATGAGTAAAAGTTGCTTCACTTCTGAGAATAGTTCTTTCACCTCTTTGCCTATATAGAGATGAACATTGAGATATGGCTTTGCTGCAAAAACTTGGAAGTTCTCAGGTTTCGAAATAGGATGGGAGATAGTGATGAACTTGATATGACACTAAGAGGGGGGGGTGAATCAGTGTCTGAAACTTTTTCCTGATTATTTACTACTGCCTAGAGCTGATGGAGATATATTCTTTTACACACACACAAGCGTATGTAAATTTACCTCGCTACCACTCAGTGGTCAGGTCTACCAGATTTGCACACCCATCCTGCAAGCCATTCCACGCACTCCAAAATATATAGAAAAATAAAGACAGTCCACAACACAGGATATACGTGGTTCACCAACACAGTGTGTGATGGCTAGTCCACGGAGTAATGCCCAATGGACTCCGTATATACTCAATACACTTCTTTTTGCTGTCTACACAATAGGGAGTACATACACCCAATTTACCCAGCATAAAATTAGGAGGGCATACATGTGTCAGGAATTCAGGTATCAAGTACCCGTGTTCAACACACGCTGTACACCACGCTTAACCCGCACCCACGGGAAGCAAATAACAATTTTTTTTTAGGCTTATAATTTGTCTTACAATTTTCCCCCCACTAGCTATGTATTCAACAATTTGCACCGACGCTAGCATACAATATATTGAAAGCATAAATAGATAAGGAATTGAGAATCTCACAAACAATGCTTTCGAATGGCCAACAATCTTTCTGGAGCTTCACATTGACCTCAGGTACTCTTCAACAGCCTTCAATGTTGATAGAGATCGATTCACAGAGCACACCTTGTCCACAGGCTTCCAATCTCTTCCACACAACCCATAATCACCATGAATATGAAAATAAAAGCTCTACTGACCTCTCATAGGGATTTAGCACTCCATTGATGCACAAAAAAGAGGCAGTTGGTGATTGATCACTCCCACAGGGCACGAAACCCTAGAAAACCATCTCTCTACCTTCAAAATGCTCTTTTCAATTTTTCTCTAGGTTATTACTACTTCCAATGGTGCCCAATGTATAGAGCATCAAAAAATATGGAAACTACAACTTGAACGGACTGATTTGGAGCTTGGATGAAGAAGTTATGGCAGTTTGAAGTTCGGCCAGTCACAAATAAGGAAAGAGAATCTTTCCAAACAAAACTTGCACCCGCGCCGCACAGTAGCCGCGCCGCCGATGCGCTGTCGCGATCTGATTCGCGGAAACGGAATCTTCAAAACGGACCGTCGGATAAGCCTTCTAAAGGCGGGAAGATCCGTGAGCCACTAGATCCGCACAAGTTGCGTCAGATCCTGTCGGCTTCAATATTGGCCGCACGATCTGGATCTTCGCGCCGCTGTACCGAAAGCGCGCCACATTGAATCAAGAGCTAATATAATATTTCGTGGCCCATTATAATATAATGCAACTGGCCAATCAAAGCCTGCGCGACAGAATCTTGACGCTGCCATCGCACTGCACTCGAACCCGCCTTGATCTGGGCCATTAGATGTGGATTTGAGCATCGTGGCTTCAATCTGGCCGCTGATCTTGTATCTTCTCCTCTTTTTATGCCGAAATTGCCCCTAAAAAACTTGTGAAATGCCGAAATTGCCTCTAAACAATTTGTGAAATGACTTTTTCGAGCGATCCGACAGAAACTGCGATATCTCTCTCATTCGACGTCGAAATTGAGTGATTCAAGTTGCGTTGGGTTAACTCGACGCTCTACATCTTTCCACTGTCTGATTTTTATGAACCTATTGTGGGACCCACCAAAAATAGACTCAAAGTTAAAACTCTGTCAAATCTTGGAATTTGAACCCGAAACTTTGCGTGCATGCATGCCAAGTGCCGTGGGCTGCCGTGTTGGCATGTCACCTTGCCATCACACCTGTGGGTCCCACTCACATTTTTTATCTCTCCTCTTTCTCTCTCTTTGATTCTCTCTCTTCTTTCTCTCTCTTGAATCTCTCTCTTTAATGCCACAACACCAGAAACATGAGAAACATGAACATGATCAGAAAAGCTTCAGAAACACTGTCGCATCATCAGAAATTCGACCACATCACCAGTGGGGTCCATAGACACTCTCTCTCATCAAAATCAGTGTAAAATCTCATTTAACTCATTGTAAGTCATCTGAAACACATGTAAAACCCTGTAGAACACATAAGCGAAGTTGTCATATCTGTGTCACTGCACTGACACTCTCTCTCCTACACTCTCTCCTCATTTCTCTGATTGAATACTCATAAATATTGTCACATCAGCCAATTGCCAACAATGACAATATAAAGTCCAACAGATAGATGGGTTGAAAATTGAGATGGAGAGAGGAGCCCTTTAATAGAAAGAGATTGTGTAGGGAGCCAAAGAAAATAAAGGTTGAAGACCAATGCACCGTGTTAGCAAAAGACAGGTGGGGATGGGAGATAGATGGGTTGAGAATTGAGATGGAGGGAGGAGCCCTTTAATAGAGAAAGATTGTGTAGGGAGCCAAAGAAAATAAAGGTTGAAGACCAATGCACCGTGTTAGCAAAAGACAGGTGGGTAAAGTGGAAAATGGCTTTCTCAACTAATTGGACTTGAGAAATCAATAATTCGGGTCGTGGGCCCGGATTTTGTTTGACCCAATAGTGATGGGGATTCCTTCTTCCAAGAAATCAATAATTCAGGTCGTAGGCCCTGATTTTGTTTGGCCCAATAGTGGTGGGGATTCCTTCAAGAAATCAATAATTCGGGTCTTGGCCCTGATTTTGTTTGGCGCAATAGTGGTCGGGATTCCTTCTTCCAAGAAAGACACATAAAGACAAAGTAAAAGCAGCTGAAAAGTCCGCACGTCATTGTTCCATATTTAGTGGCGGATATTCGGAAACGAGAGATATTCCCAGCAGAATCCTCTGTCCAAATGATGGATCAGCACTGGAAGGGTCCAGATTCCGGAGTCGGGTTGTAGCTATTTAGGTCCATTTTCATAGTTATTTGTTTATACATAGGTTCGGGTTGGGTTAGGCTTTTAAAATCCCAGCTCTGAGGCTTCTTATTAATTGGGTGCCGTCTTGGCTCGACCTTAACTCAGGGCCTAAAATATCCAACCTAGAGTTATACTAAGGACCAGAGCTGAACCTGACCGACTTGACCATGGGGAAGGGGAAGGGGAAGGGGAAGGCTGGGCTGGGTTGAGGAGGAGAAAAAGAAGAAAAAGATTGGATTGAGTTCAGCCCTAGGCCTCAATCTTGGATCGGCCGGATACCAATTACTTGAACCATGGTTGGATAGATGTCGTTCTTTATCCCCTACTTAAACCGTGATACCTAAACGTTAACTGTTGTAAAATATGTTACCCAATATGGGCAGTGAGAGACAATGATATGTGACTACAAGAGAACAATAGCAACACACGACGAGAGATGGCCAAACCAAATGTTGCAGACAGCATCCAAGATCGAAGTTCACATAGCAGCAAGTAGAGTTGAGTCGGGTTCTGAGATCACTCTCGTGAAGGTTTTTAATCACCCTTATTTGTGCAAATCCGGATTGACCTTAAAATGAAACAACTCTCCAATCGCATAAGTTTGCACCACTTATGGGATTACAGAAGGGTGATTGAAAGCACCGCTTACAAAAAAAACAAAAGGTAGAGAGTGGGTTTTCGATTCTGTAAAACAATGTTCAGAATTACTTCCGACATGTGTAAAAAGCACTCCGAGAACCAGCCCAAACTACAGTCAAGAGAAGGACGTCTCTCACTCACTAGGTGGGCAATGGAAACAAGTTCGCCTAGTATTCAAATCCTCTCCTCCCAGTGGTCGGGAATGTTCCCGTCGAATGACCGACACGTGGGTCTCCGGTGAATTCAAGCCCCACGTCCGAGCCGACAAGCTGAGTTGACAGGGGTGTCAGCTTGGACGTGGGGATCGGACTCACCCTAGACCCACGTGTCGACCATCCGACAGGAACGTCCCCGTCCTCCGAGTGGTTCTGAAAGGAGAGGATGTGGATCGATTTGCCTATTGATACTAAAAAAGTATTTATATTATATGATATTTAACCTTTTAGGTACTATATATATTCTTTTCACCAAAAAAAAAAAAAAAAACTATATATTCCATAAAAATATAAATTACATGCAAACCCCTTGTTGTTGTGCTTTGCGAGAAGTTGATTAATTTTAAAATAAAATCATTGAAACAAAGAAAATTTAAGAATAAACATCTCACTTTCCATCTCTCCCCCTTCAAATGTAAATAATTAAATCATCATAAAAAATAAAATAGATTCTACTAATGAGTGTTTCGATATTGCATTTTTTATAATATACACATAAAATAAAAATTTCATGCAAACCGCATGTAAAAGGCATGTTTGTTTCCCATTAGAAGACTCATTTGTTATGAGCAGGGCATAAACAAATCATGCCATGATATTTGTTTGTAAAACGTTATTTTCCAAAATTGTTTTTTTATTCATCGATCACATCATCTTTTACTTTCTACTTCAAACCCGATGTGTGCCCCATTGATGCAATTTCAAATGACAAGATTGAGGCATTGGAGGAAACCGATTGTAGGAATTTATTAGGCAAATGGAAAAATTACCATAGAACCTTCAATATTACTTCTTTTATCGTAACGATTTTTTTTTTCCGCTTCCCTCACCTTTCTCTGCAACCCTTCCCACAAAGTTTATCCCCTTATAATGTAGACATCAAAAATAATAATCTGAAGTTATTTTTCAAACATATTAATTCCATGGATGACGTCACAACTAGACTATACATTATGGTAAAGAATCAATATGGTGCCCACTTTTTGCAAAGGAAATTCACCGAGGGCATTGCAGAAGATGTTGAGATAATAGGTCACATTGTTGAATTTATGACAGATCCTGCAAAAGGAAATTCACATAGAGGAAATTTTAGAAGATGTGGAGATAATAGGTCATGCTGTTAAACACATAGCTGGTCCTTTTGGTAATTATCTAGTGCAAAAGTTGTTCAAAGTGTATGATGAAGATCAGAGAATTCAGAACATTCTTGAAACTACAATGGGTCTGTATTTTCTCTTCATCTTCTTGTGGTTTTAATTCTTGGTTCTTAAATTTTTATTTATTATTGTATTCAGTTTTTGCATTAAGTTTCTCTTCTCTATCTTAGATCCATTGTGACAAACGACTCGAGCTGTATACAAGGTTATTGAGACCCTTAAAGACTCGTGAACTGTTTTCAATGATCATTCTTTGATTCTTACTTTTGTACTTTTGATAAAAGAAATGAATGAAAGTCATGTTGCAGACATTTGTGATGGTTATGGTGTTGTCACTTAAGTTTGTGATTGGAAATTGTATCTATTAAAATGAATTAAGTGTAATTTAAAGGTGGTTGGAAACTTGATACTGGCAAAACCTTCTATAACATTGGCTGTTTAGGTATGCTCATATTAGTTATAGCTTCTTTCTTCTTTTGTATACTCTGCATTTTTTGTTCCATCATGTCTTCTTGAATAAGACAACCATTTTATATTCATTATTGACAAATATCAATATATTATGAGGGATTTTTTTTTCTTTCTTGGATGAAGATAGAAAATTGTATTAGGGGGTGTTGGATAACACTTCAGAAGTTGAATTCTAACTTCTGGAGCATAGATAGAGTAAGAGCCTGTTTGGTAATCCGGTTCGAACTTTTGGAGAATCTATGAGTGAACCAGCTCCAAATGGGCTCCAAAATCTAATTTTTTGGAACATTAAATAGATGCTTTCGACTTCGGAGTACAATTTTGAAGTGAAAAAAACCACCCCACACCACTACTATGACCAATCACCACCACCACCACCACAACTACCACCAGCCACCAGCTACCACCCACCACCGCCAGCACCCTCCACCACCCACAGCCGCCACCACCACCACCACCACCACCACCACCACCCACCATTGCCACCACTAGCAGCCACCCACCACCACTACCAGCAACCACCAGCCACCCACCACCGCCACCACCATCCACCACCAACCATCACCCACCACCACCACCCCCCGCTACCGCCGCCACCACCACCACCCACCACCACCCCCATTGCCGCCACCACCCTCCACCACCACCACCATCATCCACCACCACCCACCGCCACCACCACCACCAACCATCACACACACAGCCACCACCACCACCACCCTCCACCCTTCACCACCACTTCCCACCCACCACCACCGTCACCAACCATCACCACTCACTACTAGTGCCACCATCCACCACCTACCACTACTACTTTGGAGTCCATGACTAAATTAGGTTAACAAACATGTTTCTACTCCCATATACTCCTGAATCCTTTTAAAGCTTAAGTAGAAATTTAAACCAGAAATAAGAATCCCAGAGTTGAAGTTTTATCAAACAGCCCCTTTGAGTCCTTAGGGAGTGAATCAGTACAACCTTACAACCAAAATGGATAAACAACTGATTCCTTCTTTTACCCAAATGGATCAAAGTGGAGAAGGTAAATTTATGATTCCTTATAACCCACATTGGTGGGCTCCCATTTCTTGCCTACCTTGCCAAACTTTTCGTGCTTAGAAGTTGGAAGGGTGAATATATCCTGCTCTCACAATACATCCCAGATAAACTATTTGATTAAGCTTGGGGTCCATTAGCACTTAGCAATACTGAATAGGCTAAAATTCGTCAAAATACTGACCTACCCTGACTTGCAAGAAATGACACGAACATCCCTTTATTCTCGAAACTCATGATAAACAAGTCCACTCCGTTAGGCTTGAAATATTAATTGCTGATTGTACATTTTCAAAACGTTTGTTTCTAAAATACCTATTTATATCTATTTATAATTTATTTTCTTGTGGTTTTTGTTTTTCTTTAATTTCGTGCTAATAAGATGGGTTGAATGAGATCAAGAGATGATGTCCGCTCTTAAGGGAGGCTATAGAGGTCTTAAAGGTCAGTATTGGAAGCCTTAGATATGCCTCATAAAGGTTATGAACATCATAGTTGTCTTGAACGTCATGGACGTCATGGAGGCCTCGGATGTACCTCATAAAGGTCTTGAACCTCATAAAGGTATGAGCTTCATAAAGGTATGAGCCTCATAAAGGTCTTGAGCCTCATAAAGGTATGAAGCCTCATAAAGGTATGAGACTTATAAAGGTCATGGGCCTTATAAAGGTCATAAGCCTCATAAAGGTTATGAGCCTCATAAAGGTCATGAATATCATGAGTCTTATAAATGTCATAAAGGTCATGGGGCTCATGGAGGTCATGAGGGTTGGCAACTGATGTGTCTCTAGACCCAAGAGACACATCTGTTCCTAGGATTGCATCCTTATGAGAGGATACAAATCTGGACCTTTAGATCTATATGTTTAGACCTAGACCATCGACTTAAAGGGACACTTTACAATAAAATAGCATTAAGAGACACAAATTTTCAAAAGGGTATCTTTAAAAGACGTCTCCAACTCTATAAATAGAGAAGGAGGTTTCCTCCTGAGATAATATATAGTGACATACTAATTGAGGACTATTCTCTCTTTTTCTCTCCCCCTCTTTATAGCACAAGTCTGGTTATTTTATTTTTGTTTTGATATTTGAGAACAACTCTGAAGTTCTCTAAGGGACGCATCGGATTAGTGCAAGTTTATTGCAGGAAGCCAAAGCTGTTTTATTTTGGAGTCAGGTTTGCATCATCAACCCGGTTGCACCAATAGGAATAAATACTGACTTTAGGACCATGCCAATCAAGGTATGACTAAGTCTATGATCTCATTATCTAGGTATAATAACTTTGTTCGCCTCACTGCTGCTACCACTGTGAAGTCTCATCTAAAACACCAATTTTTCAATAATTTTAAAGTTAGAATTACACTTTATTTGAGATTCGAGGATAGCTTCAATCATTCTTGGTATGCAAAATCTCAAACTAATGACTGACTGTGACAAAGTGGAATCCTTTGATGGTACAAACTATAAGAGATGGAAACAGAAAATTCTATTTGTGCTTAATCAATTGATTGTTTTCTTTACATTGACCACTCTTATACTTGATGAGAGTGATGATCTTGTTAAGATAAAAGAGAGAGAAGAATGGGTTAATGCAGATTACTAATGTAAGAATCACATTCAGAACTCTCTTTCTAATGAACTTTATGGGGTTTATGCTTCTCATGATTATGCATCATCAATATGAAAAGCATTAGACAATAAATATTCATTAGAAGATGCTGGAAACAAGAAATATGTTATTGCAAACTTCTTTGGTTATGTAATAATGGAGGAGAAGAGCATTTCTACTTAAATTGACAAATTTCAGATTCTTGTAGGAGACTTGAGTAAAGAGGGAATGGTGTTACCGGATGATTTTATGGCCACTTCTCTTATTGAGAAGTTTGATGAACTTGATATGACACTGAGAGGGGGGGGTGAATTAGTGTCAGAAAATTCTCTCTAATTATTTCACTTGTAAGACACGTATCGAACTAACCCGGTCTTACCACCTTGAACCAGGTCTACCCATCATGGTCGAGCCAAATGGACCAAGTGCGTGAAGGAGATAACGATCCCAGGTATTAAACTGACCCAAAAACACTAAAATATGGGGGAGGATCGCACACCCAACTAGGCAGGGTCGGACCCCCCCAATATAAAAGTCAGACCCTGAGTTTCTAACGGGGGTCGGACAATTTAAAACCAGGGTTGACGGGATCTCCGACCCCCTCATCGACCCCTAGTTTACCAACAAAAACCGTGATTTGAAAACTTTTCAAATTGCAATGGGATTCTTTCCTAATCTCAATGGGACTTATTTTGGGAGTTTGTACTCTATAAATAGGATGTCCCTAAGTCTCTTTCACTCCTTTTAGAACCCTAATTGGATTGAGAGAAAGAGAAGAGAATGAGAAGAGAAGGAGAAGATAAGGAAAGTGAAGAAGAAGACCAAAGAGAAGGCTTCAGAGAAACAAGTTTAATTCTTAGGTATGGATACCATCTCTATGAATTTTCTTAAGACCTTAGAGTAGATAGTGAAGAGGGTATGATCTAGGAGAAACCCAAATCATCCATCTATGGTTAGGTTTCAATGGAAAATCATGGAGGAGATCATTAAAACCATGTAGAGGAATAAACTATAGTTATAAACCATAGAACATGTATGGGATGGATTATAGAAGCAAGCCATAGGACCCAAACACGAAAGAATGGATTGTAGGATGAAAATCTTGACTAAACTCACGGGGGGTCGCACGTGGGGTCGATGGAGAATCGACCCTACCAGACCCTAGCATCGACCCCCAGTGTTCGGGAAGTCCAGAATAGGGGTGGTAGCAGCCATGGTCGATGGAACATCCGACCCTGGCATCGACCCCCAGTTAACAACAAGCTTTAAAAATTGGAATTAATTCTAATTAAATTCTATCGACTTGATTAGGTCTTTTAGTGATATAATAATGATATTAAGTTGATTCTTAAAGCTTGAAAGAGGATCTACAATCAAGCAAAGGTGAGGGAACAAGACCTAAACTAATTGGTTAATAATAAACTATTTTTATTTCTTGAGTCCAATGCCATGATTGATTCTATGCGTGTATGCTTGTCATATGCATTTAACATGTCATCTAATATTTCTATTATTACTGCTCATGCATATTTAAATTTATTGTTTATAACATGATGATGATGATGATGATGATAGGAATAGACATGTGAATGTATGTGTGTGGTTAGTATGCTTGATGCGAGCGAGTATCAAGGGGGGTGTCATAGGCTGGGCCTCAGCACTCTAGCTCTATCTCTAACTCAAGTCTTGTCCACTGACATTGTCGTATCGCCATTACCTTAGCAGAGCTATTACGTCGTAGTGTATGAGGGGAGGTGGTCTCAGATCGTGTAGTCTCTGACTCTGTCGGGGGGCCTTAGCCCTATCTCTATGGACATATTGAGGGATGCTGGGGTGAGGCCACTGTTTGGCATTAGGATTGGTTAGTTGCGAGCCCAGTTTGCAAGCCCTCGTTAGCAGGGGCTTACGTGTTGGTATGGGTAGAGTATCAGGGGAAGTGTCATATGCCGAGCCTCAGCACTTTAGCTCTATCTCTATTCCATGGTAGGGTGGATGGGGATGATAATAAACGTTAACCTTTGGGCGGGCCTTCACACCCTATTTATAGAGGCGAGGCGGCCACCGTACCTTTCTATGGTGCATTGCAAACTTATTTATCAGACCACAGATATGAATTGAATGCATGCATATGTTTGTTGCATTGTTTGTTTGCTCACTGAGCCATGATGTGTACTCACCCTTTCGACGTCGAATATTTTTAGTTGATGATGCAGGTACCACTGTCGAAGATTATATGAATGCTCCTGTGTACAGGCATGTGACGACAATGGAAGCTGAAGACTTAGTGGATACGCATGACTCCTCATGTGAGTGCAACTCATGCGTATTTGATTAGATTTTGTTTGAATTATTAAAGGAGTGTAATTGATATTTTATTTCTTTATGTCTCAGTTGATACAACAATAACTTGATATTTTATTTATGATTATTACAGTTAGATTTCTCAGTTCATTTATTATTAAGACTTCTGCTATTGTGTATTTATTCTGATTATGGTTGTGGATGTGTATGGTTTTATTTTCAACAGACACAGCCTATTAGAGATCCTGATTGAACCGTTGGTTTATTAGCGGTTCATCACACCATTCTGAATAGTACAGAATTGGGGTGTGACATCACTGCTGCCTAGAGCTGATGGAGATATATTCTTTAACACACACAAGCGTATGTAAATCTACCTTGCTACCACTTAGTGGCCAGGTCTACCATATTTGCACATCTATCCTGCAAGCCATTTCACGTACTCCAAAATATATAGAAAAATAAAGACAGTACACAACACAGGATATACGTGGTTCAGCAACACAGTGTGTGATGGCTAGTCCACGGAGTAATGTCCAACGGGCTTCGTATTTACTCAACACTCAACTTTTAGTCTTTTACAAGACAAGGATACTAACCCTAGGTTTTCCCAGCATAAAACTGAGAGGGTGCACCAACGCCAAGATCCAGGCTTAACAGCCAGTGTCTAGCACCCACTGAACACACCACGCTTAACTCGCACCCACGAGAAGCAAATAATAATTTTTAGGCTTATAATTATGTCTTACAATTTTCCCCCATTAGCTAGGTATTCAATAATTTTCACCTACGATAGCATACACTATGTTGAAAGCAACAAATAGATAGGAAATTGAAAAACCTCACAACTGTTTTCGAATGGTCAAAAATCTCTCTGAAGCTTCACACTACCCTCAGGTACTCTCTAACAGCCTTCAATGATGATAGAGATCGATTTACAGAACACATCTCGCTCACAGGCTTCTAATCTCTTTCACATAATCCATAATCACCATGAATGTAAACATAAAAGCTCTACTGACTTCTCATAGGTATTTAACACTCCATTGATGCACAAAGAAGAGGTAATTGGTAATTGATTACCTATAGGGTACGAAACCCTATAAATCCTTCTCTCTGCCTTCAAAACATTCTTCTCAATTTTTCTCCTTACTTTTTATGACTCCCAATGGTGCCCAATGTATAGAGCATCCGAAAATATGGAAACTACAACTTGAACGGACCGATTTGGAGCTCGGATGAGAAAGTTATGGCAGTTTGAAGTTCGGCTAGTCAGAACATTTAAAATGGAATCTTTCCTATCATTACCACGCACCCGCGCTATAAGACTTGTACCGAACTAATCGGTCTTACCACCTTATATTAGGTCTACCTATCATGGTCAAGCCAAGTGGACCAAGTACGTAAAGAAAATCATAAGATCTGGTATGAATTTGACCTAAAAACAGTAAATATGAGGGTAGGGTCGCATGTATAAACAGGTAGGGTCGACCCCACCTCAACAGAGTCCAACCCATGATTTTTCAGTCCTAGGGTCGGATGACTTGAGACCCTAGGGTCGACGGATTCTTCGACCCTAGCATCGACCCTATGGTGACAGACTAAAATCGTGAATTAGGAAACTTTCTTAATTTCAGGAATTCCTTTCCTAATCTCGATGGGACGTATTTTGGGAGGTTTTTCTCTATAAATAGGATGTCCCTTAGCCTCTTTCACTCCTTTTGGAACCCTAATTGAAAGTGAGAGAAAGAGAAGAGAAGGAAGAGAAGAAAATGAGAAGGAGAATTTGAGAAGACAACTAAAGAAAAGGAATTCAGAGAAATCTCTGAATCTCAGCAACCCTAAGGTATGAATACATTCCCCATGAATTATGAAAGACCTTATAATAGCTTTTGAAGAAGTTAGGGATGGGAGAAACTCAAAGCATCTACCCATGGATGAATTTCGAAGGAATCCATGAAAGTAATCATCATAGACAATGAAAAGTGTGTAAAAATCATAGTTATGAGCCATAGAACATTCTTAGAATGGACCTACGAGACTACAGGATCGACCCTATACTCTCGGGAAGTCCAGGGAGGCTGTGGTCGCACATATGGTCGATGGGTAATCGACCCTATGACCGACCCTACACCCTGGGGTCTCAGATACCTGCGACCCATCCTGCGACCCTAGCTTTATAGCAAGCTTAAATTGTTGAAATTTATTTCTAATTAGAATCTATCAATTTGTTAGATTTTTCTAGTGATATAAAAGTGATTCTTAGAGCTTGAAAGAAGATCTACACTCAATCAAAGGTGAGGGAACAAGACCTAAACTAATTGGCTAATAATAAACTATTTTCGTTTATTGAGTCCAATGCCGTGTATGATTCTATGATTGTATGATTGTAAGTGCATATCACATGTCATCTACTATTCATCTTATTTTTGTTCATGCATATTTAATTTCATTTATTATAACATGATGATGATGATGATGCTAGGAATAGGCATATGAATGTATGTGTGTGGTTAGTGTACCTGATGCGAGTGGGGCATCAGGGGGAGGACGTGGCATTGTGGTTCAGCCTGGTCACTAGACTCGAGCTCTATCTCTACTCAAGTCTTGTCCACTAACATCGTCGTATCGCCGTTACCTTAGCAGAACTAATACATCGTAGGGCATCATCAGGGGGGGACGTGGCATTGTGGTTCAGCCTGGTCACCAGACCCTAGCTCTATCTCTATGGATGTATTGAGGGATGCTGGGGTGAGGCCTTTGATACACTATTTGACATTAGGATTGGTTAGTTGCGAGCCCAGTTTGCAAGCCCTCACCAATAGGGGCTTACGTGTTGGTATGGGCAGCCAGTACAACAATGTCGTTTTCATTGGGTGTATACTTGTCCATGGTGGGTGCATGTAGGACGGCAATGTCGTATTCATTGGTCAGCTCCACACACTCGTGTATAGAGGTTAGGCGGCCTCCGAACCTTTCTATAGCACATTGCAAACTTATAAATCAGACCAAAGATATGAATTAATGTTTGTTGCAATATTTTGTTTGCTCACTGAGCCGTGATGTGTGCTCACCCTTTCGACGTCGAATGCTTTTAGTTGATGATGCAGGTACCATGGTTGAAGATTATATAAATGCTCTGGTGTATGGACATGCGACAGCAATGGATGCTGAAGTTTTGATGGAATCACATGATTCGTCATGCGAGCGCAACTCTTGTGTTTTTTATTAGTTTTTATTCAAATTATACAGACAATGTAATTGATTAAATATTTTATTTATGTCTTAGTATTTGGAAGATAATTGAATAGTTTATTTATGTTATCACCTTTAGACTCTCGGTTCATTTAATATTAAAGACTTCTGCTATTGTGTATTTACTCTGATTATTATTGTGTATGTGTTTGGTTTAAACAAATGGACATAGTCTATTTGAGATCCTGATTGAACCGTTGATTTATTAGCGGTTCATCACACCATTCTGAATAGTACGGAATTAGGGTGTGACAACTTGGTATCAGAGCTCTCAGGCCCTGTCTGTTAAACTAGTCTACTTCCACAAAAGTTTGTGAACTGAGTTAGGATTTAATTTAAAAGCTATAATAAGAACACACTATAAGCACCTGTATTGTATGAGACAAAATTAAGAAAGAGAATAATGCACATATAAAAGAAGGAACAAGCTTTATATACGTCAAATCAAAAGCAAAGGTTATACATATCCAAATCAGAGTACAGTCCACAATCCGGACAATTACTCTGTAATATAAGAAAAAAAAAGTAAATATATATACATCATGGAGCTGGAAGAGGAGGTGCCTCGCGATCTCAATCATAGTCCTCAGTATACACCCTAGTCAACTAGGCCACCTGAGTCTGGGTCACCTGGAGACTAGCTGCCAGCTCGGCCATCCACTGATTTGACACGCGTTGGGCCTCCCTAATCTCACGCAACAACCCCATAATATCATTAGAAGGTGGGCGTAAAGGACCAGCCATGTGTGAAGGAGCCCGAAATGGACCAGCTCCAGTAGAATGTAGAGGTGATGGAGGAGGTATAGCGTCCACTTCCATATGCATGCGATCCTCATCATCACCCCCATGAACCCCTGCTCCTCCTGCTGTTGCTTCTGCTGCCTCAGCGTCTTCCACCTCTACCCGAGTACGAGGATGCACCAGAGCGTTCCTCTCCTCATCATTGACCTGAGCATCCCACATGCCCATCCTACAGATGGCCTCCCAGTCCAGCACTGATGAGAAAGTCTTCTCCTAAATCTTCTCATCTACTAAATCAACCCCTAGGCGGGTAAGCAGTGTAGTGATCAGGCGTCCATAGGGCAGGTTGCCTATCTGACCAGGCAACGTAGCACAAATCATCGTCCTCATAATAATATAAGGGAGGCAGACAGGCTACCTAGTGCAGATACAGTAAAGTAAGTACTGGGTCAACTGGGAGATCCTCTCATAATGACCACTCTAAGGTATCAGGTTGTGCTGGATGATCTTACAGTACACCTGAGGCTCTGGACGTAGGTTGATCGCTTTCATCTCCTAGCGATCCTTTCTGATAAGCTGACAGTCTATCTCAGCCCGCATCTCCAAGGAAAAGAATTAGGGCTCCCTGGGAGCATAGTACACCAAGGGGCCATCATGTGAAATGTCCAAAAGATCCGCTAACTGCTGGCAGTCAAAGGAAATCTCTACTCCTTTGACGTAGCTTGTGATCCTGAGCTCCCTACCCCTCTCAGTGTCATTGTGATCTCCCACCACCTGGAGATTACAATAGAACTATCTCACCAGATTCGGACGGGTACAGGCGTCATAGGTAATCACGGAAAGCCAGCCCATGTCACCAAATGCTGTCTTCACGTCGAACAAGGCTAGACTAGCCAAGTCCACACGACGACTTCCCTCTACCTTCTTACGAGCATAGCGAGCATACTGAGCTTTGGCCTCGTTAGGGCGGAAACGAACTAGGTCGTGAACCCTAGGTACTTTGGTATGAGCCATATTATCTGTCAAAACAAAGAAAGACAAATAATATATTAGTAATGGTAAAAAACCTAAAAATTTGGGCATTATAACAGCATAAACTGGTCAAAAGCCTCATTTTTCACCCAACCACTTAGACATGAGGACTTACATAGGTTCCAAACCATCTTGCAAAGTTCATACAATTGGGAATTTAATCTAGAAAGATTGAATTCGAAGAAATTTTAATAAATTCGAAAAATCTCAAAATTAGGTCAAAATTAGAAATTTTCAAGTTTCTCAATAACCAACCGATGAAATTTGAATATTTTTTAGGGCTTTCGTCCATTGGGTGACCAACAGCAAAAGCCCCCAATAAAAATCGAATTTTTACGGTTAGAAAAATTTTAATTTGAAGAAAACGACATAAATGGGGAAAAACCTAATTTTGAAAGCTTCAAAATACAAAATAGTAGAGGGTATACCTGAAGAGATGGAGCAGAAGTCGCAAATGGAAGAGAAGATCACCAAACACCAGGGGTCGCTACTGTAGCAACTCAGGAAAATGAGTTGAGTTGGAAGAAAGGAGAAAGAATGGGAAATGAATCCCAAAATCAGGATTAAAAACCTGATTCTGGACCGTAGGGTCGCAGAATTCGACCAAGACATGCGACCCTACGATCGACCCTGTCATCGACCCTAGGGCTCGGTGATCTGACAGAGAACTAGGGGTCGGACCTAGGGTCGGATGTATACCGACCCTACCATCGACCCTAGGCTCTCGGTAAGCTGACAGTAATTCTCAGGGTCGCATACCCTGGGGTCGCATAAGGACCAACCCTATCATCGACCCTACGATGGAAAATACAGTATTTTTTGCTAGAATGATCTGAAAATTTTGAAATTTGTATTGTTGGACTTAAGAGAATAATTTATATTGATGGCCTCACATGTGCTATGATTGTTTTCAGACACTACTACCACCAGAACAGGAAATGGCTGGGCGAAGAGGGAACAGACGAGAACATGACCCAATTCCACGACCACCACCTATGGAGGAAGACAGCCACATAAATCAGAAAGCACGAGAGAATCTGAATATGGCACCGCCAGTGGCTAATGGCCAGACAAATCCTATTAACTTGCCAATCCCACCTACGTATTTGGCTACGGCGGTAATGAACTTGGCACAATAGCTGCAGCAAATACAATCGGTGCAATCTAATATGCAAGCTGCCATAGGCATGACTTTTCCAACTGCACATTCGACACCGATGCCAGTTAGGACAGGTAAGCATAGTACCAGGGGAAAGTAACATGGTACCCCACGCACCTCAAACACCAGGCATGCAGGCTCAAGTACAGAACCCTGAAGTAGCTCAGGGTGGATATCAGTACCAACCACCTATGAATGGGGCCTATGCTCCATATCAACTGGACCACTCCAGATTGGTCGAGCATTTCCTGAAGATGAAGCCCAAAGAATTTAATGGCAAGCTAGCAGATCCTTTGTGGCCAGCACACTGGGTTGATGAAATGGAAAGAAACTTTATGATGATGTCAGTGAATGAAGAAGAGAAAGTGTTGTGCGCCACATTTATGCTAAAGGGCAATGCACACCATTGGTGGAAGTCTACCAGGACATATTTGTTAACCAAGCACACCCAATTGACCTGGGGTATATATAAAAAGGCATTCTTTGAGAAGTACATTCCTAGAAGTTTCAGAGATTCTATGGAGAGAGAGTTCCTGAGTTTATATCAGGAACAGATGACTGTCGATGCATATCAACAGCGTTATGAGGAGCTATTCTTCTTTGCGCCAGTAAGTATGCAAGAGGAAAATACAAAGACCCAAAGGTTCGTCATGGGACTTAGGGGAGGCAGCCATGAGCATGTTCTGGGCTTGGAAAAGAAAATTTACAATGAAGCGGTACAAATTGCTCGAGTAATTGAGTCGAGCCAGAAAGAGAGCTATTTTGCTCAAAATAGGGGTATTAAAAGGCCAACTGGAACTTCATATAACGGAGGGAATACAAGGACATTCAAACCCTTCCGTACTCAAGGCTTTAATGCTGTAGCCAAGACTACCTCAGCAGCCCCATCACAACCAAAGCAAAATGGTGAAGGATTAAGGTGTTTTAACTGCAATTAAGTGGGACATATTTCAAGGGAGTGTCCTAAGCCTAGGAAGCTGCTACAGCAAGGAAAGGTTTATGCAGTTACATCTGAGGATGCTATTGCATCACCTGATGTGGTCACAGGTATGACCTGAACCTTCACTTTGTGATTACATTGTGTGAGCATGTAGACTAAATTAAAACAAATCACAGGTATCATACTTATTAATGGCATTTCCACCAGAGTACTCTTTGATTCTGGAGCTACTCATTCTTTTATATCTGTGTCATTTGGAAAGAAGCTAAATCTACCCCTCAAATCCTTAGACTACAAACTGCTTGTACGATCGCCAATGGGACTAGAAGTAGAATTAGAAAAGGGTTATGGACCATGTCTAGTTCTTATTGACGATAAGACTTTGGATGCAACCTTGATCCAACTTGAGATGGTAGACTTTGACATCATCTTGGGAATAGACTGGTTAGCTCGGCATTTTGCAAACCTATTATGTGCAGAAAAGAAGCTGACATTTAAAGACAAGGAAGGAACAGAGTTCAGTTTTGCGGGAACCAAACTACCCCGTAAATGGAAACTCATCCTCTCTGCATTGAAGGCTAGAAAATGCCTTGAGAAAGGAGGGGTTGGGTATCTGGTCTCAGTGGTCGACCTCACCAAGGAAGCCCCACGAATGGAGGATATTGATGTTGTGCGTGACTCCCAGATGTATTTCCTGAAGAATTACCAGGACTACCACCTGACCGAGCTACAGAGTTTGTTATAGATTTGATACCAGGAGTCGCACCAGTATCTAAAGCACCTTATCGAATGGCTCCTACTGAACTGAAGGAATTGAAGGTGCAGTTACAAGAATTATTGGACAAGGGTTACATCAGACCTAGCATATCACCATGGGGACTGCCAGTATTATTCGTAAAGAAAAAGGACGGTAGTGTTCAACTGTGTATAGACTACCAGGAACTGAATAAGCTGACAATCAAGAATCGATACCCATTGCCTCGGATCGATGACTTGTTCGATCAGTTGCAAGGTGCCAATGTGTTCTCCAAGATCGATCTTCGGTCAGATTACCATCAGTTGAAGATTAAGGATGGTGATATTCCAAAGACAGCATTTAGGACCAGATATGGACATTATGAATTTTTGGTCATGTCTTTTGGATTGACGAACGCACCAGTAACTTTTATGGAACTTATGAATCGGGTATTCCATGATATGTTGGATACGTCGGTCATTGTATTTATTGATGATATATTGGTCTAATCCAAGGACAAGGAAACTCATATTATGAATCTAAGCGCCGCTCTGCAGCGATTACGAAAAGAGAAGTTCTACGCCAAATTTACAAAGTGTAAGTTTTGGCTAAATGATGTCGCTTTCTTAGGCCATGTTGTATCCGCTGAGGGAACTAAAGTGGACCCTAACAAGATTGAAGCCATTGTAAAGTGGGAAGCACCGAAGAGTGTTGCAGAAATTAGAAGTTTTCTAGGTCTAGCTGGGTATTACCGATGATTCGTGGAAGACTACTCCAGGATCGCCGTACCGCTTACCAGTTTGACTAAGAAAGGAGAGAAGTTTATTTGGACTGAAAAATGTGAGAACAGTTTCCAAACATTGAAGGCAAGATTGATATCTACTCCCATCTTGACTATTCCTATTCTAGGACAACCATTTGTTTTATACACTGATGCGTCTGGATTGGGTTTAGGATGTGTACTTATGCAAAGAGAATAAGTAGTTGCATATGCTTCAAGACAACTGAAGACACATGAGAAGAACTACCCCACTCATGACTTGGAATTAGTGGCATTGGTACATGATGTCAAGATATGAAGACATTATTTGTATGGAGAGAAATTTCAGATTAAATCAGATCATAAGAGTCTTACTTATCTATTTAATCAGAAGGAGTTGAACATGCGACAAAGAAGATGGCTGAAATTATTAAAGGATTATGATTGTGATATCTAGTATCATCCAGGAAAGGCTAATGTAGTGGCTGATGCGCTAAGCAGGAAAGCAATGATAAAATCTCAAGGAGAAGTTAACACGACTGTAGCAATATGTACTATAGGAAGAGTATTCAATCATGGTGATGAGCAGTTCGTGATAGATGCACCGGGTGGATCGACCAACCAAGGGTTTATTCATCGGTTTTCAAATATATTCGCAACATTGAAGATTGTACCTGATATAATTAATGAAGTGAAAGCCGTTATTAAATCAGACCCTTATCTAAGAACGGTACAAGAAGACATCGAAAAAGGTAGGACTATTCCTGAGTTCACTTGGACGAAGAAAAGTACTAAAGTACAAGGGACGAATATGTGTTCCTGAAACAGAAAACTCAGACGTTAGACACAGACTAATGAAGGAAGCTCATACCACCGCCTATTCGGTACATCCTGGAAGTACAAAGAGTATCATGAATTGAAAAAATTATATTGGTGGAGAGGAATGAAAGCTGATGTAGCTAAATTCGTGTCTCAATGCCTAAACTGTCAGAGGGTGAAGGCTGAATGACAAAGACCTGCCAGACTGTTGCAACCGCTGCCAGAACCAGCATGGAAATGGGACTGCATCACTATGGACTTCGTTATCGGGTTACCATTGACTCCTCGAGTGGTTGACGCGGTCTGGGTGATTGTAGATCGTCTGACTAAGACAGCTCGCTTTATAGCAATACGACCTCAGTATACACTAGAAAGGTTAGCCAAGTTGTATGTGGATAATATTGTCAGACTACACGGTGTACCTGAAAGCATTGTGTCCGACAGAGACCCACGATTTACTTCAAAGTTTTGGGAAGGATTGCAGAAGGCTATGGGTACAAACATTGAAGTTTAGTACTGCATTCCATCCTCAGACGGACGGACAGTCGGAACGTACTATACAGATTTTAGAAGACATGCTTCGAGCCTATGTAATAGATTTTAAAGGATCATGGGATGAGAAACTACCATTGATCGAGTTCGCCTATAACAACAGCTATCAAGCTACTATACAGATGTCACCCTATGAAGCATTGTATGGTAGGAAATGTCAAACTCCTCTATTTTGGAATGAAGTTAGAGAATGTAGCATTGTTGGACCATAATTTGTTGAAGAAACCTGTCGAGTGGTTGACATTATCAAAGAAAGAGTAAGAACGGCTCAGAATCGTTAGAAATAATATGTAGATACTCGACACCAAGACCATGAATTTGTTGTAGGTGATAAGGTATTCTTGAAAGTGTCACCGATACACGGGTTAAAATAGTTCGGACATAAAGGAAAGCTAAGTCCGAGATATGTCGGGCCATATGAGATTCTAGCCAAACGTGGAAAAGTAGCTTATCAGTTAGCACTACCACCATCTATGTCAAGTGTGCATGATGTATTTCATATCTCCTTATTAAAGAAGTACGTCAGAGATCCAACGTACGTTTTGACAGCAGATCCACTAGATCTAACTGATGATTTGACATTCGAAGTAGCACCAACTGAAATCACCGGTCGAAAGGTTTAACGTCTACGTAATCGTGACATATACTATGTTAAAGTCACCTGGAGAAGTCGAGATATAGAAGAGATCACATGGGAAGAAGAGAATGCAATGCGAAAGCAATACCCTCATACTTTCGACTCGGAAAGTATGTACAAATATTGAGGATGACATTTTTTAATAAGCAGGGGGGAGTTGTAAGACCCGTACTGAACTAACCGGTCTTACCACCTTGTATTAGGTCTACCTATCATGGTCGAGCCAAGTTGACCAAGTACGTAAAGGAAATCACAAAACCAGGTATAAATTTAACCTAAAAACAGTAAATATGAGGGTAGGGTCGCATGTATAAACAGGTAGGGCCGACCCCACCTCAACAGAGTCTAACCCATGATTTTTCAGCCCTAGGGTCGGATGACTTGAGACCCTAGGGTCGATGGATTCTGTGACCCTAGCATCGACCCTATGGTGACAGACTGAAACCATGAATTAGGAAACTTTCCTAATTTTCAGAATTCCTTTCCTAATCTCGATGGGACGTATTTTGAGAGATTTTTCTCTATAAATAGGACGTCCCTTAGGCTCTTTTACTCCTTTTGGAACCCTAATTGAAAGTAAGAGAAAGAGAAGAGAAGGAAGAGAAGAAGAAGAGAAGGAGAATTTGAGAAGACAACTAAAGAAAAAGAATTCAGAGAAATATTTCTCTTAATCTCAGCAACCCTAAGGTATGAATACATTCCCTATGAATTATGAAAGACCCTAGAATAGCTTATGAAGAAGTTAGATAGGGATGGGAGAAACCCCAATCATCTACCCATGGATGAGTTTCAAAGGAATCCATGAAAGTAATCATCATAGACAATGGAAAGTGTGTAAAAATCATAGTTATGAGCCATATAACATTCTTAGAATGGACCTACGAGGCTACAAGATTGACCCCATGCTCTCGGGAAGTCCAGGGAGGCTGTGGTCGCACATAGGGTCGATGCGTAACCGACCCTATGACCAACCCTACACCCTGGGGTCTCAGATACCTACGACCCATCCTACGACCCTAGCTTTACAGCAAGCTTAAACTATTGGAATTTATTTCTAATTAGAATCTATCAATTTGTTAGGTTTTCCTAGTGATATAAAAGTGATTCTTAGAGCTTGAAAGAGGATCTACACTCAATCAAAGGTGAGGGAACAAGACCTAAACTAATTGGCTAATAATAAATTGTTTTCGTTTATTAAGTCCAATGCCGTGTATGATTCTATGATTGTATGATTGTAATGTGCATATCACATGTCATCTACTATTCCTGTTATTACTGTTCATGCATATTTAATTTCGTTTATTATAACATGATGATGATGATGATGCTAGGAATAGACATGTGAATGTATGTATGTGGTTAGTGTACCTGATGCGAGTGGGGCATTAGGGGGAGGACATGGCATTGTGGTTCAGCCTGGTCACCAGACTCTAGCTCTATCTCTACTCAAGTCTTGTCCACTAACATCGTCGTATCGTCGTTACCTTAGCAGAACTAATACATCGTAGGGCATCAGGGGGGACGTGGCATTGTGGTTCAGCCTGGTCACTAGACCCTAGCTCTATCTCTATGGATGTATTGAGAGATACTGGGGTGAGGCCTTGTATACACTGTTTGACATTAGGATTGGTTAGTTGCGAGCCCAGTTTGCAAGCCCTCGTCAATAGGGGCTTGCGTGTTGGTATGGGCAGCCAGTACAACAATGGCATTTTCATTGGGTGTATACTTGTCCATGGTGGGTGCATGTGGGACGACAATGCCGTATTCATTGGGCGGCTCCACACACTCGTGTATAGAGGTGAGGCAGCCTCCGTACCTTTCTATAGCACATTGCAAACTTATAAACCAGACCAAAGATATGAATTGAATAAATGCATATGTTTGTTGCATTGTTTTGTTTGTTGCATTGTTTTGGTTGCTCACTGAGCCGTGATGTGTGCTCACCCTTTCGACGTCGAATGCTTTTAGTTGATGATGCAGGTACCACGGTTGAAGATTATATGAATGCTCCGATGTATGGACATGCGGTGGCAATGGATGCTGAAGTTTTAATGGAATCGCATGATTCGTCATGCGAGTGCAACTCTTGTGTTTTTTATTAGTTTTTATTCAAATTATACAGACGATGTAATTAATTAAATATTTTATTTATGTTTTAGTATTTGGAAGATAATTAAATAGTTTATTTATGTTATCACCTTTAGACTCTCGGTTCATTTAATATTAAAGACTTCCGCTATTGTGTATTTACTCTGATTATTGTTGTGTATGTGTATGGTTTAAACAAACAGACACAGCCTATTCGAGATCCTGGTTGAACTGTTGGTTTATTAGCGGTTCATCACACCATTCTGAATAGTGCAGAATTGGGGTATAACATGTGCCGCACTGTAGCTGCACCGCGCCGATGTGTTGTCGAATTCGCATTGGCGCTCAGAGAATCTTTATATTGAGCCGTTGGATCTGTCGGTTAATGGATGGATTATATCTGCACCATTGGATTCGCATAAATCACGTCAGCCGCGATCGAGACTAATGGAAGCCATCAGATGAGAATCTGCGCCGCCATCACATCATACACGTGACACACCGAATCAAGAGCTAATACAATAGATTGCGGCCCATTATAATATATTGCAACCGACCAATCAAAGACTGCGCGACAGAATCTTGACGCTGCCGCCGCACTGCATGCGAACTCGCCTTGATCTGGGCCATTAGAACGGATCTGAGCATCATGGCTTCAATCTGGCCGCTGATCTTGCATCTTCTCCTCTTTTTATGCCAAAATTGCCCTTAAACAACTTGTGAAATGATTTTTTTGAACGGTCTGACGGAAACTGCGATATCTCTCTCATCCGACGTCGGAATTGAGTGATTCAAGTTGCATTGGAAAGATAACTCAATGCTCTACATCATTCCACTGTCAGATTTCCATGAACCTGCTGCAGGATCCACCAACATTTTCTCTCTCCTCTCTCACTCCTCATTCTCTCTCTACATCTTCTTTCTTCATGCAATGCTTCAAGATGTCGCAATATTGCCTCATCATTAGAAACTCGACCACATCATCAAAAACTATACCACATCACCAGTGGAGTCCACAGACACACTCTCTCATCAAAATCAATGTAAAATCTCATTCAACTCATTGTAAGTCATTTGAAACACATGTAGAACACACATACGAGGTTGCTCCATCTTTGCCACTATACTGACACTCTCTTTCCTAATTTCTCTAACTGTATGCTAACAAACATTGTCACATCAATCAAGTTGTCAACAATCACAACACAAAGTTCAACAATCTCCCCCTTTGGAATTGTTGGCAATTCACTCTGCACATGAGATCTTTCTCCCCCTTTGACAACAAATATAAAGGGATATGTCACATAGGAGTGCCCACCGTATCTTTCCAATCCTATGGGCCCAAAAAAACAAAATAATAGATCATTATATCAATATATAAAAACATCACAGGACTCTCCCTGAGTCCAACATAAGGAGAATAAGGATAACAAACATAAACATATACCACTCAACATATAAATACCAAAGGACTCCCCTTGAGTCTATCATCGGGAGCAAAAGGATATAACAAACACACATTGCTCCCCCTCACTCCAAGCACCTCACTTCTTGGGGAGCATAGTCATGCATGAATCTTTGACTCTCTCTGTCAGAGTGTATAAGTTTCTAGAGGTTCTCTGTCCTGAAGCCACAGTCTTGCCACTGCCAAGTCTTCTGATCTCACATCCCTGATTGTTGAAGGTCACTTCATGCCCTCTGTTACAAATCTGACTGATGCTTAGAACATTGTGCTTGAATCCTGACACATAAAACACATCATGGAGTTTTACCTTTCCATTATTGATGCTGATAGAACCCTTTCCTGTTACCTTGGCCCCATCATTGTTTCCAAACTTCACTGTACCTCCCTCATACTGTTGAAGCTCCTGAAATATTTTCTTGTCACCAGTCATGTGACTAGAACATCCACTGTCAAGTATCCAAAGAGACGTCTTGTCTTGTGTCTTGAACGTTGTCTCAAAGCATGCAACACCATCACTTTTCCTTTTACAAAATTTGCAATGATTTTCTTTTTCCATACTTTTCTAACAAATGGTGGAGTCTTTTTGTTCATTCTCTGCTTAACCTTTCTTTGGCCACTCTCCCTTTGTTGTGACACTTTTTGAGGTCTTCTTCCTACAACTCTTTGTCGAGGTAGTGTGAATGAAAAAATTGTTCTACATTCTCTTGCAATATGCCCATAGTTATGACAATTGTAACACTCAATAAAAATGTTTTCAAGGGAAGCAAATTGATTTCTGCTTTTAAATCTTACTTCTCTCATGTTGAATTTGCAGGTAGCTATCTTGTGACCATAAACATTGCATTTATAACAATATCTTTCAAAATAAGATCTTGCCCTTGAAAGTGCGATGTACCTCATCTGTCTCTGTGGTGCAGTAGGATAATTTCTTCCATAGAAGTTACTCTGCTCCACTCGCTTGCCTTGTCTTGCATTATTAATCTGTGGAATAGGAATTTGATTTTCTTCTTGAACATAAACCATAGGAGATTTTCCCTTTTCATTCTCTTTCACAAAAGAGATGGGACCTTTATTCTTTGAGTAGACACTATTAGAAGTCTCTCCCTTATCAAAATCAAGACCAAATTTAACATTGGAAGGTCTTTGAGAATTTATAATGCATCAAGCTTGCTGCTACTAGGGTGCACTGTAGTATTGCTTGGCTCATTAGGTTGATTCAATTTTTGTTGTCTTTCAAGCTCTTCTTTTTCATACTCAGTTACCTTTGCTTTTAACAGAATAAATTGTTTCTCAAGCTCTTCAAATTTACTCATCACAGGGGCTTGTATTTCAAGTTGAGCTCTCAAACCTGCATTCTCAGTCATTCTTGTAGAGTGGTGCCGTAGATACTGTTCAAGCTGAGTCTTGAGACTGTCAATAATTTTCTTGGACTCTACATCTTAAACTCTCAAGTCTTGAATCAACTGTTTCTGCTTTTTAAGTTCTCTTGAGACAAACTTGTTATTCTTTCATTCCTTGTTAAGTTCCTTCATAGCTGCTTAAAACTCTGCTTCAAAATTTATTTCACCTTCTTCGTCACTGCTTGAGCTTGATTTTTCATTTTTGTTCTCTTTTCGTTCTTCAAGGAAAATCATGAACAAAGCCTCACTAGACTCACCCTCTGAAAGATTATCTGAGTCATCATCTGAAGTGTCACTATTCCTCTTGGAAATAAAGCTTTTTCTTTTAGGCTTGTTCTTCTTGAAGCTCTTGGCCTTGTAACTGTCATTGTTGTCATCTTCATCGTCACTATCAAATTTTTTCCTCTTTGGACATTTTGCAGCAAAGTGTCCAATCTTTCCACAATTAAAGCACTTGAATGGGAGTTTTTCATTGTATCTTCCTGTACCCTTCTTCAATTTTCTAGTAAAGTGAGCTGTGGCCTCATCTTCATTTTCTTCCTCATTTGATTTTTCAGAAATTTTCAGCTTCTTCATAGCCTTGAAAGCTACCTGCTTCTCACTAGTGGTTCCTGGATCAACCCTCATCTCAAAAGGTATTAAGGCTCCATGAATCTCATCAATAGTAACCTGTTCCAAGTCCTTGGCCTCTTCAAGAGCTGATACTTTTGACTCAAATTTTGGAGTAAGAGACTTTAAAATTTTTTGACAAACAATATGACCTTTTAGGTCTTTACCAAGTCCTCTAATGGAATTGACCACTTCATGAACCCTATTCATGTATTGATCAATGGTCTCATCCTCATTCATTTTCAGATTCTCATACTGACCTCTGAATGTTTGCAACTTGACAGTCTTGATCTTCTTATCTCCTTCATATATGTTGATCAGTTTATCCCAAACTTCCTTTGTTGTCTTACAATCCATGATTTTAGCCAGTTCACTATTTGTCAGTCCCCCTTGAATGGCATTGAAAGCCTTTCTATTATTTTTAAAATTTTTTTTATCTACTACAGTGAAAGCATTCGTATCATGAGGAGTGTAGCCATTCTTAATAGAAGTCCATACATCAAACCCAAGAGACCCAATGTAGATCTCAATTCTTCTTTTTCAAAATACAAATTCTGTCCCATCAAACAATGGGGGTCTACTAAAACCTTTTCCTGGTGCCATATCTTTATTCTTATCTTCTCAATTGCTGATTAAGTGATCACTGAGCCTGACTCTGATACCAATTGAGGAACTTGATATGACACTGAGAGGGAGGTGAATCAGTGTCAAAAAATTCTCTCTAATTATTTTACTGCTGCCCAAAGCTGATGGAGATATATTCTTTAACACACACACAAGCGTATGCAAATCTACCTTGCTACCACTCAGTGGTCAGGTCTACCAGATTTGCACACCTATCTTGTAAGTCATTCCACGCACTCCAAAATTTATAGAAAAATAAAGATAGTCTACAACACAGGATATACTTGGTTCACCAACACAGTGTGTGATGGCTAGTCCACGGGGTAATGCCCAACAGGCTTCGTATTTACTCAACATTCAACTTTTAGTCTTTTACAAGACAAGGATACTAACCCTAGGTTTTCCCAGCATAAAACTGAGAGGGTGCACCAACGCCAAGATTAAAGCTTAACGGTCAGTGTCCAGTACCCACTGAACACACCGCACTTAACTCGCACCCACGAGAAGCAAATAACAATTTTTAGGCTTATAATTATGCCTTACAATTTTTCCCCACTAGCTAGGTATTCAACAATTTTCACCTACGCTATCATACAATATATTAAAAGCAACAAATATATAGGGAATTGAAAAACCTCACAACTGCTTACGAATGGCCAACAATCTCTCTGAAGCTTCACACTTCCCTCAGGTACTCTCTAACATCCTTTAATGATTATAGAGATCGATTCACAGAATACACCTCGCTCACAGGCTTCCAATCTCTTTCATATAATCCATAATCACCATGAATATAAACATAAACGCTCTATTGACCTCTCATAGGGATTTAAAACTCTATTGATGCACAGAGAAGAGGTAGTTGGTGATTGATCACTCCCACAGGATACGAAACCCTAGAAATCCTTCTCTCTGCCTTTAAAATGTTCTTTTCAATTTTTCCACTTACTTTTTATGACTCCCAACGGTGCCCAATGTATAGAGCATCCAAAAATATGGAAACTACAATTTGAACCGATTTGGAGCTCGGATGAGAAAGTTATAGCAGTTTAAAGTTCGGCCAGTCAGAACATTTAAAATGGAATCTTTCCTATCATTACCGCGCACCCACGCTACACCAGAGCTGCGCCATGCCGATGTGTTGTCTAGATCGCATTGGCGCTCAGAGAATCTTTATATTGAGCCGTTGGATCTTTCGGTTAATGGCGGGATTATATCTGCGCCATTGGATTCGCATAAATCGCCTCGATCGCGATCGAGACTAATGGAAGCCATCGGATGAGAATCTACGTCATCGTCACATCATACATGTGACACACCGAATCAAGAGCAAACACAATAGATCGCGGCCCATTATAATATAATGCAACTGGCCAAACAAAGCCTGCACGATAGAATCTTGACGCTGCCGCCGCACTGCACTCGAACCCACCTTGATCTGGGCCATAGATGTGGATCTGAGCATCGTGGCTTCAATCTGGCCGCTGATCTTGCATCTTCTCCTCTTTTTATGCCGAAATTGCCCCTAAACAACTTGTGAAATGACTTTACAGAAACTATGATATCTCTCTCATCCGACGTCGAAATTGAGTGATTCAAGTTGCGTCGAAAAGATAACTCGATGCTCTACATCTTTCCACTGTCGTATTTCCATGAATCTACTGCGGGACCCACTAACATTTTCCCTCTTCTCTCTCTCTCATCATTCTCTCTACATCTTCTTTCTTCATGTAATGCTTCAAGATGTCGTAATATTGCCTCATCATTAGAAACTCGACCACATCATCAAAAACTATGCCACATCACCAGTGGGGTCCATAGACACTCTCTCTCATCAAAATCAGTATAAAATCCCATTCTACTCATTGTAAGTAATCTAAAATATATGTAAAACACACATACAAGGTTACTTCATCTTTGCCATTACACTGACACTCTCTCTCCTAATTTCTCTGACTGTATGTTCACAAACACTGTCACATATGACAACACAAAGTCCAACAAAGTTATCTACCTCTTAGAATGACTTTAAATTAAGTTTGAAATATAAAAAAAAAAAAAAGATCTCTCATTGGATCAAGTTATTATTCGAATTAAAATCCATGAGAAGAACCGGGAGAAAGATAAAATTAAAAATATCGAAGAATTTAAATCAAAGATCAATTTAGTTGAGTCTAACAAAGGGAAGTCTCACAAGAAGAATTTGAAAGTTAATAAGGGAGCAGACTTCAAGAAACAGAAAAGGGTCTGTTTTGTATGTGGAAAATCAGGATATTATAAGAAAGATTGTCGAAACTGAAAAAGAAGAATTTCAACAAGGTTAATGTTAATTTGACAGAAGCAGATTTCTTTGCTGCAATGGTGACTGAAGTGAATTTGATTGACAAACTCATAGATTGGATCCTTGACACGGGTGCTACTAAGCATGTATGTGGGATCGAAGTTATTTTACCAATTATTCAACGGTTGAATCTGATGACCATGTCTTCCTGGAAAATTCTCAGACTTCAAAGGTTATTGGGAAAGGGTTAGTCAAACTGAAGTTAACTTCAAAAAAATATCTCTTCCTCAAGGATGTTTTGCATGTGCCTGAAATTAGACATAATCTCATTTCTGGGGCTCTTCTCAACAAACTGATTTTCACTTGTCATTTGAGGCTGATAAGGCTATTGTAATCAAGAATAATGTTTTTGTCAGAAAGGATTATAATTTCGACAGTTTATTTGTACTCAATGTTGATTTCGTTTTGATTAATAATTACGAAAGTATTTCTATTTACATGGTTAACTCATATGATATTTGGCATGATAGATTAGGATAGCCATGCTCCTTATATTAAAAGACTCTGTGATGATAATTTAATTAAAAAAATTAAAATTTAATCATAAAAAATACCCAACATGTATGGAAGCTAAGTTTACTAAAAAAAAAACCTTATTTTTCTGGAACTCAAAGAGTTAATAATTTATTAAAATTAATTCATAGTGATTTACATGAGTCAAGAGGAGGGAAAAGATATTATGTTATTTTTATTGATGATTTTTCAAGGTATAGTAAACTTTATCTTCTTCGAACCAAAGATGAAGCAAGTGATGTTTTTATTTCATATAAAACTGAGATTATAAATCAATTAGGAAAGAAAATTAAGAAACTTAGAACTGATAAGGGAACAGAATATATTATATCTCAATTCTGTAAGAAAAATGAGATTATTCATGAAACTACTGCCCTTTACCAGCCCTAATCAAATGGAGTAGTTGAAAGAAAGAATAGATTTTTAAAAGAAACTATGAATTCTATGTTAATTAATTTAAGTTTACCCCTTAATATATGGGGGGGGGAACAATTTTGTCTGCTTGTTTTATTTTGAATAGAATACCTCATAGGAAGACATGTTTTATTTCTTTTAAACAATGGTATAGTAGGAAATCTAATCTTAATTATTTAAAGGTTTGAGATTGTTTGGCCAAAGTAACATACCTGAACTTAAGATATGAAAATTAAGACCTAAAACTTGCGATTATGTTTTATTGGTTATGCTATTCATAGTGCTGCATATAGGTTCATGCTACTTAAATCTATTGATGGTTTATTTGATGCTAATAATATAATAGAATCAAGAGATGCTGTTTTTTTTAATCATGTTTTTTCAATGAAGAAAAATTTATCTAGTAATACATCTATTTCTAATGAACCTGTAATGCATGAGTATGAAGATAATGTTGATTCTATTTTAAATAATAGAGAACCTAATAATGAAATTGAATTAAGACGAAGTACAAGACAAAGAAGGAAACCTAACATGGGTGATAGTATGTTACATATATGGTGTTGAACGACCATGTGACATACCAACAGGTTATTACTTCACCTGATTCAGTTTAAAAAAGAGACAATAAAAAATGAGTTAGATTTTATGATTGCTAATAATACTTAGGAGTTAGTCTCTCTCTCGCCTGGTACTAAGGTTCTTGATACAAAGTGGATATTTAAAAAAAAAATTAAAACCTGATGGATCTCTTAACAAATTTAAAGTTAGGTTGGTAGTAAAAGGATTTCCTCAGAAAAAGGATATAGACTTTTTTGATACTTTTTATCTTGTAGCTAAAATTACAACAATAAGATTAATGATTACAATTGCTTCTGTATATAAGTTTGGCATACATTAGATGGATGTTAAGACAATATTCCTAAATGGTGATTTAGAAGAAGAGATTTATATAAAACAACCTGAAGGATGTGTGGTTCCAAGACAAGAGTACAAAGTCTGTAAACTTGTACACTCTTTATATGGCTTAAAACAAGCACAAAAATAGTGACAAGAAAAATTTTAAAGTGTGTTAATTTCAAATGATTTTCATGTAAATGATTCTGAAAGGTGTTTATATAGTAAATTTCATGACAATAGATGTGTATTCATAATTTTGTATGTGGATGATATGATAATTACGGAAACAAGTCTTGATATAGTTAAATCAACAAAAACTTTCCTTATGTCCAAGTTTAACACAAAGGATATGAGAGAAGTTGATGTTATCTTGGGAGTCAAGGTTATAAAGAGACAAAATGAAATATTTCTATCTCAAGCATATTATGTGGAAAGCATACTTAAAAAGTATGGTTATTATGAAGAAAAGCCTCTAAGTGTTCCATTGTGGGTTGATTCCCATTTACGAAGGTATGATGGAGAACCAATGTTGCAAAAATTATATTATCAGATTATTGATTCGATTTTATATTTAATGAATTGTATTCGACTTGATATTGCCCTCGCTATAGGGAAATTAAGTTAATTTACAAGAAACTCTGGAATGAAAAATTGGGATGCCTTGATATGCTTATTAAGGTATTTAAAGGGTACCATGAATTATGGTTCACATTATAGTGGTCACCCGACGATTCTTGAGGATTTTTGTGATGTGAATTGGATTTCTAATTCGAAGGGAACTCTTGCTACTAGTAGTTATGTGTTTACTTTTGGTAGAGGTGTGATTTCATGAAAATTAGTTAAATAATCTTGTGAGATGAGTTCCACCATGAAAGTTGAGTTTGTGGCTTTAGAAAAAATTAGATCAGAAGTCGAATGACTTAAGAATCTAGTAGCAGATATACCATTATAGCAAATACCTGTGCCACCTATTCATATTCACTGTAATAATGAGACAATGATTGCTAAAGTTAAATGCAAGGTATATAATGGTAAAAAAAAGGCACATATGCATTAGACATAATCTAATGCGATAATATTTAGAAGATGATATCATTACAATAGACTTCGTTAAATCAGAGACAAATGTAGTAGACATGCTAACAAAGCCATGATCCACTATGATTATTTTTGATACATCTAAAGGAATATACTTAAGGTCCGTGATTCATGAGTCAAAGTGATGGACACTCAACCTATGTAAAAAGAGATCTCTAAAATTAGGTTCAAAGGGTAAAAACAAAATCACTGGAAGACTTGCGTAGTACTATTATTTTTTGTACTTATTTTGGTTAGATGACAAAGATAATACTCATCACAATGATCTAGGATGAGTTTATGAAACTCTTAATCAATAAAAACTCATGAATTGTGGGGGTATGTTAATCATGGTGCATACTATGTGCTGACCTAAATGAATGTAAAAGGTGTAGCCGCTTCTGATGAGAATTTTATAGACGAATTTTTTTAACATTCATGATCCAAGATGGGGACAAGGCTAGAATATCCATTTAAGGAAAGGGTTGACTGAAGGATCGGATGGTAAGACATGGTTGGTAGGATGGTCAGCTACACCTATAAAAAAAGTTCAATGAGTCTGACTTTATCACACCCCAATTCTGGACTAACAAGTAGTATGATGAACCGCTATAAGAACCAACGGTTCAAGCCAGGAACTCGTAAGACCGTGTCAACAATCCAAATTAAATACAAATTTTACATCAATCAAAGATATTAAAGTAAATAACGAAAGTTTTATTAATAATGAATTGGGTGTCTATAATGATAAGTAAATGATAAACCAGTTATCTTTAAGTAACCAAAACATAAATATAACAAATTATTATAATTATCAAAATATGAAAGTTAAACACTAAGTGTAAACATTGATAAAACACTCACTTGATGAGTCATATTCGTCCTATATAGTTTCTATAGCCACCACGTGTCTATATGTTGATGCATTTATGTAGTCTTTAATGGTATTACCTGCATTATTAGCAGGGTCTATTCTCCAACACAAGCTCAGTGAGTGAACAAAATAATACGTAAACATATGCATGCATTCAATTCATATCTTTAGTCTGATTTTAAGTTTACAACTGTACTATCGAAAGGATTGGTGGCCACCACACCTCTATACAAGAGTGTGTGAATCCGTCTAATGGATCAAACAGTATTCCCATCCCCACATGCATCCACCATGGAATAGAGATAGAGCTAAAGTGTCCGGATCACAGACCGCCAACATTTTTTCTGATACCCTATCCAAACCAACACTTAAACCCCTACTGACAAAGGCTTGTAAATTGGGCTCGCAACTAACTAATTCTAATGTCATCCAAATGTATCCAAGGCCTCACCCCAGCATCCTTAAATACGTCCATAGATATAGAACTAAGGCCCCCTGGTAGATTCAAAGACCACACGGTCCAAGACCACCTCCCCTGATTTCCTACGATGTAATAGTTCTGCTAAGGTAATGGTAGGAAGGACTGAGTAGAGATAGAGCTAGAGTCTAGTGGTCAAGTTAAACCACAATGCCACATCTTTCTCTTAATTCTCCACTTGTACCCAACACACCAACCACACATACAATCACATACCTATTCTTAGCATCAACATCATGTTATAAATAACAAGAATAAATATGCATGAGTAGATATATAACAATAATATTGGATGATATATGAGATGCACATTACAAACATACAGGTATAGAATCATTTATGGCATTGGATGCAATAAAATAAATATAGTTTGTTATTATTCAGTTAGTTTAGGTCTTGTTCCCTCACCTGTAAACAATGTTTGATCTTCTCCCAAGCTTTGAAAATTACTTTGAACTAGTTGGAAACCTAAACAATTAATGTATTCAAGTTAAGGATTAATTTTCTCAAGTTACAGTAGTCAAAAACCTTGTCTGGTCTCAAAATATACTTGTTGTTATCGTTTGGTCGACCCTTGTGGTCTCAATATATGTCGACCACACAACGTATGATTGATCCTGTGGTCATACTATATGCAACTGCATGTATGACCACACGATTTCTGAGAACTTCCCGAATAGTTATAGTCGACTCACTGGTCACCCTATGGTCGACCACTGCTGCGACCATACAATTTTTGATAAATTTTTACTTTCAATCCGAGTTCTTCCTGAGTCTATTTCTCGGCTCATCACTTGAGTTCATCCTATGGTTATCCTATGGCCATTATTTACAGTTTCTCATTAACCATTAATCCTAACCCATCCCTTATGGTTATCCTTGAGATTTACTCAAAGGATCACTTGGATCATATTGACATCCCTAATCCATAATAGAAAACCTTATTCAATAGGAGCTACATCTGCAGAGATAAGTTTCATACCTTGGCTTACTATAGAAAGCTAGAACCTGCTCTGCAAAACCTTCCACTCAGCCTTCTTGTCCAAATCTCTTTCTCTTTTACTTCCTCTCTTTTTCTCTTTTAGGTCTAGGGTTTGAAATTGATCCAAAAGAGTGAGAGAGGATAGAGGGACGTCCTCTTTATAGGAAGAAACTCTCTATATAGATTCCCTCTACAATAAGGAAAGAGATCCCCTTTGATTTGAAAAGTTTTCAAATCTCAGAGTCTGATCTGGGTTTGTGTGGTCGATGGTGTGGTCGCATAATCCGTCGACCACATAAATCCAAAATAGTCCACCATACGTGTGAGGTCCCAACCTAGTCGACCATACGATCGACCAAAAGTGCGACCATACAAACCAAATTTACTGGTTTGACTAGTTTGCTCACCTGACTTTGTGGTTTTTTCATACGATGGGTTCGTTTGAGCCGATTATGATGGAAAAATTGATCACGATATGTGAACGTATGGTTAGATCGGGTTCGTGACGTGCGGATCTTACAACTCCACCACCCTTAAAAGAAATTTCGTCTTCAAAATTTACATGTACGGATCTTATAGACTCAACCTATACTTTATAGCATGGCTTACCAGACCTACTGCAGATTGAAGTCCAAAAGACATCTGTAACGATGTGTCTTATTGTTCTAATGTGCTCAGATTATCTTTTGTGTTTGTCAATATTTTTTAAACTTATAAGGGAATTGTTGTATTTTTTTCAAAAAGTTAGTTTTTAAAATACCTATTTATATCTATTTATAATTTATTTTCTTGTGGTTTTTACTTTTCTTTGGTTTCGTGCTAATATGAATGGTTGAGTGAGGTCGAGAGATGATGTCCGCTCTTAAGGGAGGCTATAGAGGACTTAAAGGTTAGAATTAGAAGCCTCGAATGTGCCTAAAATGTGCCTTAAATGTGCCTAGGATGCGCCTCATAAACGTCTTGAGCCTCATAAAGGTTATGAGCTTCATAAAGGTATGAGCCTCATAAATATCTTGAGTCTCATAAAGGTATGAGCCTCATAAAGGTCATGAACCTCATAAAGGTCATGAACCTCATAAAGGTCATGAATGTCATGAGTCTTATAAAGGTCATGAAGATCATGGGGCTCATGGAGGTCATAAGGATCGGCAACTAATGTGTCCCTAAACTCAAGGGATACATCTGTTCCTAGGATTGCATCCTTATGAGAGGGTATAAATTTGAACCTTTAGATCTAGATGTTTAGATCTAGACCATTGACTTGAAGGGACACTTTACAATAGGATACCATTAAGAGACAACTTTTCAAAAGGGAATCTCTAGGAGACGTCCCCAACTCTATAAATAGAGAAGAAGGTTTCCTCTTGAGATAATATATATAGTGATGTACTAATTGAGGACTACTCTCTCTCTCTTCCTCTCTCCCTCTTTATAGCACAAGTCTAGTCATTTTATTTTTGTCTTGATATTTTAGCACAACTCTGAAATCCTCTAAGGAGCGCATCGAACTAGTGTAAGTTTGTTGCAGGGGAAGCCAAGTCTGTTTTATCTTGGAGTCAGGTTTGCATCATCAACCCAGTTGCACTTGTGGGGTTAAATACTGACTTTAGGACCGTGGCAATCGTGGTATGACTCAGCCTGTAATCTCATTATCTTGGTACAACAACTTTGTTCTCCTCACTTCTGCCACCACCGTGAAGTCTCATCTCAAGCACCAATTTTCTTCAACAACTTAACTTTCTAAATGAAAAAATTTCCTTAAGATGACCTGAATTTACCTAATTTTTCTTACGCCCAAATAAACAAAAGATGGTTTTTTTTGCAATGGCATGATGTTCCTGACACTCTGCAACTCCCATCGCTAGGGTAATAGACACTCTGCAACTGCCTTCGTTGGCAATGTACTAACCCTAGTGGTGACAGCGTCTTCCAAATCCTCATAGACCCTCGGACGCATGAGAAGCGAAGGTCCCTACTTTGGAGCTTGGAATAAAGATGCTCAAGCCAAAGAAATCAGGAGTGTTGGGGATGAAAGCGTTAGCATGCAAACAATCACATTTTACATAAGGATTTACTGTGGTTCAATACCAATGAAGAATGCCTACATCCACTCTAGAAAATTAACGAATTTCTTATTCACTAAGAAAAACTCTCCACCTCACAAAATGATCCCCTTTTTTCCTTTGCCCTTTTCCCCTCTTCCTCTCTCATTTTTTGTGGGAACCCCACAAAGATAATAAATAGGTTTTGAAGGAAACCTACTCCCACACTATTACAATTTGACCCATTTATATGTAATAGTCCCAAACCTAATCCAAATTACAAATACCAAGTCCTATTGATTGCATGGATCCTACGAAATACAAGACATAATTATAGTTATTTAATTCTCCAAATTATTCGTGAATTATTTTTTGAACCGAATAATACAAATACTTTTTTCGAATTTGAATTATATTCTGTGATTCGGAAAAATTCTCGCATTTTGGGTCTAGAATAAATATCGCAAATAATTCTTTCGAATCTGAACTATACCGAATAGTTCGAATGCTTAAAAAACAAAACCACTAATACTATCCTAGTAGAGGACTTAATGCCTTAATTATCGTTTTCAAACAAAGTTTTTCAAAAAAAAAAAACAAATTTAATGCCTTAACTATTTGCATCTTTTTCAATTTAGGACTAATTATGAGTCTAAAAATCACTACATAATACAAAACAGATCATTAATATCATTTTCTTTTCCTATGTGACATTATATGAGTATGAAAATCAAATCTTAATACAAATTCGTTTTGTAATGTGGAATTAAATATGAATATAAAATCATACCATAATACAAAGCAATTCATTACTTTTCTGTGCTTTTCCAATTGAGATTAAATATGAGTCTAAAAATAATATTATAATTCAAACCATGAGGAAGTAATTAGCTAACATGAAAATGAGATGGATTTCATGAGGATGATTGGATGATTTATGAGCATGTTTGATTTTATGAACATCAGTTTTACTAAATTGGTATTGCCATCATAATAAAATCTAATGATCCACATTATATACTGTAATGAAATCTAACAAATCCACCTTTACAAACTCATACACATCTATATTATGTATTATTATTATTTATAAATTAAATATTATTCTAATGTTACTTTTATATTATGAAGGTGTGATAATTGATTGATATTGTGAAATAAGAACACTAAATATTAAAAATTAACATCTTAATTTTTTTTTAAACAAAAGAATAATTCCCAAACATATCTGAATTCGAATTTTATTTTAAGTCCGCTTTTTTTACCCTTTTTTTTATCAAATTCATAAATTACGAAAATGAATCACTGTGATTTATTCTTCTTCTGAATAATTCCTGAATCCGAATTAAATAACTACCCCAATAATATCCACATTGGCTTGGATTCTACAAGCTACCTCGAAGAAAACCTGTGTTGATGCCGATCTGCAAATTCCTCTATTGTCTTTGGCAAACCGCTACACCTAAACCGATATAACCCACAACCAATCTAGATGTCATGCATAGCTCAGTCATCGATGTCCTAAGCCACCACGTACAACCATAGTTATTTAATTTGGATTCAGGAATTATTCGGAAGGAGAATAATTCGGAATGAGTTGTTTCGATAATTTAACAATTTGGTCAAATATGCGGTCAAAAAAAGGGACTTAAAATAAGATTCGAATTCGGTTCGGTTCGAAAATTATTCTTTTGTCTAAAAAAATTTCGGATATTAATTTTTAATATTTGGTGCTTCTATTAATCAATTATTATATTTGCATAATATATAAATGACATTAGAATAATATTTAATTTATAAATAATAATATAATACATAATAGATGGGTATGTGTGTATAACGGTGGATTTATTAAATTTTATTAAAGTATATATTGTGGATTATTAGATTTTATTATGATTGCAATACCAATCTAGTGGAGCTGATGTTCATAAAATCAAATATTTTCTTAAATTCATCCAATCATCCTCATGAAATCTATTTCTTTTTCATGTTCGTTAATTACTCCTCATAGTTATTGTAATATTTATTTTTAGACTCATATTTAATCTCAATTGGAAAGCACACAAAAGTAATGATTTGCTTTGTATTATGGTATGATTTTTATATTCATATTTATTTTTATGTTGTCGAACAAAATTAATTATTTGTTTTGTATTATGATTTGATTTTCATAATATTTAATCTCACATTGGAAAAAAAATGAAATTAATGATCTGTTTTATATTATGACGTGATTTTTAGACTTATAATTAGTCTTATATTGAAAAAAAATGCAAATAATTATGGCATTAAGTTTTTTTTTTTTCCAAAAAATATTATTTGAGAATAGTAGTTAAGGCATTAAGTCCTCCATCAGGATATTAATAGTTTTTTTAAGTATAAGAATTATTCGGTATAATTCGAATTTGAAAGAATTATTCGTGATATTTATTTTTAGACAAAAAATGCGAGAATTTTAAAGAATCATTAAATATAATTCGAATTCGGGAGAATTATTCGTATTATTCAGTTCGGAAAAATAATTCGTGAATAATTCGGAGAATTAAATAACTATGCGTACAACCAGCATGATCTACATCCCCTGAGTTCCCTGCACAACTCATTGCTGCACAACTCATCCCCACCATGCCCAAACCCGCATGACCTACACCTCGCTCGGTTGCCCCGTATAATTTACCGCCGCAAGAAACTATCTACCATGCCCAAACCAGCATGATCCACACCCCGCCCGGGTGTCTGGTACATCTCACTGCCGCACAATATGATATTACTCCACCTTTTTCGCAACTAAAGCTTGCCAAAGAGATCATTTCCGCTCACAAAATCCGAAACTAAAGAAATCAGCTTTTTCCCAGATTTGCACTTATTCACAATCTGAACTCCCTACAATCTATGTCGTCCATTTGTATCCCTTGCCTGAGTTCCAACAGGAACTGTAAATATTTCAATACTCTATTCAAGTCTTTGACGTCCATCTGTACCCCTTGTTTGAGTTTCAATTTATACCATCTATTTCAACACTCACGTAAGCTTGTATAAGTTTCCAATCAATACGGCCACTAAAATGTTCAATACAGAAGCTTGACCCCTTGACCACCATGCAATTAACATGATTTTTGCCCTCTGTGCCCACCATCAATTTGAAGGAACTTGACCACCGTTGATCTTGCACAAGCATATCTGAGCGACACCAACAAAACATAATTTATTTGATCTATACCATCCACTAAATCTGTAGCACCTGAAAACCTTAGGAATACTCCTTTTATCTTTTTTTGATTACATATAATGTTGTGTACCAAACACTTTGTACAGACTCATGTACACACACCAAGCACCCATACTAGAGATCCTTCTTTTTCCTTCTCCCACTTTTCTCTTCTTCCCATACACCCAACTTCCTCGTTTTGAATTTAAATTTATAATTCCTCCTTAAAAAAATTGTGAGGCTACACATTCACCCAGTTTGCTTTTAAAAATAGTCAGTGTGAATCACCAATTTTTCCTTTTAAAAAAATACTCATTAGAATCACCTACTTTGCTTTAAAAAAATATATATATAAAAAATAAAAAAAAAAATAAAAACCTCATTAAAACTTACTCACTTTACTTTTTAAACAAAGGCTTCTTGTGAAGTGTTGCAAGTTCAGCCATAACCAAGAAAAGAAACCCCATATTCTTTTTCACCAAGGAAGCAAGATAAAAAACTAGTTTCTTGTTCTCCAAAAGCGACGAGTAAAAAAAACTCACTGGTATATAGCACCCTGTCACTACTCCTCTCTACAATATTTCTCTTGAAGAACGATTACACCAACAAAGCTGCAAGACCTTGGATGGCACCCCTTCATCGCTCCCTTTGCAACAAGAATCATTTTTCTCTCTTCCCGAAGAGAACCTTGGGCACCTCCTTTCCTCCAAATCCAATGTACTGCCAGTTTAATACCACTTGTTGAGGATGAAAAAAATAAAAATAAAAAATAAAAAATAAAAAATAGCACACAAATAATCACATAAACATGAGAATTTACTATGGTTCAACATCCAATAAAGAATGCCTACATCCGCCTAAAGAATCTAAGAAATTTCTTGTTTACCAAGAAAGACTACACTTTTCTGCTTCTCACAAAGGGATCTCCTTTGCTCTTTTTTTTTATTTTTTTATTTTTTTTCTCTTCCTCTCTTATTTTTTGAGAAAAACCCCACAATGACAAAATATAGGCTCCCAAGAAACCTTACAACCCACACAACTACAATATAACTCATGTACGTGTAATGGTCCAAACCCAACCCATATTACAAATATAAGTCCCATTGATTGCATTGACCCTATAGACAATCCCAACAATCTCTACATTGGCTTGGATTCTACAAAATCTTGAAGAAAACCTGTATTGATGTCGATTTATAAACTCCGTTATTGTCTCTAGCAAGTTGCTACATCCAAATCGACATAGCCTACACCCTACCCGGGTGCCCCGCATAGCTCACCGCTGCAAGAACCTAACCCCATGTCCAAACTTGCATGATCCACACCGTGCCTGAGTGTCTCATAGAGTTTACTGTCACACAATATGATGTGATTCCACTTCTCCCATTGCTATAGAAGTGCCAAACTTGACCACCATTGTACTTGCACAAGCCCATCTGATCGACACTAACGAGAAAGAATTTGTCCTTCGTCTACTAAATCCATAGCACTGGAAAAACCTTAGGAATATTAGGCTCTATGCCTCGTCCCTATCTTTATTGGGTTACACACGGATTCACATCGTCTCCTCCCAATGGTTCTGGGAGGACACGGCAACCTATCTCGGATGACCGCCACGTGGCTCTCGGTGAATCCGAGACCCACGTCCGAGCCAATACCCAGTCGACAAGCCGAACCGACAGGGGGTGTCGGCTCAGATGTGGGTCTCGGATTCACCAGAGAGCCACATGGCGGCTATCCAGGGAAGTTGCCACTGTCCTCCTAAAACCACTGGAAAAAGAGAATGCGGATCCGTTATACACACTATTGTTCACACTCATGTACAAACACCAAACACCCATACAAAATATTTTTCATTTTTCCTTTCTTGTTTTTCTTTGTTTTTTCTTATATACCCACTTCCCCTGTTTTGAATTTGAATTTTCAATTCCTTCCTAAAAAACACAGTGAGGCATCCCACTTATCCGTTTCGCTTTAAGGAGAAAAAAAAAAAAAAAAAAAAACTCATTGTGAGTCATCATTTTGCCTTTTGAAAAAAAAAAACTCAATGGAATCAACCACTTTGCTTCAAGGGAAAAAAAAAACACTCATTAGGGACTCAAAATATTCCATGTGAAGGGTGCAATTGTATCATAATTTTCTGAAATTAAGAATGGTATGCATAATTGTTAAAAATTAGTAGATGATAGATGTAATTAGTCTGTAGTCCAAGGGTAATACGTGTAATTTATCCTATCAATTACGGTATGAATTAAAACTTTCTTTAGATGCTTGTTGCTTTCGGTATCATACAGTTGCTCATATTGATGCTATACAACCTGATTATGAACTTTCTCTGCTATTGATCCTTCATTTCACTATAGATTGAATACAAATAATATTTTAATGTTTAGCTGGTTCTATCTAGAAGGACAAAGCGACTATTTCTAAGAGGAGGAATCCTTTGTATTTAAGATGTGGAAAGGTAAATTGATTAAGTCACTTTTTTTCTTAACACTCTTAGTTTACAGTAATTGTGTAATTTATGGGACTTGGGGTACTCATTGTATTTAATGCATTTTATAGGGGAGGTCTATGTAATTTATCCCTAATTCTTTGGAGGGGCCTGCTACCCAAGGTGTTAATTGGTTGGTCTCGGTCAGACCTAATTGGTCACTACCAATTTAATACGGTACACCGTGACCGGCATATTTAATTAATTGGTCTTTATTTCTAAATATTTTATCATTTTATCATTTTATTATGTTTGCTATCTGTAAAAGGCTTTGTATGGACTAAAACAAGCCTTGGTACAATAGACTAAGTACATTCTTAGTCTCCAATGGGTTCAAAGCTTCCCACATAGACACATCTTTATTTGTGCGCAACCAGCATGTGAATATCTTTATATTCTTATCTATGTGGATGATATTATAATCATCTGTTCAAGGGATGTTACTATCCAGCACCTCATCCGAAGTATGGACCATGAATTTCGATCTCTGGTCTGGACCAGCTCTACTATTTTTTAGGTATTGAGACCCATCAAACACAAGATGGGCTCTGTTTGACTCAAACAAAGTATGTGTTGGACTTTTAAAAAAAAACATTAAATGGATTCTGCCAAGCCCATTGGAAGTCCAAGTACTGTAGCTATCTTATCTCGTTTACAAGGGACTTCATAGGAAGATATTACCCACTATAGGGGACTCACATCCTCTCCCGTGCGCCAGCCTTCCAGCCCGTCATCTGACGGGTTGGAATGCACCGGCACGCATACCGATGCATTCCAGCCCGTCAGATGACGGGCTGGAAAGCTGGCGCGCTGGAGACGATTTTTTTGCCACTATAGGAGTACCATCGAAGCTCTATAATATTTAACCCTCACCCATCCGGATATTGCTCACTCTGTCAATCTGATGTGTCAATTCATGCATAGGGACTTCATAGGAAGATATTACCCACTATAGGAGTACCATCGAAGCTCTACAATATTTAACCCTCACCCATCCGGATATTGCTCACTCTGTCAATCTGATGTGTCAATTCATGCATGCCTCAACAATGGACCACTGGATAGCCGTGAAACGGATATTAAGATATTTTATTTTTCTTGGTCCAAATCTGATTTCTTGGAGTTCAAAGAAATAAAATACAGCTTCGACATGACGGCGGAGGCAGGTTCGGGATAATCTATTCAATCTTCTTTTCTATATCTTTTCTCTCTTTTTATAATTTTCCTCTTCCCTCGATAAAAAAGCCACAAGGTGCTCAAGGATGCAAACTATGGAGCAAAGAAAACCCAAGAATCAAAGGCCCCATAATGGTTTAAGGTGCGCTCCCGCACGATGGTGCTCTACGATCAGCTTACTCTCCATTGGGCTGAATAGAGTCTTGAATATAAAGTATTGTTAATGCTGCTGTCATACTCATCTGGCAATAACAGCTAATGAAGGATCTATGTGCCTTCCCCGTCATTAATTATCGATTGTGATAATATTGATGCAACATACCAAACAGAAATCGTCTCCCCCCTGGGTTTGGGTGGGAGACTGGGCGGCCCGGATGGTGGCCGCCATGTGGCACTCGGAGGGATCCGAGCCCTCCATCCGAGCCGACCGCCCAGTCGACAAGCTGAGCCGACTGGGGGGTCGGCTCGAATGGAGGGCTCGGATCCCTCCGAGTGCCACACGGCGGCCATCCATTCGGGCCGCCCAGTCTCCCGCCCAAACCCAGGCGGGAGACGATGTGGATCCCAACATACCAATCTGCTAATCTACTGTACCACGCATGCACCAATCATATTGAAATTAACTTTCATTTTGTGGAAGAACAGGTCGCTACCAAGCAGCTCCGAGTACACCATGTTGGAAGCCAGGATCAAACAACGGATATTATGACCAAATGACTACAAGGATCACAGTTTCAACTTTTGCGGTTCAATCTCATAGTTCAGCAGATTCCTGTGCAATTGAGGGCGAGTATTACAACACATCATCAAGATGAAGGTGACAACACTAATCCAGTCACCTTATCCGAAGATTCAAACTCAAACAGTTCCACCGCATACACAAACAACCATTCTTAATATCCCTCTTCCATTGCTAAAATCTCTTCACTTGTCTACCCTATCTTATCTCATATCTTGTGTTTATTAAAATTCAAATATGTTGCAACATAGCTTAAATCTATAAAAGGAAGAACAAATCCTAATGCAAAGCATTGAGGAATTCTCTCATACATCAACGTGATTTGTCACTATTGACTATATACGAAAAGGAATACAACATCTTATTGGAACCCTAAAGTTTAACATGTGACATATCTAAATATTACTTTATACATCCAATGGTTGGCATTGACCACATCGTTAAAGTCATGGTTTTTGGTATTTGATCGGATTATCCGTATTGATCCATACGATATCGGATACCTTTATCTTTTTAGTACCTTTTAATTTAGTATCAGTCATATGTCACTTTATAATTGATTCTGTACGAATCCAATACAGACCCTATATCAGTTTTCAAAGTGACCAATATGTCTTCCGATATCGTCAACTAGAAACATGTCAAAGTGCAAACTAACAAAGTTTTGGATGACAAAATGGAAACTTGGATCATCTTCTTTTTTTATATGTGGTATGTGTTCCAGTTGAATTCCAATCATTAGATCACAACTAGTGAAACTGGGCATTGGGAGAGGATTTTTTATTTTTATAAATATATATTTTTTGACAGAGGGATTTGTATGTTGCAGATAATGATGGCAAAATGGTCATGTACTATTTTCCCCGCGATAATTCAGTGGGTTGCGTACACGAGTTATAACTGCAAACTAACATGTGGAAAAGAAATATGAAACAGTCAAAAGAGTTGCGAAACAAGGGCAATAGTGTATTGGAGGCTAGCAAGAAAAGGGGAACAATTGAAAGGGGGACTGATGGGAGAAGCAGAATGAAGGAAGTGAAGTGAAGTAGAGAGAGGTATACGAAACAGGGGAAGAAAGGAACATACGCAACAGAGATTATTGGCATTGGGGCTTGTTTGGCTATTCTATTTTCAGCGATGAGGCGTAGGGGTAAAAATATTGGACTTTTCAGTATCTCTGTCCGTAGTCAGGAGATCAAGCAATTGTCAAGAGAAAATAGTCGATACAACCTCTCCAGTGTGCTTCTTCCTTCACTTGGAGCTAAAAGTACTCAAAGAATTAAGCTGCGTAGGTTCATTATATCGCCTTATGATCGTCGTTACAGGTGATAGATAGGTTTCTAACCTTTCATCCTATTCTCTTTCCTTTTGAATTTCTTGAAGTGGGTTCTTTCTTTCAGGCGTTAATGATTCGTTCGCAGTTCTTTTTATTGATATTTCTTTGTTGATTTTGGGTTGTCACATTGGACTTTGGAGAGCGTGATATATTTTTTATCTGGTGGGCAAGTTTCAGCAGAATGACTAATTTTTAGATGTTTGAGCTTTTTATGATTCTTCTAACGGATCAAGCTTTTCAGAGTTTTATATGTTTGTAAGGGTTTTGTTTTTGGGTACTCAATGCTAAAAATCAGGATAGTTTCCATTTTGCAAGTGTGGTGTATGCATGTAAATTTTTTGGTTGATTAATGAAGAAAAGAACTTTGCATTGTTTTGCTGTAAATTCAACTTGTTCTATTTGAATTATGTGAAGAGTGAAGATTTGTAGCTTGAGATACTTCATTGAGGGATTTGTTATTTTATATTGATAATTGCATATTGAGGGGAAAATGTTTTTTTTTTTTTAACTATTTTTTTTTATTGTCTGAAATGATATTTTTTTAGTTACTTATATAATCCAGCTAAATCCAATTCCTGACCAAACTAATAATTTTTATTGAATGATTTCCTAGTTTTCATACCCTAATAATTAAATGGAAATATTCTTTTCTTTTTTTTTGGGGGGGGTAAGTAATGGAAATATTCTTATTACTAAATTTAACCTTGATTGAATTAATATTTGCAGTGCCTGGGAGACTTTTCTGGTTGTTCTTGTTGTATATGTAGCTTGGGTATCTCCATTTGAATTTGGATTCCTTGGAGAAGGGAGGGGACCTCTTGCAATCTCTGATCACATAGTTAATGGGTTCTTTGCTGTGGATATTGTGCTGACATTTTTTGTCGCCTTCCTTGATAAAACTACTTACCTCCTCATTGATGACCATAAGCAAATTGCTTGGAAATATGTAAGGACCTGGTTTGCCTTTGATGTCATATCCACAATCCCCTCAGAAGCCCAAAGAATCTTGCCTCCACCTTTTGAATCGTATGACTTCTTCAACATGCTTCGTCTCTGGAGACTCCGAAGAGTCAGTTCCCTTTTTACTAGGTATGATGAATTTTGAAGTGAGCACCACCCGGGCTCCTCCCTCCCCCCTCCTCCCAAAAAAAAAAAAAAAAAGGAGAAAAAAAACTGGCTTATTTTGATACCAGAAAACTAGAATAGTGAACTTTGATATCTAGATCATAACTTTCCACCTTGCGCTTTATTTTAACAGATTGGAGAAAGACAGGCATTTCAATTACTTCTGGGTTCGATTTGCAAAACTAGTCTGTGTGAGTCTCTCTCATAAATTTTTCTGTTTTAATAGAAGGGGAGGCACTCTTTAGTAATGAGCTCAGTTAAGAGGATTCAAATGTTCTTGCAGGTAACGCTCTTTGCTGTTCACTGTGCTGGGTGCTTCTACTATCTTCTTGCTGCATGTAATTCTTACCCAAAGAAAACATGGATAGGAGCATCTTATGATAATTTTCTTGACACAAGCATATGGGTGCGGTACGTGACATCAATGTATTGGTCCATCACTACGCTCACAACTGTTGGCTATGGTGATTTACATGCTCAGAATACAAGGGAGATGATCTTTGACATCATCTACATGCTTTTCAACCTCGGATTGATAGCATATCTCATTGGAAATATGACCAATTTGGTTGTTCATTGGACCAGTAGAACTAGAAACTTTGTGAGTAATCTTTTATTATTTTGCCTATATCCAATATCTGCTAAGAAGTCTAGGCTGATGAAAGCTGCAAATACAATTCTCCATTCATATGTTCATTGTTAATATAATAATATGTTGTCATACTGGACAGTGAACATTCCTTCTAGTTGCAACTTATTTTATTACAATGGTATTGAGGAGTATTTGAGTATGAACATGATTTGTTTGGCCTTGACTTTTGATTTTGTGGGTGAGTTTTTTTTTTCCCCTCCTTCTGTTGTTGATTATGTCTTCGTGAACTTATAGAGGGATATTATTGAAGCGGCATCAGGTTTTGCACAGCGGCACACACTCCCAGCACGCCTGCAAGAGCAGATGCTTGCACACTTGTGTTTGAAGTACCGAACAGACTCAGAGGGACTGCAGCAGCAAGAGACTCTTGATGTTCTGCCTAAAGCTATCCGAACAAGTATATCACATTTTCTATTTTACTCTCTAGTCAACAATGTGTACTTGTTCCGTGGAGTATCAAATGATTTGCTTTTTCAGCTGGTAACACATTAAGAAAACTCACTAAACTTATCAATTTTGTGACTAATGTGTTTCTTCTTACCTTAGCATCTTCCATTCTATAAATATTGAAGGTCTCCGAGATGAAAGCCGAGTATTTGCCCCCGAAGGAAGATGTGATCTTGCAGAATGAAGCACCAACAGACCTCTACATAATGGTTACTGGTGCTGTGGTGACTACTTATCTTCTGTTTACTTTTCTCTTATTATATCTAGCTCTCAAGGCTGAAAGTGATTCCATGATTTGTGGATTACTATTAGTTTATTTCGGAGTATCTACCTCATTCTTTTAATTCTTGCAAATAATGGCTTCTGTTGTTTGAATTCCTTCCAGGATCTTCTGATACTCAAGAACGGAATGGAACAGGCAAGTGTGATTACTAAAAGCCGTCTGGATAACATAGAAAAAAAAAACTTTTAAAAATGTAAATATAATTATAGTTGCATGATAAATAAAGTCTCTGATATGGACAAAAGAATGAATACAGGTTGTTGGAGATGCGAAGACTGGGGATGTCTTTGGTGAGGTGGGGGTACTCTGTTACAGGCCACAGCTGTTCACAGTTCGCACGAAACGATTAAGTCAGCTTCTGCGGTTGAACCGTACTGCATTTTTGAATATAGTCCAGGCCAGTGTTGGAGACGGGACTGTAATCATGGACAATGTCCTTCAGGTTTGTAGAGCTGGCACCCTGATGATAATGTGTTCTAACTTCTTTATAGATGGTTACAAAATGAAACCCATCAAGAGATAGAAGTACGTGGGATCTCGTAGAAGTCCTATTGTGTGACATCAAAATAAGTTAGTAAGAAGATATTGGAATAATATTTTGTTTGAGCATAGTTGTGACATTTATGTGCAATATTCATATTTCATTTGTGGGTGGGGCAGCATTTGAAGGAACTGAAGGACCCAGAGATGCAAAGAATTCTGAAAGAGACAGAGAACATGCTAGCTCGGGGTAGAATGGACCTTCCACTCAGTCTATGCTTTGCAGCATCTAGAGGAGACTATCTATTGTTACATCAATTACTGAGAAGGGGCTTGGATCCCAATGAATCTAACAACAGTGGGCGCCCTGCTCTGGTCCATATTAATACTTTTGCTTCTACATCTGATACCTTTAAGTATTTCATGTTTCTCTATAAAATTCTCTCACATGGAACCCTTTTTTTTTTGTGCTTTTGTTTGTTATTTATGTATAACCAGAATTTAGCAGCATCCAAAGGATATGAAAACTGTGTACAACTCTTACTAGACTATGGAGCAGATCCTAACAGCAGAGGTATGTTCTATAAGTAGATGAGCCCATTTATGTTAGGAAGTTGCAGTGGATGCCCTTCCTCCCTACGGTCTGAACGTGCCTGCCCTTGTGTTCTGAAAGGGTGTTCTAGGGTATTCCTGGAGTTTCTTTAGGATGCATTGATTTTAAGTAGTATGTAGGCAAGTGAAGACTGCAGGTTGGACAATCTTCCAGAAATTGCCCTCATGTTAAAATCAAGTCCCCTCTATATTCTTCTCCTCGCATTTTATTCCTCTCTGGACTTCTTTTATTATTTTATTATTAGTTTATTTCTTTTGTCTGGTTACATTTTGATCAAGATACTGGAAATTTTTTTCTTTATATTTTTTAACACTTCCCTCTCCACGTGTTCACCCTTTACGGTTACAAACTCAGATTCATTAAATTTATGTACCTTTATGGGTTTTGTATTTCTTCTATTTTTTTCCCTAAAGGATCAGAAACAAATTCATTAAATGAGAAAAAAAAAAGAAAAAAAAAAAAGAAAACTGTACATAAAAAGAACCCACAAAACAGTCTCATTCCCCGCTTTGGCATTGCCATCAGCAGGAAACGACCACATGGTCAGATGCTCTCATTTACTAAAATCAGTGTTATGGATATTCCTTTCCTATGATGTTTCTTTCCATCTTCTCTTATATTCTAAACTGTAACAAATCATCACCCTCTAAATTTTAATAAACAGATCATTTATCAGATAGATAATTGAATTGCAATTCTTCAGCCACTATTTCCTTTTTAAGAATTTCGTGTATTCAGAACTTGTTATAGGGACAAAGTGTTGGAAAACTACAAGTATACCATGTATGTAGATTGTTGAACTCATTGTAGGGCTTCAGTCTTCTTCTTTTTGTTTTAAATAAAATTTCAGGTCCATTGCAGATTTAGAAGGAAATGTTCCACTGTGGGAGGCAATGCTGGAGAAACATGAATCAATTATCAAACTTCTGATGGACAATGGTGCGAGCATCTCTTCAGGTGATATGGGTCTGTTTGCATGTAGTGCTGCTGAACAAAATGACCTGAACTTGCTTAAGGATATTGTACGTTATGGAGGGGATGTGAAACTTCCTAAGAGCAATGGAATGACTGCAGTTCATGTAGCAGTTTGTGAGGGTAATGCTGAAATAGTTAAGTTCCTGTTGAACCATGGGGCTCACATTGATTGGCCTGATGCCCATGGCTGGACCCCAAGGGGTCTAGCAGATCAGCAAGGCCATGAAGAGATAAAGGTTTTATTCCAATCCAGGCAAGAGATCAGCGGCCAAACCTCCATGAGTGTTACAGATCAGCCAAGGGTGTGTAACCTTGGTAGATTTACATGCGAGCCAACTCTTCGCCCCTTGTCTGAGGAAGGTATAGCCATTCCAACTGAGGTGCCAGGGAGGTATAATCGTCAAAGGCGCAAGTCTGACAACTTCCACAACTCACTGTTTGGGATCATGTCAGCTGCCCATGCAAGTGAAAGAGCCAAAATTTCGCCTACTGGCCATGCTTCATGCACCAAGACTTCTGAGTATTGCCCTGCACGAGTTACAATTAGTTACCATGGAGTTGGTGATGTCAACAGAAAGCTCGTTCACCTGCCGGATTCCTTTCCAAAGTTACTTGGGATTTGCACTCAGAAATTCGGGTTCAGACCCACAAAAATCCTATCCAGAGATGGTGCTGAAATTGATGAAATAGAAGTCATTAGAGATGGTGATCATCTTGTTCTTGTCAGAGAAGACAGCTAAACCCTTTATGTCTACATCTACTTGGTTAAGGTTGAAGTGTGATTTTGTAGAATTCTTGGGCTTTAGCTGGACTATAGATTGTAGCAGAAGAGGGAGCAAGAAACAATGACAAAGGCTTAGAAAGTAAAAGAATAGTACTTGCTGTCAACAATCATCTATGGCTGGGGGAGAAACTTCCATCGTCCAGTTGATGGTTGAATGCAAACAAGATTAGATCATGCTGAGGGAGGCTTGTAACTTCCAGGAAATATGTTTTATGGACCTAAAAGCTTTGATGGTTTCTTAGGACCCCAACTGGTTACAGCCTATTTGACATTATTTTCCAAGGCTTGTGCCTTGTGGCATATCATACTACTGTATATTATCCATAAATAGTACCCTCTACCATTTGTAATAATATCCATAAATGTCCTATTGGCTCCGTTTGTTTCAATATAAAATTTTACGTATAACATTTTATATGTGAAAAAAAAAATTTAATGTTTATTTCCAAGAGATAAAATACAGTGATCTCCACGAGGGATGAAAAAGGAACTGTGTCTTTCTTTTACCTAATGGAAACAAATTTTGAAATTTTTTTTTACATATAAAATATTACACGTAAAATTTTACGTTGAAAGAGACGGAGCATTTATTTCTTCTAGCTTTCTCTTTCAGATTTACCTTCACCCGGTACCCTTTCCCCTCCAACAAAAAAAATCGCTGGACATAAATACCCCTCACAAAAATTTCATTGAACATGAACACCCAAATCTTTTTCAATAATTCCCTCAATATCTTTTTCTTCCCGCATGTTTCTCTTCCTTTCAATCTCTTCTTATCCATAGAACAAGAAGGAGCAAGCAATCTCCACGTCGTTAACTTGTGGAATCCTCTTATGTGATCTTCCATCCTTGTGATCTCTTTCTTCTTTGGATTCTTCTCTTCGGGATACGAAACTAAGTATGTCTTCTGTCATGTTTAACAGTTCTTTCTGTTTTCCTGTTTAATCTTCAAATCTAGTTTGATGGAAATAAATACCTTTCGCATGTGATGTTGCTGTCTTTCTGCATCGGATGAATATGCCATGCTACGAAACTTGGGAAGTTTGACTATTATCACGGAGAATCTTCTCTCTCTCTCTCTCTCTCTCTCTCTCTCTCTCTCTCTCTCTCTCTCTTATATTTGAAAATTCCTCCTGTCCAGACTCCAGCCTGGTACGTTTTGATTTTAGAATCCAAAAATCCTCCCTTTTTTTTTTTCCTGTTAATCATACGGTTACAGATTCAAATTTGAATTCAAATATTCAAATATTAGAGCAAACATGCAACACAATAAAAGAGAAGTAATGGCAGAAGACCTCTCGAGGATATCCCATATCAAATCCTATATATACCAAGATTGGTGCACAGGTTATAATTCACATTAAACACCGAGATTAGTTTATAGATTGTAATGCAAATTCAAATTCAATTTTATATTCTATAAATACAATCATCCCTATCATATTCAGGTAAGGAAAAAACACTCCATTCGGTTGTCTTCTCTTACATGGTATTAGAGCTCTTTTTGGACTAACGTCTATTGATCCAAAAATGAGTGCCTTAGCATCTTCAAACTCTACCACAACCACTCCTTCCTCAACTTTCCCCATCAAATTTCATCTATCTTCTCCTTGTTAAGTTGGATCGAACCAACTATCTACTGTGGAAATCACAGTTTATGCCCCTGCTACATGCCTATGACCTTTACGGTTTTGTGGATGGCTTTAATCTTTCACCTCCCAAGGTTTTATCCTCTATTATAACTTCAACTGTCACTGATCCACCCACCCCAAATCCCGCCTATCAGATAAGGCGGAAACGAGATCGAATCTTACTTAATTGGATCATTTCGTCTATTACCGAAGGACCCTTATCTCATATTGTAGGTCTCACTACTTCCCGTGCTGCCTGGGAAGCACTTGCAAAAATTTATGCTTTTCAATCTCAAGCGCGTGTGATGCAGCTCAAGTACCAACTCCTCCAACCCAAGAAAAGTATTCAATCAATGACCGGATACTTGCAAAAAAATTTAAGGTCTGGTGGATAGCCTGGCTGCTGCAGTGCATCCGGTACCTGATCCGGATGTCATCCTTAGTGTTCTTCTAGGGCTCGGTGCTGAGTATGAATCTTTTGCTACCTTAGTTACCACCAGAATCAAACCTATGCCTCTTGATGATTTCCTTAGGCTACTTCTCAGACAAGAGTTAATGAGGGATCAGCGAAATCCTCAAATGGATCTTCCCTCTGTTGAAGTACATTCTACTAATAAGGGCCCTGGTAATTTCTCCCCTTATCAATCTTATTATGGTCGTGATAGAGGAAACCGATGAGGCCGTGGCCGACATGGTCACCGTGGCAGAGGATCTCAACATTTCACCCCTAATCAACCTCCTCTGCTTCCTTCTCGTACTACTATATGCCAAATCTGTCATAAAAGTAATCACACAGCAGCAACTTGTTACAATCGTTTCAATCCCAACTACTACTCATCTCCTCCTACTGGCCACCATCAACCAGAGGCCTATATCGCTGCTCCAACTGCAACTTTTGATCCCACATGGTACCTAGACTTGGGTGCAACTCACCATTACAAATGATATTGGCACTCTATTTTCACACAATACCTACTCTGGAACTAATCAAGTTCGCATAGGAAATGGTGCAGGTTTGGCAATTCGTAACATTTATTCCTTCTTCATTACGGAATTTTCAACTTCATGATGTTCTGCGGTACCCACCATCACCAAAAATTTATTGTCTATTAGTAAATTCACAAATGATTATCATGTGAGCGTAGAACTTCATCAAAATTGTTGTGTTGTGAAGGATCTGGAAATGGGGATAACCATACTCAAAGGACAAACTAAAGCTGGTCTGTACACTCTCCCAATGCATTTCCTTATTTAGAATAAAGAGCCTAGGGTACATCTTAGTGAACGAGTATCACGGTTGGTTTGGCATGATTGTCTTGGGCACCCTTCTAATCAGTGTCTTCAACACCTCTGCGGAATCACTCACTACCAACTGAAGCTCCATCCACCATAAAGTTTTGTGAATCCTGTCCACTTGGGAAGATTCACAAACTACCATTCACAATAAATCCTAATCGTGCACCCTCCCCCTTCTATTTGATTCACTCGGATATTAGGGGACCCTCTCCCATGTTCTCTATTAATGGTTCTCGGTATTACATAACCTTTTTTGATGATTATAGTCATTTTACATGGATTTATCCTATTGTAAACCAATTTAAGGCATTTCCTGTATTTCAGAAATTTTATGTACAAATTTGTAATCTCTTTAATTGCACGGTAAAATACTTTCAGTCTGATGGTGCAAAGGAATATCAAGCTTTTGATTCCTTTCTTCAAGCCAATGGATTGCACATTTATACTCCTACCCACATACATCAGAATAGAATGGACATATAGAAAGGAAGCATCGTCATGTAGTTGAGACGGGACTTACTCTACTAGCCAAAGCCTCGGTTCCCATGACATTCTGGCCAGATGCCTTTCAAACAGCAACCTATTTGATTAATAGGTTACTTATTTCAGTATTGCAACAGAAATCACCATTTCAGGTTCTATTCCAAAGAGTACCAGATTACACTATATTGAGGACCTTCGGCTGTGCCTGTTACCCCTGGTTGAGACCCCACAACCAACACAAACTGCAATACCGATCTACTAAATGTATGTTCTTGGGATACTCTAGCAGTTATCGAGGATACAAATGCTATGATATCTCCACTAGCAGAACTTATATATCACGACATGTTATATTTTATGAGATCTATTTTCCCTTTAAATTCCCACTTGCATCATCATCTCAAACTCCTAGTCCTAATCCTACCTTAATTACCCATGACAACATCATTTCCCCCGCTACCCGAGACCTACCACTCACTACCTTCCCACCAATTTCCAACCACATCATCCCTCAACCAGATTCCGAACAAACACCACCCACCAACCCTACATCGGTCGATCCTCCTCCAAGCTCACTCACTGAACCCAAACAATCTCCTAATATTTCTCAACCCCAACCTCAACCGATACCTCATCCAATGGTCACCAGGTCAAGGACAAGTACAGAGAAGCCTATCCAAAAGCTAAATTTACATGTCTCGGCAGCATCAGAAGATGAACCAACCTCTTATACTGTGGCCGCAAAGATTCCAAATGGCGTGAGGCCATAAGCGATGAGTTCAATGTATTACTGAAGAACGGTACTTGGGAGCTAGTTCCTCTACATGCCTCTATAAACTTGGTCTGTAACAAATGGGTGTACCGAGTGAAAAGGCTAGCCGATGGGACCATATCTCACCACAAGGCACGGCTGATTGCTAAAGGTTTTCATCAGTGGGATGAAATTGACTATTTTGATACCTTTAGTCTGGTTGTGAAACACACAACAATCCGAGTGGTTCTCTCTCTTGTGGTATCCGATGTGTCACACCCCAATTCTGGTCTAACCAGATTAGTGTGATGAACCGCCAATAAACCAACGGTTCAACAAGGATCTCATATAGGTCGTACCCACCATATCAAACCACACACACATTCTACATTAATAATCAGAGGTAATAAACAAATAAGGGAAAGTCTTACAGATAATGAACTAAGAGTCTAACAGTGATAAAAAAATATTTAATCCAATTATCTCAAATCACAAGACATAAAAATAAATAATCAATTACATATCTGATGTTCAAATTATAACTAAACATAAGCAAAAACACATTGGTTGCACTCGCATGATGAATCATGCGTATCTTCTTCAGTTTCTATGTTCATCGCAGTAACGTGTCCATACGTCGACGCATTCATATATTCTTCAAAAGTATGACCTGCATCATCAACTAAAAATATTCGACGTTGAAAGGGTGAGCACACATCATGACTCAGTGAGCAAACAAAACAATGCAACAAACATATGCATGCATTCAATTCATATCTTTGGTCTGATTTTTAAGTTTGTAATGTTCTATAGAAAGGTTTGATGGCCCCTGCACCTCTATACACGAGTATGTGAATTCGTCCAATGGATCAAACATCATTGTCGTCCCACATGTACCCACTATAATAGAGATAGAGCTAAATTGTTCGGATCAAACACCGCCAATACTTCCCCTGATGCCCTATCCATAACAACACGTAAGCCCCTATTCGCTAAGGCTTACAAACTGGGTTCACAACTAACCAATCCTAATGACAAATAGTGTATCCAAGGCCTCATCTCAGCATCCCTCAATACGTCCATAGAGATAAAGCTAAGGCCCCTCGGCAAAGTCAGAGACCACACGGTACGAGACCACCTCCCCTGATGCCCTGCGACATAATAGTTCTGCTAAGGTAATGGTGATACGACGATGTTAATGGGCAAGACTTGAGTAGAGATAGAGCTAAAGTCTGGTGATGAGGTCAAAGACCACCATACCACGTACTCCCCCTGATGCTTCACTCGCATCGAACACACCAACCACACACTTACATTCACATGCCTATTCCTAGCTTCATCATCATCATCATCATCATGTTATAAATAAACAAAATTAAATATGCATGAACAGTAATAGCAGAAATATTGGATGACATGTGAGATGCACATTACAAGCATACAAGCATAGAATCAATCATGGCATTGGACTGAATAAAAATAAGTAGTTTGTTATTAACCAATTAGTTTAGGTCTTGTTCCCTCACCTGTTAGCAATACTCGATCTCCTTCCAAGCCTTGAAATTCTCTTTGAATTGATTTAACAACTTAAAATTTATATGAATTTAAGTTAGGGTTCATATGTAACATGTTACAGTAGTAGAAAATCAAAACAGAGTACTGATAGGTGTCTGATTGGTCCTATGATCTCATACTATATCAACCTTACTACCTACGGTCGATCCGCTATGGTCGCATATGGTGTGACTGTAGCTGCGACCATATGATTTCTGGATCTTCCCGAATGCTTATGATCGATCCTCTGATCATGCTGGTCATGCCATGGTCGACCGTAGCTGCGACCTTGAGATTTTTAGTCACAAACTACATGCAATTTGAGTTCTTCCGGGGTCAAATCCTCTGATCTTCAATTGAATTTATTCTAAGATCATCCTATGGCCATTATTAGTAGTTTCTTAACAATCCTAATCATCAAACTCACTCCTCATGGTTCTCCTTGGGATTTTCTCAAGAAAATCACATAGATCATAGTAAGTTGATATTGTCTATCTTCCATAGAAGTCTTATTCCTTAGAGTTTACATCTCCAGAGATTAGATTCATACATTTGCCTGTGATAGAGAGTCAACCTCTTCTCAACAAAATCATCTCCTTAGCCTTTTCTTCTTCTCCTTCTCTTCCTTCTCTTCTCTTCTTTTTTTCTAGGGTTTACTAATGTTTTAAAAGAGTGAAAAGGGCTGAGGGACATCCTTTATATAGAGGAAAACTCTCTATATAAAGTCCTCTTTTAATTAGGAAAGAAATCCCTTAGTTTAGGAAAGTTTCTCAAACTTAGAGTCTGATCTGGGTCTCAAGGTCGATGGCTACGGTAACAGAACCCGTCGACTGTGGGGTTCATGGTCTGAGATTTTTGTTTCCTTCCTTATGGTCAACCATACCTACCCAGGTATTCGACCATAGGTATGTTTTCAGTGTTTTTAACTCGATTCTTATACCTGATTTGTGATCTATCTTCACACGCTCGGTCCACTTGGTCCAAAAATGATAGAAAGATCTGGCACGACACGGTTAAACCAGGTTAGTGGAGTACGGGTCTTACACGGTGGGTGGTGCTTTCAGCAACTTGATATTCAGAATGCATTCTTAAATGGGAATCTAAATGAAACTATATATATGCCTCAGCTACAAGGATTCACTGATCCAAATTATCCCCAACATGTTTTCCTCCTCAAGAAGGCGCTTTATGGACTGAAACAAGCTCATCGAGCTTGGTCACAAAGACTCAGTACTGTTCTGCTATCCAAAAGGTTTTCCAGTTCATTGTCTCATACCACACTATATGTCAAACACACAACGCAACACAAGCTCTTTGTGCTTGTATATGTGGATGACATCATAGTAACAGGATCACAATCACAATTGGTTGAACAAGTGATTGCCGACCCTGGTAAAGCCTTTGCAATAAAAAATCTGGGACATCTCCATTACTATCTGGGGGTTGAGGTGCTATCCAATGCACAAGAGATCATCTATCACAAACCAAATATGCCCTTGATCTTCTTCAACAGTAAAAAATGGCAGATGCAAAACCACTACCAACACCATGCTCAACTACTCCTTTATCACATAATGTAGCTGCACCATATCAAGATGTTACCTTGTACCGTAGCACCGTGGGTGCACTTCAGTACCTAACCATTACAAGACCGGATCTATCCTTTTCTGTCAATAGAGTTTGCCAACATATGCATAATCCAACCGTTGATCACTGGCAGGCAGTCAAGAGAATCCTGCAGTACCTCAAGCATACACTCACCATGGGTTTACAATTGCATTGCTGCTCTAATTTAAACTTACGTGGCTTAACTAATGCAGATTGGGTAGGGTCCCCAATGGACTGTAGATCTTCTGGTGGGTATTGTCTCTATCTTGGCAACAATTTAATTTTCATGGAGCTCAAAAACACAAAATACAGTAGCAAGGTCCTCCATTAAAGCCGAATACAAAAGTCTAGCTAATGCAGCTGCTGACGATAGTGGGTCAAACAACTACTGTAAGATCTTGGATTTTCACCTCCACCACCTACTCTATTTGATACGTGAAATTAATTAGCACATTCTTGATCATATTTAGTTTAATTTTGTAATTTTTCTTGGATATTTAGTTTAATTAAATTAATGTTTTAAGTATTTTATTAATTTATTTAATTCTTAGTTATTTTTTGTTATTTGGTAGGTTTTTGAATTGGATAAAGACTAAATAAGAGGTGTCAAGACAGCTCAAAGCTTGGTGTTACATTCCTAAATGATTTGGAAGATAATTGACTAAAATCTGTCTTAAAATCAGTATTCTCTAACAAATTGGGTAAGTTGCAAGATTGTAAAAGACTGATTTTATGGGACTGTAAGCTTATAAATTAAGAAGAAAGAGAAAAGAAAAACACACACAGCAAGAGGAGTTGTTCATAGAAGGGGCTATAAGGCATATTGGAGGTGGAGAGTTCGAGAGGGATGGAGCTAGAAGACTAGAGAGAAATCCTAGATTCAAGCTTCATTTATTCCCATTACGAGTTCTTCCCTTTTCTTTGTGATCTCTTTGTTTATGTTTTAGAATTGTCAATGATGAATTGCTAGATTTCTTATTCTAGGATTAGGATGGATTCATTGAAATTGTGTTGATTAAATCCTTAACTTTTGAATGATTATGTTTTATGCAATCTGGTATTTTTAAAAAATTACATGTGATTAATTGATCACTAATTGCATATCTCAAGGTATCAATTGAGGGGGCAAAAGTGAAAGATTGATATTAGTTCATAAAATATCAGTCATTGGTTGAGTATTTTCTTATAAATAAGGGCTCACCATTGTGATCTTTGTTTTAATTCTAATAAACATAATGAGTTTGTATTAAAATCTTGCAAACACGAAAATAGATGAAGGATTAATACGGGCATAATTTGTTATTCTTGAAAGAGACAACAGAATATCTTAAGGAATTGATCGTTGCATCAACAGAAATTTATTCAATAAGTCTGATTTGGTTAAGCATAATTTAATTGAGGAAGTCCGAATCCTACCTTTGGTTTCATAATCTGCTTATTAATTATTAATCTTGGTAATTCAGTTGTCTAAATAATAGAGAGAATTAATTAGGTTTGGTAATTGAACATTCTCCCTGTGAAAACGTTACTTGACTTATCATTATATTATTTGCACGACCTGTACACTTGCGGATTCGACAACAAGCAAATTGGCGTCGTTGCCGGGGAGTGATGTTTTCAATATCAAAACAAACGATTCTCTTTATTAATTTGGATTGTATTATTTTATTTTATTTATTTTTTTATTATTATTTTTTGTTCTTAGTGTTTCTAGTTTAATAAGGTTGTCGGGTGAATTTGTTGGTAAATTTTAATCCAATTGTGTTCAATTTATTATTCAGCCAAAATTTTATTTATTTATTATTTTTTTCTCTGGTTAACTGCTGCAGATTGCCATAGTGCATGCCACGTACCTGTGAGCTAATTGAAGCATTTGATCCTGAGATAGAATGTACTTTACGGGCATTAAGAAAAGAGCGGAGGCTTAAACAGAAACGAGCAATAGCCATGGTAGAAAATCAGAACAATCAGAATCAGAGGTTGCTACGGGACTATGCTATGCCAAGCACCAATGGCAACCAAACCAGCATAACTAGACCTGCAATCAATGCAAACAACTTTGAGATCAAACCTGGTCTCATTCAGATGGTGTAGCAAGAGCAGTTTAGGGGAGATATATATGAAGATCCCAACGCACATTTGGTCAACTTCTTAGAGATCTGTGATACAATTAAACTGAATGGGGTAAGTGAAGATGCATTTAGATTACGACTCTTTCCCTTCTCTTTGAAAGACAAGGCTAAAGGATGGTTGAATTTCAAGCCCCGCAACTCATTTACCACCTGGATTGCATTATCCCAAGCATTCCTAAATAAGTACTGCCTAAACTAGAATTCTTGAACGGCGAACACTTTCCACCAGGTAAAACTGCCAAACTTAGAAATGATATCATTACTTTTGTGCAATATGATGGTGAGTCATTATATGAAGCTTGGAAAAGATTTAAGAAATTACAGAGACGGTGTCCACACCATGGCCTTCCTGAATGGTTGATTGTGCAAACTTTTTATAATGGTTTGACACATTCAGTTAGAATCACCATAGACGCAGCTGCAGGAGGAGCTTTGATGGATAAGTCAACCGAGGCAGCATATGAGTTGTTGGAAGAAATGGCTTCTAATAATTATCAGTGGTCCAATGAACGAGGTCTGCCAAAGAAAGCTTCAGGTATATATGAGATTGATGGCATTAACATGTTAAATGCAAAAGTTGATAACTTGGTGAAAATATTTGGTAAGTTAGGTAATGTGAATTCTGTTACTAACCTTAACCCTGCTTTGAGTTGTGAATGGTGTGGAGGTGCACATATTAGTTCTGAGTGTTTGCAGGTTGAACAGACACAATTCGTGTCAAATATGAATAGACAGCAGCAACACCATCAACAGTTGAACAATCCTTACTCACAATCCTACAACCTAGGCTGGAGGAATCATCCTAATTTTTCCTGGAGAGACCAAGGCAATCAAGGTAGCAGCTCAAAGCCTTTCAATCCTCCAGGTTTCCAACCAAGGCCTCAAGGAGTGGTTCAACAGCCTGAGACCAAACCATCGTGGGAGCTGGCTATTGAAAAATTAGCCAATGTGACTTTAGAAAGAATTGAGAGGATGGAAACCAAAGTTGACCAGTTAACCACTTACAATCGCAACCTAGAAATTCAAATGGGTCAATTGGCTAATGCTTTCAACTCAAGAGGACAAGGTAATTTGCCTAGTAAAACAGAGATTAATCCAAAGGAGCAATGCAAGGTAATTACCTTGAGAAGTGGTAAGCAACTCGGTCAAGTAAGTAAAGAAGTGGTAGCGAGTGATGGAGAAGAAGTGGCTCATGAAGAGGTAACCAAAGAGAATGAAATCGAAAAAACTGAGCATAATGAGACACAATCACAACCACCACCGGAAGTAAAACCTTATGTGATTCCTATTCATTTTCTTCAGAGACTTAAACAAAATAAAATTGATAAACAATTTGAAAAGTTTCTTGAAAAGTTTAAACAATTGCATATTAACATTCCTTTTGCAGATGTCTTAGCACAAATTCCTGCTTATGCAAAGTTTCTTAAGAAAATTATGTCAAATAAATGGAAATTGGAAGATTATGAGACTATTGCTTTAACTGAAGAATGCAGTGCAGTCATTCAAAATAAACTGCCACCAAAACTAAGAGATCCAGGGAGTTTTTCAATTCCTTGCACTATTGGTGAAGTTGATTTTTTTAGAGCTTTATGTGATTTAGGTGCTAGTGTTTCATTAATGCCTTTATCTGTGTGTAAAAAACTTGAGTTGAAGGAGCTACAACCTACTACTATTTCTTTACAGCTAGCTGATCGATCAATAAAGTATCCATTAGGTATTTTGAAAAATGTATTGGTCAAGGTAAAACAATTCATCATTCCTGTCGACTTCATTGTGTTAGAAATGGATGAAGATACCGAGAAACCTATTATCTTGGGTCGGCCTTTCTTGGCCACAGCTGGGGCTGTCATAGATGTTAAAAATGGTAGGTTGACATTTAAGGTTGGTGAGAAAGAGATAGAATTTAATTTGTTTAAATCAAATAAATATCCTTCTTTTACTGATCATGTTTTTCAAGTTGACTCTATAGATCTAATCACTCGAGAAGTTTTTTACCTACCATGTTTTTACCTACCATGTTTTTCAAGTTGACTCTATAGATCTAATCACCAAGGCAAACATTGCAGGAACGATAAATGATGAAAATTTAGAAGTTGCAGAAATGACATATGCTTTGGAGGATACACAGACTAAATCAAGGTAGAAATGTTTACATTTTGAGAATCTAGGCAAAGGTAAATCATTATCTCCCCTTTCTAATAATGTGCAAGCACCAGTTTTAGAGTTGAAACCATTACTCCCACATCTCAGGTATGCTTTTTTGGATGAAAATGATAACTTACATGTTATTGTAAGTGCTTCATTATTTTAATGTTCAACTTGATAAATTATTGCGTGTGTTGAGATTAAGAAAACGAGCCATAGGATGGACTATTTCAGACCTTAAAGGAATTAGCCCCTCATTGTGCATGCTGTAGAAGACTCGAATCACAGCGTAACCAAAAGGGAGCGGCGAAAGATAACATTCAATACACAGGAATGTTTCAATCATTCATCTCTTTATTGTTCCCATTATGTTCTATAGTTACTTTATGGATTGCCATAGGGTATGGTCAAAAACCCTAATTTTAGTTGTTACATAATTTCCATATGACTGCATGTGAAACCGAGCATCAGAAAAATTCATGCTACTCGGTTTATAGGTAAATTTTGTCCCACAAGGACACTACATAATTTCTTATTCTTCTTTTATGTCATGAGTCATGACCCACCGAATCGAAGGTAGTCTAGAGTAGCCAATGTCAATCTCCCACCCTATTCTGATGTATTTTTTCGATAATGCCCCCTCTCCTTCAGGTTTCTCCAATCTCCATGCCAGAGAACCTTTACTCAAAAGAAAATACCGCATTGAAGTTTTAATTGTAATTTACCCATTAAAAAAAAAAGTGGCAACGAAAGATGCACTACTCAAGGATGTACCTTCAAATCCATCCTTGATCAGCAATTCAGCTGACTCTTCAATTGTCACCATTAGACTACCAAATGTAATTTTATGAGTCCAAATCATCTCCAATGGCTAGAGGACTCCAGCACTGATTCAATAGTTGGAATTCTTTGGATGCACATAACAATACATTAGTATGTGGGCTGAGAGGACTCCAACTGTTGGATCAGCGCTGAAGTCCTCCAGCCATTGGAGACGATTTCTATTGTAATTTTACTACTTGGTGCTACTATTAAGCCTCGGGATTTATTGGGTTAATGGAATCTTCTATCGATGGATGGCGTTCCAAATGCCGAGAAAACGTGAGGGATGAGAAAACCGTACAAATCCTTTTCTTTCATTTTCTATACATTCAAACACAAACTAAAAGCATAAATTTTGAGAAAGAAATTGAGGGTGAGAGAGGGTCGGTTGTTCATTAAAAAAAGATTAAAGCACAGTAGGTGATGTTTTATATTTGGGATATTCTTTTTGAGATCGATCCGGTGCTTGCCCGTTGGATCTCGCAAAAGTCTCACCATTCATTTCAAATACCAAATCTCTTTGTATAATCAGAATAGGTGCAATACCCATGAATAAATATTGAATTTTCTAAGGAAAGAGTTTAGGCTAGATACCATGAGAAATTAGAAAATGTCTGAATGGTTGCTTGTTTCTTTTCAATCTGTAAGAGGATATAGGTATAATGAATGACTGAAATTTCTCCTACAATTATGAGGATCCAAATCGTCTCCTGCGGCAGGACGTTCCTGCCGCCGATCCAAGGACCTGGGTTTACTCTGGTCGCCTGCCAATACATTGGGGGGTGGGCCGGTTGAAATCCGGCCCTTGACAGGCGGCAGGACCGCAGGAGAGGATTTGGTTGCCAATTATGATGACGGATTTGTTTAAAATCTGTTAGTTACAATATAAAAACGGGGCTGGATTTATATACAAACAAAATTGTAATCTATGTAATTCATCTAAAGTCATAATCTCATTAATATAAAACATGTATCAAAGCCGAAATGGTTTATTCGGTATGGGATTTCAGGGATGTGGAAAAAAAATTAAAATATTAGGAAAGAAAGAGAGAGAGAGAGGGGGGAAATTTTTTTTTTTTTAGAATCTATGCAATAGATCGTAAAAATACATAAAAAAATGCTTAAAAGTTCAGAATGTGTATAATTCGTGTTTTAAACATTACTTTACTAACTATAGTCTCCGGACCAAAAGTGGCTCAAACAACCAATGTCAAAGTAGCTTTCTATTTTTTGAGAAATTTAGGCGGATCTCCCCTTGACAATTCATTTAATAAGCAACGCTATCCTGCCTTGCAATAAATGACACGGATATCCTTGAAAAGCCAAATTTGTGACACATAAATCCATTCCGTTAGGCAAGCGATGTTAGTTGCTGAGACTGAACTTTTATAAATGCGAAAATACCCGTAAATTGTTTAAAGTTACCTATTTACCCTTAGACGTAAACGAACAAAATTGTCAATCATTGTATTTTCTTCTCTTCCTAATCTTTTTCTCATACCTCTGCAACTACCTAGAGTTTTGGTCTGCCCGATCTGTAGAATCAATGGCATGAGAAGAACAACTACAAAATCGAGAGGCGTTTTTGTATTAGTTTGCAATGGATTCATTCCATCATTCCATCTAGTTAGTGAAGGATAAGAGCTCTGTTCATTTTGCTCTGTTTCTGTTCTGGGCAACTCTAAACAGCTCCAAGATTTGAGTTTGTTCTCCCTCATCTCAAGTTCTCTTACCTTAAAACTTGGAGTTTAGGTGTCAGTATCCTAGGGAGACTCTAACTGCAAAACCGGAGGCCATAATACTGTATGAATTGGGAATTCTATAGTCAAGTTGCAGGTCTGGTTCCTCCCTTTGGCCAGACCTTGTTTCAGACTTCAAGTACTCTTATTTTGTTGGCTGATTCTTATGCTTCTTGCTAATAATCAAGAGGTCCATGAGAGCCGGTGCTTACCTCAGATTTTCAAATCGTTTGGATTGACATCTTGATAGCGTTTCTGATAAGCAACATTTTATTTCTCAAAGCAGCATTTAGGGGAGAACACCACGATCTTACCGTGTATTGGGGCAGTTTAGAGTATATTCTGGAACTTTCTTTTTTACTTTCAATATTGAGATACGATGTTACCAGACACAATAACGGCAGAGAAATCCAGGTGTGGTAAGTGCGGCTGGTGTCATTCGAGATCGTAGGGACCAGGTATTATATGCATTTGCAGAGTACATCGGTAATGCTTCTAACTACGCGTTCAAATCGTCTCCTGTGGTCTTGTCGTTTGCTAAGGGCTGGATTTCAGCCGGCCCACCCCCTAATATATTGACAGGTGGTCAGACTGATCCCAAACCCTTGGATCAGCGACAGAAACCGCCTACAGCAAGAGACGATTTGGTTCCTCTAACTACTCAGTAGAGCTGAGAGCTATTATATTGGGTTTGAAAAAAGCAACTCGGTTAGGATTCCAACGTGTTTGGCTGGAGTCGGATTCCAAGGTAGTGGTTGATATGTTCATTTCATCAAATCTTCCGTGGTTTTTCTTGCAAGAATAGATTCCTATATCTATTGTGCTAGCCTAGTATGATATTCGGTACTTGTATTGTTTTAGAGAAATTACTAATGTAGTAGCGGATAGATCGGCTAAGTTAGCAGCTAGAAATAAACAATCATATGTATGGACTATTTGTCCTGACATTGTAGCTTGTGAGGTTGTGTGGGATGCCACCCACAGACCTAGATTCCATTTTCATTAGTTGTGGTTCTTTGCCCATGTGATCCTCTGCTGATGGCATTGTCGAAGATAGGGGTTATCTCCCATTTAGGGTTTTTTTTATTATTTTTCATTCATTAATACAAAAAAAATTTGGACTCCTAGAAAAAAAAAAAAAAAAAAAAAAAAAAAAAAAAAAAAACAGAGAAATCTAAATTCCCTATGATGATAAGATAAGATGAACATCATAAATGGTCAAGAAACATGTTTCTTTTACCAAAAATAAAAATTAAAAAAAGGCGTGTTTCCACCCTGTAAATGGAAACACGTAAATGGTCTGAAATTTTTGGCGTGATTCGCTTTGTAAAAAATTATATATATATATATATATATGTCATCTCCATCTATTTGTGTGTAATCAAGTCCAGTCAATGGAAAGGCAGAAAATTCGAAAATAGACTTGAATAATGGATTTAAATCCTCTGGTGCCCTTTATGCCGGCATAAGGGAATTCAATGTCTATCATCCATTGTGCTCGTATATTAATACATCGGCATGTGCGCATAGTAGATAACAATCACTGGATTTTTCCACATGCCAACGTAAGGGGCATGAGAGGATTAAAATCCTGAATAAAGATTTTCAATTGAAAGGTGTTGGACAATTACAGTAAAGACAATGCAAAACAAACCAACTTATAACTCTAAAATATCAAGGCTTTGTTTGGTTGCAAGGAGAATTGAAGGGAACGGAATGTAAGATGTTTTTATGGACTAAATTAATTATAAAGTTAGTTTGTTCAGTAGGAGTCTAGTTACAGGTAGATCGGTTTAAGTATGATTAGAGATGGACCAACCTGGTCCACTGTGGGACTGGTCCAGGGTTGGGGGTGGTATTATAAATACCAATGGTTAGAGTCCCCACAGCTACTGTGTTATTCTTCTCCTGTTCCCATACGCATTGAGAAAGTCAAGGGATCCCGATAGGCTGTGGAAGACTCTGATCCAAGCATTCAAAACAAAGAAAATGATCGAAAATCAATCTACAGCAAGAAATATATGTCTTATCATCTCTTTTTCAATACCCATTGTATTCTAGTAATCTGTGTAGTGTGTTCATTAGGGTTCATGGGAAAAACCTAAAGAGGATCTAAAAATCTTACAGTGATATCAGAGCCACCTACACAGATCTAAAATCAATGGGAAAACATTGTTAAAACTTTATGTTTGATTGGATTGGAAAAGGGAGAGATTTTTCTCTCAAATTTTTCGTAAGAACCTGTCTAGGGTTTGGACCCTCGAAATTTTTTTTCGGACCATTAAAAAGTAAAATAAATTTTATAGGAATGTAGGTCTCGGAGAGACGGAGCCGATGACATAAAGTTGGTCGCCGGAAGCTACTTGACGCGCTCTCACGCGTCGCCTGAAAAAACGCGTAAGATCCACACGCTGGCGATAATTAAAAAAAAAAGAAAAAGAAAAAAGCAAAGTAGGGCTGACGTCACCTGGTCAGCTCCGTACTGGACCAAGCCAATCTGGGCCAGTCCAGGATCGAACCAGGGCCCAGACCAGCCCGGTCGGGCCCAAGGGGACCCATGAATCCGACTCGATGACCCGCCTTTTGACCCGGTAAGCCTAACCGATAACCCGATTTATTGACCCGATAACCCAATTTTTTGACCCGAGAATCTGACCCACCGACCCGAAAAAGTGGGTCCGATGGCCCGGATGACGGGTTGGTTGGGCCGACGGTTGAACCTGTGGTTTACGGTTTGGTTTAAAGGCCAGACCATTTGGTTTGGCCTGGATCAAAGCATTAAAAAAAGTTCTAATTTGTGGGTTCGGTCCGCCCATAACCGAGCCCGGCCAGACCGAACTGACCCAGTCTGAACCACCCGGAACCGGTTCAGGATGCAATAATGCAAGTGCCGACTTTGATCGACGATTGTGGGAGCTAGGAGCGTCGGATTTTGACGTGATTTTTTGCGTTAGGTTCATATTTTAAATGCTCTACAGTTTGGTACATAGTATGCCACAGTTTGGTGATTTGAAAATTTTATTTTTGATTAAAAGGTGCCCCAAATTAATCCGATTTGTAGTTTTCTGCTATTTATCAGTTATTTTTGTACCAGATGCATGTAAAAGGTTATGTGTGCATGAAATTTTATTTATTGACCCACAATGTGCTGCAAAGTAGGGTTTGGGGATATCATTGTAGAATTGAGTGGAACCCACCAAAGTGGTACACTTATTTTCATCTTGATGTCTTCAAATTCAAAGTTCATGTATTTGTAAATGCATGTGTAAGGACGATGTACACCCAAAGGTGACATTGTCAAGTTTTGATCAAATTAAGATTTGTGGGTGTCATGTGAAGATTGGATGGAATCTATCAAAGTGGTACACTCAGTTCCAACATGGTAGTCCTCAAACCCCAAATTTATGCATTTACATATACAATAAAGGATATATTTTAATACACTGTTCTCCATGATGTGAAAAACAACTAAGAAAGACTGTTAATCCAAAGGTGGCATTGTCAAAGTTAAAGGTAAATTCATGCACATGAGTTGAAAGGATTTTGACTTTAGGGAGTCTCATTAATCCAAAAGTGGTGGAATTTTCGAGAGTCATTATTCTTTCACAGTTATTGTACAGAAACTGAGAAGACCACTGCATGTTTATCCCAAAGGAGAATGTGTAGTTGGTTAACTCTTAAAAAAAATATTTATTTGCATGAATGATTTATATGGTTAATACAAGTAAAGGGTATGTGTATGAGTCTTCAGTTATTTGATACTGTATTTAAACTCATACACTGATGTGTTCATCCAAGTATGACTGTCTCAAAGAATGTTTTGATATCTATCTTTTTCTATTTGGGACAAAGTATAAATAAATATATGTTGCATGTATTTATATGAGTCTTGTGTAATTTATCTATTGCAGGACATTTATGTTTGGACTCATATAATGATGATGGTTTATGTCTCCTAGGATGTCTGTCTCAGTGAATGTACCATATGGTTTAGTAGTTTCTTTCCCACTCTTTTTGGGACAAAGAATAAAATTTATTATGAAAAGGTTGGAGACTAGTCTAGGATCGTTTGACCTAGATATATCTTTTATAGTAGTTTACATAAGTTGTGAGATATTCTACTATTGAGGTTATGTGTAGCAGTATTAAGATGAGAAATATTGTGAATGGATCATCTAAGAAAAATTCAAAGGATAAGAATAATGTTTTAGAAGGGGTCAGAAGATAGTTTATTAACCTAGCTCTCTAGTACCAGTTATGTTAGAAATGGTAATGTGAGGAAGTATTTTTGGGAGCTATCAACTGTCACTAAAAATCTCAAGGACAATGAGACCAATGTAATTGATATATTAAAATTTTCATTTCTTGTTAGAAAATATATTCAGATCTAGGTGGTTTACATTACCAAAGGAAAGAAATAGCTAGTGATAAGATTGTTGTTGGGTAACTCCAATGTGGATTACTCAAAGATGGATAGATTGACAAAAGATAGGTGGTTTGACCAAATACTATTAAGCTAGATAAGCATATCTAGAAAGAGATAACGATTCTAGGACTCCCTAGGTATTTGAGGTAGGAGGGTCTTGAAGACTGTTGGCTTGAATATTGTAAAATTTCTTTTACATTCAAATGCTTTTTCTGCTCTTGATTTTACTTTGTTTTATGTTTATTGTTTGACTTAACATATTGTTCTCATATTAAAAATGTAATGATATTATTTGAAATATCAGAATGTAAAATTTTTTTTTTTCAATTATATTGAAATAAATTATGCTTATGATGTTGTAAGGTAAATGACTGCATGTAATGTTGATCGTATTTGTTATGTGATGTGGTGAATATTTTTTCATGTTTGACTGTATAATCTTAGGTTTGACAAGTTGGTTCCAGTCATAGTTGATCTCTAGGGCAATGTAGAGACAGGTTGAAAATATTTTCTTAGAATGATTGAAAATGTTTTGTCTGTGGGAGTCTTTAGATTCTCTTAGTCAGTGGGAGTGTTTAGATCTGCTTGGTTATGGGAGATCTGGTAATTGATGGTTTATCTGTAATTGATTGTTCTGCCTGTGGTTTAATGGACAAAATTATTGGTGAGTATTTATTGCTTGTATGTATTTTTGATTATTTAAGACATATCAAAATTGTAAGGTGGTATTTAGCCAAAGAAGGCGGTAAGCCAAAGTATGATATTAGTCCAAATTGAAGGCGGTTTGTCTATATAAAGTTGGATAATATCAAAGTGCGTTGACCTATAAGGAATTTAAGGTAACGGGATCGTGGTAATTCGATCATTGGACTCAAGTATTCATCTCAAAATGATTTATGTCATTAAGTAGACCTCTATATGTGACTGATAGAAGGGGGTACACCGAATGTGTAGGAGTACTTTCCGCTGTTGTTCGACATTGGTAGACTTGATGACTAGATTAAAGTAAATGATGGTTTTGGTGTAATTAGATTCCATGGTCACATTAGATCAATGATAAATTTATAATTAATATAGCTCAAGTGGGAGATTGTAAGATATTTTTATAGGCTAAATTAATTATAAGGTTAGTTGGTTCAGTGGGAGTCTAGTTACAGGTAGATCGATTTAAGTATGATTAGAGATGGACCAACCTGGTCCACTGTGGAATTGATCCAGAGCTGGGGGTGGTATTATAAATACCAATGGTTAGAGTCCCCACAACCACGGTGTTATTATTCTCCTGTTCCCATACGCAGTGAGAAAGTCAAGAGATCCCAACAGACTGTGAAAGACTCTGATCCAAGCATTCAAAGCAAAGAAAACGGTCAAAAATCAATCTACAACAAGAGGTATGTGTCTTATCATCTCTTTTTCAATACCCATTGTATTATAGTAATCTGTGTGGTGTGTTCATTATGATTCATGAAAAATTTCTTGGGAAAAACCCAAAGATGATCTAAAAATCTTATAGGGAAGTAATACAAGAAATTCATATTGTTACGACAGTGGCATGGTGTCCTTTCATCGTCTTATTTGGCAAGTATCTAACAAATGCCGTGGCTTGGCGGAAGTTAAGCCATGTATTATTCGGTCATCTAAAAACTTGCAAGTGGCTCTTTTCCTAAAGCTGAAGCAAGGTTTGGCGAAAGCATCTACCAATATGGAGTTGTTCTGGTAGCCCCCATTAAAGGTTGGTGCAAAATAAATATTGATGGCTGTAGTCTAGAGAATCCGGGAGTGGCCTCATCAGGATGTGTTATTCGTGACCAGAGAGGTGCAGTGCTAATGGCATTTGCAGAGTTTATTGGTTTGGCATCCAATTATAAAGTTGAGTTTCATAGAGCTATCAGAGGTCTACATGAAGCGGCTGCCTTAGGATACCATAATATTTGGATCAAAAGTGACTTTGGAGCAGTGGTGTCATGCTTGCGTGGTAACAAGGTCCCATGGTTTGTCAAACAATCATAGATAGTGTTGCAAAGCGAACTTGAAGGGAAAATAATTTGCAACTCCCACTGCTGTTTCCATGAGACTAACATTGGCAGATATGTTAGCCAAAAAAGCTGCATATGGTAGGTCTTATATGTGATATAGCTGTCAGGCATTTGTTGCTCGTGAAGTCATTTGGGATGTTTCCTATCGACCTAGATTTCGTTTTTGCTAATTTCTTTCACTTGGCTAAGAGGTTGCTGATGGCATTGCCGAAGGTGACGTCTTAGTGATTAGGGTGTTCTTATATATAGATATTTTTTTTCTTTCTTTCAAATATAAGGGATTTTTAGCAACAAAAAAAAAAAAAAGAAAGGAAGTGAAATTTTTTAACTTTAAATAGAAATTTTTATAATTATAACACAACATGATTGTATAAATTACTTAAATTTCTTAACATATCTAGTAATGATACTTATAAGATGTAAAATTTATTTTCTTTATCAAATGAGAGAGATTTGGATGCAAAGTAAAATGTAAGTTAATAACTAAATATGGAGTGTATTGAAACAAACACCCAAGCCAAAGAAAAACTTCCACGGTATGAACAACAGGAAATCGAATTGATCGATTCCAAGGCATAAAATAAGTTACGTCTAAATATTGCTGGGGAAAAACCCGGGAAAGAAGAAAACGAGAAGAAATCAAAAAAATGATCCGAAAAGTGGAATTGTCGATCTCATTCTCGAACGTACCGGTGACTTTGGAGATATTGTGGTCGAAAACTCAGCGATGAAGAAAGGATCGGAGACTGTGACCTTGAGATTGGCGAAAAGCTAGGTCTTGTAGAGATGAGATGTCATTGCAGACAAAGAAAGAAAGTAAGCCCTATTTTGTTTATTAAGAAATGATATTTTTGTCAAATAATATATTTAATAAATACCGATACTTTAGTAGAATGTAAGTAAAAAATGCACAGAATAATGTTGCCTAATAAACTATTTGTCAAAGGGAGTTCGTGGTGGAGTGTAAGTTTAAAACGCACATAATAGTATTATGTATAGTGTTGCATAATAAACCAATTAATCAATGGGTGGTATATATATATATATTTGTTTTTCTTTATTTATAACAAATTGTTAAATATAAAATTATATTGACAAAATTTATCAAAAGTGATGTGTACGACCATCCAATTTCATCAAAGGTACCATAATCTTGAAAAGATGCAAGAAAAATGAATTCAATATGAGCAGGATGCCACTAAAACTCTCATTGATATAGTTTATATTTATATTTAGGAAAATTTTCATATACACTCCAATAAGGATTGAAAACATCATCTACCTCCACAAAATTGCAAAAACCTCATCTAGTACCTAAAAATTTGCTCCGTTAATCAACGAAGTCCACTCCGTTAACAAAATTTCGTTAGTTGCTGATGTCAGTTACGCTGAACATTTTAACGGATCATACTACCCTTTTAGCGTTGTTAAAGGACGAAAAAACCCTTTATTCATAACTTACCCTACCCAAATGTTCATTTCGATTTGTAACAATGAAATTAGAAAATTTACTGTCGATCCTCTGTTCACGACGGCGATTGTCTTCATGCTTTTCGAATCTTCTCTTCGACGACGACGGCGACGGACTTCATCTTCCTCGAGTCTTCTGTAGCTTCTTCTTCTTTGCCGGCGAAGGATAATGTGTTAAAGTTTCATCAATCATTGGCGTTGAGGTTGCAACTACAAGGAATCGACGATTAGTGGAATCGACGAACATTGGGGTTTCATCGATCATGATCGTTGCATGTCTTATTCTTCCCTGTCCATCCCAAGTTATTGCTACTAATCCTCTGAATATCATCATCCCCTTTTCCCCAATATCCCATCAGGTATGTGAAAAAACCCTAACCTAAATATTGAAGAGATTGAGAAAAATTATCAGTTAGGGTTTTAGTAGTTTTAGTTCGATGTTGAACTATTTATAGTCCATTGAATCTATTTCCTTTCATAAAATGTTTTATCTCCACAGTCTATAGGTGGTCCTACAGAGCCGACAGGTTTACCCTATAGGCTGGTTTGTCGATCACTCAGGTATGTGAAATTGTTTCGTTTTTGGCAAAAGCCCCTTATGTTAGTAACTTTATTTAGAATCTTGATTCTTTCTTGCCTATAGGTCAGATTTTGCATCTGTGTTCCATTAAGTTTATTCTCCATACGGTAAAGAAGTGGTCTATTCCTATTGTTTATATAGGTAAAGAAGTGGTCATATTTGTTTATTGTTAGTGACTAATTTTTAGTGGTTTTAGGTACTATCTATGTTAATTTATGTTGATTGACACTGCTTTTGTTAAAGGAACCAAAGCATGCCATTGCCATATAGCATGTGCTTTTGATTAAATAAGTTTTTGTTGTTATACTATTCTGCCATGGCTGTCTCTCTCCCCCTCCCTTTCCACCTGCAAAAACTGTCTAAAAAGGGGACCTTATTATCCTTGCCCTACGAAAGAAGTAGGAATCCAAAGAAGTACTTTAAATTTGAAAATGTTTATAAGGAAAAGTTCTTATTTTTAGTAGTCTGGGATTAGGATAGATACCCATTGAAACAAGAAAGTGTATGGCTTTAACAATACATACAAACTAATAGTACTCGATCGCAGTGATGTTAATGACATTCTAATGCATTTTATGGGGTTCTCCAGCTGCAGTTATAGAATTAAAAAAGGAACAACTATTGGTCTTTGATATGAGATTGGCCTTACTTACCCAAAAAAGATGTGAGACTAAGATATGTTTAGGTGTCTATTTTACTGTTTACTGTGATGACTGTTTTTACTTTTTTACTATTTTTACTGTAAATGTGTATTCATGTGTGTTTTACTGTTTTACTGTTTCTTACTCTCTCTTTCATATGCACATTAGAATATGTTTGTCATCCATGGCTGTTTATAATTGTTTTTTCTCATTTTGTAAACAGAATTATCAACATGGGTGAGAAGATGAGTTTGTACTATATGTATAAGGATGAAATGGAAGTGAAAGTAGTTGATGATGATTGTACAAGCTGGATAGATGTAGTCCACACTGCCTATTGTACAGTGCTCAGATCCATTCCAGATGGTAGATCTATGGACTTTTCAATCAGGGCAGAGATGCCCAATGGTGAATACACTGAAGTGAAGGGTGATGGTGATGTAGTGAAATTGGTTGAAATTTATAAAGCAAAGGGTAGAGCCATTTTGTTAGAAATATATGGAGTAAATGTGGGTGATGCCACATTAGGAAGTTATAAAATCAATGGATATGACTCAACAATGATTGGTAGACCAAAGCCAACACAGAGGCAATCAAGAAAGGTAATGGTGTCCAAAACTTCAAGTGCACTTGAGCCTGCCCCTCCTCAAACTATTGGCAGTAGTGGTGGTAGCAGAAAGGGGAAAGAACCAGTTGTTGCTCTTGATAGTGAAGATGACCCACTTGATGAAAATTGGGACACTGATAAGGAAGAACACAGTAATCAGTCCGAAGGAGATAAAGGTGTGGAGTATGAGCAAGAGGACCAGTTTGAGGAATTAAATTTTTTTGAAATTGAGGGTGAAGATTTTGGGGAAGAGATCACCAGCAGGGATGAGGAGATAGACATAGATGATGTGAGAAGGGTAGAGATTACAGAAAGGTCTATCTATGAAAATGTCGACACTTATAGGAAAGTTTTGACAGATTTTGTCATTCAAGAGGGAGTACAGATAATTAGACTTAAAAATGATAGGAAGAGGGTTACAGCCATCTGTGCCAAAGATGGGTGTGAATGGTTAATACATGCTTCTGTGTCACCAGATGGTGACACATTTATAGTGAGAAAATGTAATACTCACCATACTTGTGAAAGGGAGCAAACCAACAAAAATGCCACTTCTATATGGATTGCAAAGAAGCTTCGTAATAGGTTGAAAGTAGATCCAGATATGAAGTCAGATAGCATGAAGGTTGCCCTAATGACAAAGTATGATATTAAGCCTACAAATCAGCAACTATATAGGGCAAAGTTGGTTGCCAAGGAGGAGGATTTGAGCAGTCATAAAAATTCATATTCAAAACTGCCCAAATATGACGAGATGGTGCTAGAGAGGGACCTAGGGAGCATATACAAGTTACAATACGAGGAGGCATCAGCAACGACTCTGAAACCAATGTTCAAAAGGGTATTGTCTGTTTTAATGCTTACAAGCAAGGACTCTTGAAGGGATGTAGGTCATTCATAGGCATTGATGATTGTCATTTGAAAGGCAGTTATAAGGTTATTCTATTGGCAGCCACTTCAATGGATGCCAATAATGGCCTGTTTCCACTTGCATTCTCTATTGTGGAAAGTGAAAATCGAAACTCCTGGACATGGTTTCTAGCAGCACTCTCAGAGGCAATATCATGTGACATTGATGGGCATCATCTGACATTCATGTCAGACAAGTAGAAGGTAATGTAAATAATTCTATTAAAGTTGTAGTTCAGTAGTATATCGTAGATGTTGCCTCTGATTTTTCTACCTTTTTTTTTTTTGCTTATTGTATTGTCATATGGATTATCTGAGGCAATTACTAATATTTTCCCAAATGCCAACCAAAGGCTGTGTTGTAGACATCTATACAGCAACTTTCAGAAGAAATTTCCTTCACTCATGCTGAGAAAACTATTCTGGGCAGCATGCAAGGCATATAATGCCATAAATTTTAATAGAGCAATGAATGAGTTAAAAACAAATAAAGGGAAGCATATGAATGGTTAATGAGAAACCCAGTGTCTGCATGGGCTAGACACGCATTTGACCACATGATTGTTAGTGACCATGTCACTAACAACATGTCAGAGTGTTTCAATCAATGGATACAAGCCTCTAGAGGGAAACCTATACTGATTTTGCTTGATGAAGTTAGAATTAAGCTTATCAGTAGGATGCATGATAGATATAAGAAGGGTTGTGATTTCAGTGGGAGGATATCACCTGTTATCAAGAAAAAGTTAGTATCTGCTCAACAAACATCTAGGAATTGTCACGTCATGTCTTGTGGACCAGATGAGTTTGAGATCAGTGACGACCATAGTATGTATGTAGTGGACATGAAGAAGAAGATGTGTGAGTGTTCTGCATGGGAAGTGAGTGGGCTTCCATGAAAGCATGCTATAGCTGCAATCCTATTCCAGAGGGGTAATGTGGAAGACTATGTATCTTCATTTTTTTCAATTGAAAAATTTATGTTTTCCTACTCTGAGTTCATTCATGCCATCCTGGCTTGGACTCTATTTTGATAAATGAAGATGGGCCTATTGTACAACCTCCTAAATATAGAAGGAGAGCTAGTAGGCCACACATAAAGAGGAGGAGAGCAGCCAATGAGGATGCAGCAAGTGAGTTTAGAAAGAGAAATTCAACTGTCCACTGTTCCTACTGCAAGGCAATTGGTCACAATGCTAGGTCATGCAAGAACAAGAAGAAGAATGATGCTTCCAGACACACTGGTTCTTCTGAACATGATGTTTCTCAACAAACTGGTTCTTCTCAAGATGGAACACAGGTAACATCCATTTTTATACCAAGTTCCCAAGCAAGAAAAATGAAGAAAAAGGCTAGTAAAAGGCTAGAACTAGTTCTTTTATTGTTTCTAAATCTTCTCTTAAATGTCATTATATAGAGAAAAGGAAGAAAAAGGCTAGAAATTACTTCTCAGGAAGAAGGTGTTTCTCAAGAAGGAACAAGATCCACAAGCAAGGTAGCATCAATGCTTACATAAATATCCCAATAAATTTGTTTGATACTAATATTTTTCTTATATGTGACCATGTAGAGAACAAGAAAAGATGGATCTATTGGATCACAGATGCAAACCCGATCACAGTCATCTCGGACATCTCCGCAAACAAGTATACAGGCAATAGCAAAGGGAAGATTGGCTGAGAAGGTAGCAAAGTTTAGGAAGAACTGGTCAGAAAGACATAAGTAGTTTGAAAACAAGGAAATGGATAATGTCAAATACTGTAATTTGTTGTGAAGTTTTTTATGATGGTTGTTTGGTTTTTTCTATGATGGATTATATATAGTGATGATAGCCCTTTTTTATGGTTTTCCATGCATCTTTGATGGTTTAAACGGAACATTTAGTACTTGAAAGTTTCTTACTGTGAATGGTTTTGGAAATTTACTCGGTTCTATTTTTCTGTTGTGATGGTTTTTCAGCTTAGTATGATGGTGGATCATTGTAATTTTGCACTCGGACTGTACCGTTCAAATGTATTTGTTAGGAGCATTGTCAAAAAATTTGCATACAAGACGTGGTAGGTATGATAACTAAAGACATTGTTTGGCTGTAATGGTTTCGCAAAACCATGCATAAAAAACTAATTTGACATTTTTAGTGAGGGTATTATGGCAAACATGCATGATATTTATACAGAAAAACAAACCAGGTACATAATCAATATAGATTGACAATCAACAAGCTTCAAACTCAACACTAATTGGCTTTTCTTCTTTGTTTCTCTTTGAATAGGGTGGGAGTGGTTACGCTCGACACATCTCATTTAAACAGCTAAAGTTCACCAATGTGTTTGATCATAGCCGAACCTGTTTATTCAGTTACTGAACCTGTATATATTCAGTTATTGAACCTGTTTATAAATGTGTTTGATCATAGCCACACATCTCTTTTAATAGGGTGGGAGTGGCTTTCTTTTATCTCTCTCTATATTCAGTTACTGAACCTGTTTATAAATGTGTTTGATCATAGCCGACCGGAGTTCAAATAAGCGATGTAACATACAATGGAATAACAGGAACATCAACTACCCAAGCGGCTGTGAATTTCAATTGCAGTGAGGTTGTTCCCTGCACTGGAATAATTTTGGACAATATACAGTTGAGTCCGACTATTTCTGGTCAGCAACTCATTTCCAGTTGTAACCATGCTTATGGAAACACTGAAGGAGTAGTCCAACCACATTCCTGTCTCAAAATCTGATCAGTTCCTCTGGATTTTGTTGTTTGTAAAACTTACTTGTATTACTTTTTAGGAATCCTACTTTTTATGCAATCCTCGAGAAACTGAGATTCATATCTTTTCATGTATTGGATATTGATACAACGGTTTTGTTTGGGCTGGACAGTCTGGATGGCTGGAGAGGATCTTTTTCCATCACCCGTCTGAAATTGTCAATATGCTATTATTAATCTATATAGGATCCAAATAAATGTTTGTATCATATCAATCTATACTGGTTCCAAGTTAAACATTTGAGCATCTTGCAATAGGAAGTGCAATGACGAAGCAACAACTCCTCACCAATGAAGCTGCAATAGGAAGTGCAATGATGAAGCAACAACTCTTACGCAATAGAGATGAGAGAGAGAGAGAGAGAGAGAGAGAGAGAGAGAGAGAGAGAGAGAGAAACACTGAACTGATGAGTACCGCACTCACTAGAGAGTGAAAGTTCTAAAAGGATCATAAAAAACTAATACCACCAGAATTGGTATTAGCTACAAAACTTCAGGGTATTCTTCTTCAAATTTACTGTTCATAGATACATCATAGAATCAACCTATCACTAATGGACTAACTCTCTCTCTCATCAGGATTGTTCAAATCTATCTTCTCTACAGCATCAAGGATGTCTTCAAACATCTTAGAATTTTACGCATTAGCTCTAATTACTCCTCTTAAGTAACCTCTCAAATAATTCGAGGGAGGAGTTGTTCTACCACTTGTCATAGGTATTGCTTGGGTCTGTGAGCTTTCAATTGTCTGATGGGAACATTCTCCTCTCTCCACAGTTACAGTATCGGTACCCGTACCCTCACCAATTGCAGTATCAGTCATCGTTCCCTCTATCCATTGGAACATCCCGCATCCAGGATTACTCACCTGCAAGACAATTATACAAGCATTTCATATTACGACTTTCATTAATACGACAACAAATAAAATGTGAAACTAGATTAACACTCACTCCTGTGGAATGTGGGCAACACCAAAATTGTCGTCCATTGTTTGTTGCCGTTTTTGCAGTTCTCACTTTGCAATTCCCAGCTCCACATAAACATTGTTTCAAATGCTCTACCCACATAACAAACTGTTGACAATGTTGGTAACTAAAATACCTTCTCCCAATATTTTTGCCCATGGTCGTTGCACGTACGATACATATAGCACAACACTTCTCACAATTTAGATCCATTTTCTAAATACCTGGCAAATACATTAGTAAACATTACAATTGATCAAAATTGAATATTACTTAATGAATGTCTCTACAGAAAGGACTTCAAAACCGTAGGAACCAAAACTATATGTTTGTGGTGATGTTTTAGTTCGGAAAAAAACAGTACCTAAAACCACTAAAAATTATGGGTTGTGATTCTGGGTTATGATCCCTCAGTTATGATTCTGGGTCATGATCCCTCGGTTATGATTCTGGGTTGTGATTCTGGGTTATTTAGTTCGAAAAAAAACAGTACCCAAAAAAACAGTTCCAGATCAGGTGTGAAAGATCCACTCGGTTATGATTCTGGGTTGGATCCCTTGCCAAATCAGGTGCCAATTATTTTGTTAGTCATGATACGGTTTCATTTGCACGATTTTTTGTTAGCCTTGATATGATTTCATTTGCACTCCTTTTGCAGTGGTCCTCCTCCTCCACTACTTTCAGACTAACATCTAAAATCAATTAATCAAAGAAGGGACCAGCAAACTTATCTAGTAAGATTTTTCAAATCAAACCTATTGACCTGGTTGCGGAGCAAACTTATCTATTTATTTTGAATAGTGTGGAGAAGATGACGGACAGAGGGAAAAAAATGGAAGAAGATGACGGACATTTCAAAAAAAAAGGGAGAAGATGATGAACAGAGAATAGAGAAAATAGAGGGAGAAGATGGACAGAGGAAATAGATGGGAGAAAGATGATAGATGGATGAAATAGAAGGGAGCACATCCACTGACCTGGTGGCAGAGCTCGGATGCCAGTGATGGGTGATGAGATGCCGGTGATGGGTGATGAGATGCCGGAGATATGATTCTGAAGATGAGATACCACCGCCGGAGATATGATTCCGAAGATGAGATACCACCATCGACCACAACGAAGAGGGAACCAACACCGTAGAGAGAATCAACTCAGAGGGAACAAACGCAAACTGGAGTCAGGTTAGGGCTTGGGTGAGATTGAATATGAGAGAGAGACACAATATAAATAACATTACAAAGGTTACATTAGTCATTCAACATATGTTTTTAATTTTTCAATTTTTAATAATAAGGGCAAAATTGTATTTCAATAATTTCGTCAGTTAGTTGGATGTGATTGAGGTTTTTGCAGTCTTGTGGATGTAGATGATGTTTCCAATCCTTATTGGGGTGTATATGAAAATTTTCCTTATATTTATGAGTTACTACGAATCATGAATAATAACCATTTAATACCATTAAACATAAAGAAATAATAATAAATGGGTTGTTATTATTGTAACAAGGGTTCGTTAACATTTGGAAATATAACAAAACAAATCTGGACCATTCATTTTTACCATTTTTTAAATCTAACTCATTCTAACTTGGGGAGTGTTATAGTAATGTTTAGAGTAATCGTACACATGCATGGACATACATGGTTGTATGGCAATACATAGGAGGTATTTGATTAAATTAGAACTTGGAATTCGACGTGTGGGTAATGTAGACTTTGTTCTCTCTATCCAACGGTTTGAATTGATACATCATCTGCCCATATGGCAGAATAGATTCCTTGTGACATTTGAAAAAAATAACAAACCGTTATTACAAATAATTCTCCATTAAGGCAATAATGATAACCACCTTTTAAACTATTTGTAGATTTTAGATTATATCAATTTATTTTGAATATAAATAAATACCATAAATCATACCAAACAATTATATATATCATAACGTATTATATAATTAATTCAATAACATACTGAAGAGAGCCTAAGTAAATAAATTGCAAGACAATGTAAAATTGTTTAAAGAATTTGATCAAATTTAAGACAGAAGAACAAAATCAAATGAGACAGGAAATGAAATTGAAAATATAAAATAAATAATTAGAAATAAAATCGATTACCATTATATAAAATCAAAACCCAATCGATTATATACAATTGGATTTTAAAATCAAAACCCAATCAATTATATACGGTTGGATTTTTATCAACCGATTTTCAGTATTACCGTCAATACCATCTTACATATTGTACATCTTCCTAGGGTTTGGGATAGTATTATAAATACTCGATTTTAAAGTCCATGTAGCTCAAGTTGTTAATTCCTCTCATATATAGAGAGATTGAAAGCGGATCTCCGGTGAGTTGTAGAAGACTCGAATCAAAGCGTAAACAAAAGGGAGTGACAAAAGATAACATTCAATTTATAGATACGTCTCAATCATTCATCTCTTTATTGTTCCCATTATGTTCTATAGTTACTCTATGGATTGCCTTAGGGTTTGGTCAAAACCCTAATTTTAGTTGTTACATGATTCCATATGACTGCACGTGGGCAGTAGGAAAATTCATGCTACCTGGTTTATAGGTAAATTTTGTCCCACAAAGACACCACATAATTTCTTTTTTATGTCATAAGTCATGACCCACTGGATCGAAGGTAGTCTAGAGTAGACAATGTCAATCTCCCACCCTATTCCGATGTATTTTTCTGATAATGCCCCCTCTCCTTCAAACTTCTCCGATCTCCATGCCAAAGAACCTTTACCCAAAAAGAATATACCACATCAAAGTTTTAATTGTAATTTACCCATAAAAAAAATGTGGCAACGAAGATGCACTACTCAAGGATGTACTTTCAAATCCATCATTGATCAGCAATTCAACTGACTCTTCAACTGTCACCATCAGACTACCAAATGTAATTTTACTGCTTGGTGTTTCTATTAAGCCTAGGGATTTAGTGGAATTGAATTGCAATTCTAGGGCGATTTTAAAATTTGAATTACGGAATCTTCTACTGGTGGATGTGATACGTGTGTAATTTTTATATTTTTATTCTCTTTTGCATATGCTTTTTGATATGTTTTAAGTCTTATTGAGCTGATTAGAATTTATTTTATAAGTTTGACATATTTTAGAGACTTTGTGAATTAATCGCTAAAAGATACGAAAATTTTAACATTCTTAATATTGACGTTTTGAACTTCATGCAGGTTGTTGGCATGGAAAGAGTTTCAGAATTGAAAAGTGATCTTCAGTGAAGTTGTAGAGGACGTCTTGAGCTTTCCGGAATAGTACTATGGAGAAAAATCCGAGTTAGTTTGAGCCTTCAAACATTGTCTCAAAATCTGATACGAAAATCTGATCCGAATCCGAATCGGAGCAGCCGTATGATCTGATTAGAGCATTCAACAGTAGATGAAATTTCCATAAAGAGTTTCCTACTCAAGTTAGGAAACCTACAATAGAAGAAGTTGAATTGATTTGGTATTTGAGTTAGATAGGGAAACTACCATTCTAAAAGACAAGGAAGAAAAGAAACTCTTTTCAGAATTCTAAATTGAGAATGAATTCTAAGCTATAGAGGATGCCAATGCTCTATGTATAGAGCACTGATGTTGAAGATAGTATCTCTTGCAATGGGTAGGAGCAAAAGTTGACACTTGGCCACCACCCCTAACCATGGCTAAACTAGTAGAGATTGGAGGAATTTCGAAAGGTTTCTCACTACTAGCAGGAGTAACCAAAGCAAGAGGAAGGTCTTTAGACTTACTAGACTCACCCCTATGGTCAGTTTTCTTAACCCTAGCCATGCTAGAAAAAACTTACTTGTGAAAGACGGAAAAGAAGATGAAGGCCGAAAAAGAAATGAGAAAACTTGAACTTTTGAGCACGACGCAGAGAAGACAATCCAAGTAGAAAAAAAACAAAGAAGAAAAGGATTAGGGTTTATATGACCCTCGATCCCGAAGCTCAAACTGAAAAGACAGGTCCGAGTCTGAGCCTAGCGCCCAACCAAGCTCATTATGACCTACGACAACCTAAGAAGGTGATTTTTGAAGCGTTGAAGGCAGAGAAACTATCGCACGAACAAGTGTCAAACCCCTGCTCGTCTGGGACCTACCGCATTAATTACTATATCTCGATATAGCGTTGTTTTAAGGAGCTCAGAATGATGACTGAGACCCACTGTGTTAGTTGCAACTTTTCAAAACTCTGAATGTTCGTGGAGTTTAAATCTGAGGGTAAATGCCTGCATTGAAAATGGAATTTTGTCCTTAATTATACCTCGGACTGAGCAAAAATCCAACCCTTTATTGATGGAGGCATGAATGTATTTACTCTTCCAACCTTTACAAGATTAAAAGAGCAAGGGGCATCTGATATGGGAATTATGCCTCACCCTTGATCAAGTGACACATATACCACCCAAATGTGTCCCAACAATATGACACTCTAAGGCTTATGTTTAAAGTCGGCTATGGACGCTCTTTCAAGGCACCCAAAGGAGTGACACCCTTAAGTCCTGACACGTGGAAATCCTCGCCGCAAACGAATTAACATGTCACACCCCAATTCCGACTGAACCAGAAGTGTGAGTGAACTGTCACTGAACCAACGGTTCACACCAGGATCTCAATAAAATCGTGTCCACTCATATAAATCATTGCACATAACCATAATCAGAATATAATTAAATACAGCGGAAGTCTTAACTTAAATGAACTGAGTACTTCTATTGATAAATAAATTATCCAATTATTCAAAATACCAAAACTTAAATAGTTATCCTTACATCCCAATTATAAATTCAATTGAAAATAAATAAAATAAACAAATCAAATATCCTAGAGGTACACACAGAAAGGGCATGCTCACTCGCATGAAGCGTCATACTCGTCCTCCCCTGCTTGCACTTCCAAGGCAGCAGCACCTCCATATACAGGAGCATCCATGTAGTAACCTGCATCAACATCTAAAAATAGTGTGTACACAAGGGTGAGCTCACAACTTAGCTCAGTAAGAAAATCAGACAATGCAACACACATCATGCATGAGTAACATTCACATTATGATCTGGTTTTAAGTTTGCAATGTACTATAGAAAGGATTTGCAGCCACCACACCTCTATACACGAGTGTGTGAATCCGCCTAATGGATCAAACACCACTGTCGTCCCTCATGCACCCACCATGGAATAGAAATAGAGCTAAAGTGTTCGGATCAAATACCGCCAACACTTCCCTTGATTCCCTACTCATACCAACACGTAAGCCCCTATTGGCGAGGGCTTGCAAACTGGGCTCGCAACTAACCAATCATATATGTCATCACAGTAGGCCCTATCCCAGCACAGCTCCGTATGACATAGAGATAGGGCTAGAGTCTAGTGGCCAGGCCGGAGACCACAGTGCCACTTCCTCCCCCTGACACCCTACCCGCACCAAGCATGCTAAGACAAAAGCAATACAAAAAGGTGCTAGTGTGAGGAATGATCCCAGACCCCAGGTCCTTCCCATTCCACACACCAACGAAAACAATCACATGTCTAACAGTTACATGCTAGCATAGCGAGTATGCATGAATAATATAATAACTAAAAGTAAAGATGACATGCGAGTATGCACAAACATCATTCCATAGAATCATAATTATTAACAACGTCTTACTGTTATTAAGTTATTAGGGTTTAGGTCTGATTCCCTTACCTGACGCTTGATTGCTAGCTTGCTCCGTGTCACCGAATCCAAACTTGCTAACACAGGATCCTACATGATGTTAGGGTTGAATTAGAATTACTTTCTTAGGGTTTACGTTGGTCGGAAAACCAACTGGTATTGAAAACACCCTCACAGTGTATACCGGTCGCAAGTACCGATCGCGGCACTGTAGGGAAAGGTACGACCGGTATGGTCGATCGGACCCCCACAGACCAATCTCCGAGTGGTACCGATCGTAGTACCGGTCGCATATGGTGCGACTGGTATGGTCGACCGGTATGCCTCACGAAGACCATCAACTCGGTGTTCGCCTTCCGTCGATCACCCCCTATTGGTTCTAGGGTTTTTCCTATGCATTCTAGGCCTGAGCATTGAGTTAGAGTTGTTTTATGTTTCATTTAAGTCTTAGTTTTGATGATCTTTAGCCTAGAATGCGAATTTAGGGTTCATCGACTGTATTAGGATTTGACGGCAAATTTAAGGGTTTTAAATCAATACCTTACCTTGCATGGTATTGATCAATTCATGACTAATCGTCTATAATACTTAACTTAGAGGAAGGTTCAAGCACTTACCGTTGGTTGGCAATTATGGTGTTCTTCATCCAACGGCAAACGGTGGCTCCTCTCCCTCCTTCTTTAGCTCTTTCTCCTTCTTCGATCTCTTTCTCCTCTCTAGGGTTTGTGAGGATCAATGAAAGAGTTTTAAGGAGGTTTAAGGGTCCTTAAATAGACTAGGATAGAGTTTAGGAGTTTCCTTACGTTAGAAAAATCCCTAGGCTCGAAATCAAAAAAGTGGGACCCACAAAGATACGTTTTCGGATCTAACCAGTCTACCCACGCAGACATACCGATTGATCAGTACCATAGACTAGTAAGAAAAAATATCATATTTTAGGTCCGTTTTCGTACCTGGTTGTCATCAGCTCGTCCCGTTTGGCCCGGTGATGATTGGAAGACCTGTTACGACATGAATTAAAGGTTTATATTGGGTTCATGGAGTGCGGGTCTTACATAGCATCTCCGAAGCCAAGCCGATCAAATCCATTGGGCACTACAACGCTACCTTTATACCATGAGTGCCTCGGTCCGATGCAAGCAATATTCATTCTGTTCATAGCAATCGACATCCAATCGAGCACGTGGCGTTCCTACATGTGAATCCAACGGTCAAACCAGCATGGGATTAACTCAAAGAAATACACATTGGACATATGTATTAAATGCGAACCATGGGCATTTGCATCATGTCTGTCAATCTACGTAATTGGAAGAAAATCTCTCTTCATATTCTAAGAGGGGGATTGCATAAATCTTCCAGTACGACAGTCCATACTTGCCATATCAGTGTATGCTCACCAATTACCACTCCAGCCAGATGGATATACATCCCATCATCGAGCAAAACATGTGTCCCTCAATTGAGACATGTGGCGGACAACAAACCATTCTCCATCCTGGACTACATATAGAAGATCTAAATGAGAAAGCAGGGATCGATCTACTCCGACACATCTGGACCCTTAATGAATCTTCCCTCACTTTCATACATCTTACCCCTAAGCTTGAGCTAAGGCTACTACTAGAACTCCCTTCTTTGATAAAAGGAGCAACCACCTTTGTGACTGTTCCATACTACTTGTTTCACAGAACTGACTTAGGCATCAGAATGGTTTCGGGGTGTTCGATCAGGCCCTGCCATTCACGGTGTCCCCTTCTTCTTTTCTGTGTAGGATTTTCGGTGAGCTTAGGACCATCCCATTCGATGTGACAACATATAACAAATACAATAACTCATGAAATTCTTAAACATATAACAAATACATATAACAATTGAGTGTTTAAACAGATCTGATAAATCAATCAATGATAACTTAAAGTTTAAGATATCAAAATACAAATCAAACCAATGATAACCCATGTTTATCGGATTTGATCCTAAGTTTGATATATTGCAGCCCTAGGTTTGATATATATATATATATATATATATATATATATATATATATATATATATATATATATATATATATATATATATGGTTGGACTGGAACGGATTCAACCAGGGGATCAACCTTAACTCAATCCAACCTTACTAGAGTTGACTATTTTTTGGGTCCTAACCTAACCCTGTCAGGGTTCAAGGTAGATTGAACTCTTCCAAGGTTCAAGGCGAGTTAAGGTTGTCCGATCAAACTTGCAACCTTATTAATCACTCACCAATCATGGACTTGAACCAAATACAACTATATATTTTTGGTTTTTTCAGTAATTTTTTTAATAATTTTCTTTTGGTGAAAAGTAATTTTTTTAATAATAAGTTCAACATCATGATAATGGTAATATTCAACTTTATTGTAGGCATGCGTCACCCAATTAGAGGCACGCTTCAACCCAATATTATCAAATAGTTGCCCAACATTATCAAATAGTTGCACAGATTCCTAAAAGGGCGTGAGTCCCACCATCAGCTAGACGCCCTTAGTCAACGCCTCCTCAGTTTCATTAGGTCAAACGAAACTTCTTGTATTGGTGTGTTCGCTTCTTTCATATTTAGTAGCCAGGGAAAAAAAGAGAGATAAGACTCTCCGGCATCTCTTGCAATTGCAATTTCACATCTCTTGCAATTGCAATTTCATGGCTTCGTCATCACGGACTACTCCTACAACTGCATCATCTGTTTTCTCTCATCGGTCTTCTTATGATGTATTTATCAATTTCAGAGGTATAGATATCCGTGAAAATTTTGTTTGTCTACTTTATGATGCTTTAAGAAGAGACGGAATCCACGTCTTTATAGATAGCGAAGAACTCTGGGAAGGAGAAGAGATTCGCCCATCACTTTTAAGAGCGATCAGGGGGTCCAAAATATCGATTACTGTTTTCTCTAAACTTTATGCAAACAGCAAATATTGCCTCTTGGAACTCGCTGAGATATGGGATTGTCATCTATCCGACAGTCAAACTATACTGCCCATATTCTTTGATATTGAGCCACGGGAAGTCAGACGTCAATCTGGAAGCTTTCAAGGACCATTTCAGGAATACCAGAGTAAGTGTGAACCTGACATAGAGGATTGGAAAAATGCTTTGAGAAAGGTGGGGAAAATAAAGGGATGGCATCTTAAGGGAGACCCCACCATTAAGTAAGACTCCTACCTTCACTACATATTTATTCTTAAAGCTATTCTCCAAACATTTTAGACTTTTACCCTCACTACATACTTACTTATTCTTAAAACTATTCTGTGTGCCATATTTTTAACTTGGCTGCTTATGAATTTTTTAATTTTTTTTTCTTTTTTTTTCCCTTGGATTTCTAATATGACTGTGGAAGTGAACTTTTATTTCAAAACCTTAAAAAAAAAAAAAAAAGAAGACAGAGGGGATGGTGTCATGGTTTTAAATTCAGGTATCAGATGGCATTCGCTATGTTCGAAACCAATCCGATCTTAAGATTGGTCAACGGATCCAATGGGAAACCCACACATGTTTGACTCCCATTAAAATAGTATTAATACAGGCTTGGATCAATCAAGTCCAAAACAGATACAAATTGATCAATCTAGTGATGAACTTGATATGACACTGAGAGGGGATGAATCAGTGTCTGAAATTTTTTTCTAATTATTTCACTACTGCCCAGAGGTGATGGAGACCTAATTTCTCACACACATACAAGCGTATACAAATCTACCTCGCTACCACTCAGTGGCCAGGTCTATCAGATTTGCACACCCATCCTGCAAGCCATTCCACGAACTCCAGAATATGTCAGAAAAATAAAACAACGAACACAAGGATATTACGTGATTCACCACCATAGTGTGTGATGGCTAGTCCACAGAGTAATGCCCAACGGGCTCCGTATTTACTCAACACTTAGCTTTTAGTCTTTAATAAGACAAGGATACTAATCTTAGGTTTTCCCAGAATAAAACTGAGAGGGCACAACAACGCCAAGATTCAGGTTATAACAGCCAGTGTTCAGCACCCACTGTACACACCACGCTTAACTCGCACCCACGAGAAGCAAATAACAATTTTTAGACTTATAACAGTGTCTTACAATTTTCCCCCACTAGCTAGGTATTCAACAATTTGCACCTACGCTAGCATACAATAAATTGAAAACATAAATAGATAGATAATTGAAAAATCTCACAAACAATGCTTTCGAATGGCCAACAATCTCTTTGAAACTTCACATTGCTCTCAAGTACTCTCCAACAGCCTTCAATGATAGAGATCGATTCATAGAGCACACCTCATCCACAGGCTTTCAATCTCTTCCACACAATTCATAATCACTATGAATATAAAAATAAAAACTCTATTGACCTCTCAAAGGGATTTAGCACTTCATTGATGCACAGAGAAGAGGTAGTTGGTGATAGATTACTCCCACAGGGCACGAAACCCTAGAAAATCTTCTTTCTGCCTTCAAAATTCTCTTTTCAATTTTTATTAGTGTTTTTATGATTCCCAATGACGCCTAATAAATAGAGCATCCGAAAATATGAAAACTGCAACTTGAACGGATCGATTTGGAACTCAGATGAGAAAGTTATGTCGGTTTGAAGTTGGGCCAACCACATAATTCTAAATAGAACCTTTTAAGTCATTCCTATGCGCCCGCGCAGCACCGAATCGCCACCCGCCTTATGCGTTGTCGAACGCTGATTGGTGGAACATAGGATCTTCATTTAAGGTCATCGGACCAGAGAAAAAAAGGCGGGATTTGACAAGATCCATTAGATCTTAATATATCGCTCCTCCGAAGATTGGAGAAGCCCACGGCCATTGGATCTGAATCTGCGCTGATGCAAATCGTAGACGCGCATCACTGAATCACAGCGTCACCTCCATAAACCATGACCCATTATATTAAATTGCGCACAGCCAATTAAAAGGCACGCGAGAGAATCAAGCGCTGGGCCTGAAATACACCAAATACTGCCTGTTTGTGATCCGTCAGATGCGGATCGTGATGACGCGGCTCATTCTGATCCGTCCGAATAGAATCTTCAACTATTTGTGATAATTACGGCTAAGTTATTTGACTTCTGATAATTGCAAATGAGTTCCTCAACTATAGTAAAACTATACGGTTTTCCTTGTAATACATAGACTCATCGAGAGCATGGATTTTTGCCATTTTTTGAGCGATCCGACGAGAATCACGATATCTCCCTCATCCGAAGTCAGAATTAAGTGATTCAAGTTGCATTGGGAAGCTAACTCGATGCTCTACATCTTTTCAACGTCGGATCTCCATGAACCTTCTACGGGACCCACCAAAAATAGGCCCAAAATCAAAAGTCTATTAAACCTAGGAATTTGAACCCGAAACTTTACGTGCATACATGCCAAGTGCCGTGGGCCACCGTGTTGGCATGTCACCTTGTACCACACCCCGTGGGTCCCACCCACAGTCTCTCTCTTCTTTTCTTTCTAGTTTCTTTCTCTTCAATCTCTCTCTTCTTTTCTTCTTTTACATGCTTCAAAAAATGCCGCAACCCAGCCTTAATGCTTCAGAAGTTACCGCAATACTGTCTCAACATTAGAATCACTGTCACATCAATAGAAACACTGTTACATCACCAGAAACACTGTCAGATCATGTAATGGGGCCCACATACACTCTCTCTCATCAAACTCAGTGTAAAATCTCATTCAACTGATTGCAAGTCATCTGAAACATATGTAGAATATTGTAGAACACACATATGAAGTTGTCACATCTTTGTCACTACACTGACACTCTCTCTCCTACACTAACACTCTCTCTCCTCATTTCTCTGACTGAATGCTCACAAACACTGTCACATCGGTCAAGTTACCAACAATGACAACATAAAATCCAACATTCGGCTCATTCGATACTTATAGCTTAAACTTTGGCTCAAATAGCTAAAGTTTTTTTTGTTACCCATTAGTATAAGCTTATTACATAGCACAAAGCACCTCCCATATAGGTTTATTTATTTATTTTAGGTGCTATAGTGCCAATTGTGGGGCCAGAAGATGGAACTGGATGTTTGAAAGGGCAGCCCTTCTTAGAGGAAGGGAATAAGGGGGAGGGACGTTTATCAGCTGCCACGTAAGTTTAGTTGACTTTGAAATTCTGTGGATAGTTTGACAGCACCATTTAATCCCCCAAGTAAATTTCTACCCTAATACATATTCTAATTGAAAATATTAAGCTTTAAAAATCAATTAAGAGAAGAGTTACAACACATGATTAGCCATATGACTGAGTTGAGAATCAAAATTTGCATATGACTAATTTATCATATTATTTCCATTTACTAGTTCTTTATTATTTTTTATTATTATTTCATTTAACTTTGCTGAAATACCATATTTAAAGGAAATATTATTTTATGGGACTGTTTTTGGTGTTTGGAATAAAGTACTCCTTTATGTTTATCTCAACACATTAAATTCAACCTTGCCGTATATAAAAACTTGGTGAAAGTATTTCTCCATCAGTAATGAAGAAGATGAAGGAAAACAAAGATACAAGATTTATTATTGTTAATCCACAATCACAAACACATAGGAGGTCGTGCTATTCTCAGATGCATATCTAACAAACACAAAATGAAACAGGCATGGACAGAAAAACACCCACTATCAAAGGGAAACGGAGTCTGTTCGTTGATATGTATAGTAACGCTGTTTGTCAATATATATATATATATGCACCCTGTGTTTCCCAATTTAAAATGGTCAAACGAATCCTATGCTATGTCTGTGGCACACTTGATCGTGGTCTTCGGTTTATAAAGAACAAATATTCTCTTGATTTGTTTGTTTGTCTGTTTTTTTTTCCTCAGATTGGCTTGGTTGTTCTCTTAATCGATATTCTATGACTGGTTTTTGTAATTTTCTTGATGCCAATTGTCTTTCTTGAAGTGTCAATAAACAGCCTATCATTGTTTTAGAACGGAGGCTGAGTATCGTACTATGGCTTCCGTTGAATTAACCTGACTCTTTTTCTACTTTAGGACATTAGCATTCCTCAACCTTGTCCAAATATATTGTTTAGTAATAACCGTAGTGTTTACATATGATTGTTAATCCAGTTTTTCATACTCGAACGAAGCATATTGAACTAGATTACTATTTTATACATGAGAAAGTGGCTCTTGGTTCACATACTACGTGCTTTGTTCCTTCCCATTGTTAGCTGACTTATATCTTACCAAGCCGTTGGCTCGTTGCGAAATTTCTTCCATTTGTGTGAAACTGGGCTTATGGTCGGGCTTATGATGATAGAGATCGATTCGAAGCACACCCACGACGGTTCCCTTCCACACAACCCATAATCACCAGAATGTGAAAATAAAAGCTCTACGACCCTCATAGGGTTAGCACTCCATTGATGCACAAAGAAGAGGTAGTTGGTGATTGATCACTCCCCGGGGCACGAAACCCTAGAACCCTTCCCATAGCTAAAACGCTCTTCATCAGGTTTCGCCCCAACGGCGCCAATAGATAGGGCATCGAAAAATAGAATTGCAACGAGCGGATGATTTGAGCTCGGATGAGAAGTTATGGCGGTTTGGTTCGGCCACAAAACACTCGAAAGGAACTTCCTTTAAATCCGCACCCGCGCTGCACCGGCCGCGCCGCCGTGCGCTGTCATTCTCGATTGGTCCTCGAGAACTTTATATCGACCTTCGATATCAAAATGGCGGGATCGACCATAGCCGTTAGTCGACAAATCCGCCTCAGGAATCGGAGTAGCGCGCACCGTAGATCGAAGCGCCGCCATATGATGGATCGCCACCGAAGTCGTTCCAGAAAACGAACCCTTAGCCTCCGTCCCAGCCCCCGTGGACTAACGGACTTGTCCCCTTAGCCGCAAGTTTGAGGCCGTCCATTTAGATCTGCCTCGTGGCTTCTTTGGGCGACGTATCGATCTTCTTCTTTTCTTGCGTACTAACATTGTGAAATGCAATTGCCTATTTTGAAATGACTTTCGCGTCGACGAGCTGCGATATCTGCTCTCCGCGTCGGATTGAGTGATTAGTTGCGTTGGAAAGATAATCGTCTCTTCTATGGTCCAAGCCACAGCCAGCTCAATTTGAGGGGACGTAAAGACTATTGACAAGGCCAATAGAATTCTGGTTTACCACAGATCAGTAGAATTCTGGTTTACAAAAAACAAAAAATAATAATAAAAAATAAAAACAATTAAATAAATAAATACAACTATTGACAAAGCCAATACCGTGGACCATACTACCGTCTCCACTCTCCAGGGAATCCTTAAGACACAAATCTAGTCTATTAGTCAGTTATAGTTTCAGTTGTTTCTGTTTTATTTCTGTTTCTTTTGTTAGTTGGACACGTAGGTGTTTTGATCTGTAAACCACTCAAGGGATGTAATCCAATTGTTAATTTATACAAAATCTCAATAGCTTACCTCAAAAACTTACTGAGATTACTTCTATTCATATACGGGTGTCAATTTTGAACTGAAATCCGAAAAAAAAAAAAATCCAAAATCGATTGTTAAAGAGTCAAATTGAATAGAAATTAATCGGTTTAGTTTTGGTTTTAGTTCTATACATAGTTATTTAGGTAGTTTGTGGTTTTAAGCTGTTAAACTATCAATTAACCGATAAAAAACTGATTACATAAAATCAAGAAAAATCCAAGTAAAACCAGTTAGGAAATCGAATAAAATCGATTAATTGCCTAAATAAATGTATAATATTTTATATGTAATATACAATTTTATATGTATTATGTCTTGACATAATGTCAAGCCCATATGATATGATATTTTAATATTTAGAGTTTTATTGTTAAACTATTACAGTCAGAGAATATTTACTAATTCACCATAAACCGTGTAAAACTGTTTATAAACTGATTAATAAAATTGGGAAGAAACCTATAAATCGATTTTTAATCGGTTCGATTTTGATTTGGAAAACAATAATTGATTATTTATCTGTTCGTTTATGATTTCTATTAATCATAATCTTGAATTGAACCGAAAATTATTTATGAACCAATTGACACCCAGTTCACAGGAAGTTTGAAACCCTTTAAATTCTAATGAGTAGTGCTCACCATTTATAATTCTTTTATATTCTATCAAAAGGTTTAAGTAATCTCTTCTTATGTTTTACTTTAAGATATACACATCGTTAATTATTGTTTTAATTTACCTTTGATTTAAAATAATTGCAGGGAACAGTCAAATATAGTCGAGTTAGTTGTTCAAAGGGCTTTGAGAGAACTAAGCGGCACCACCCCCTTGTATGAACGGGAACACCTTGTTGGAGTAGATTCTCATGTAGATGAACTACTTCGTTTATTACATATTGCTTCCGATGAGGTACAATTTGTAGGAATATGTGGCATGGGCGGGCTTGGAAAGACGACTATTGCAAAGATTGTATATAATCGCTTCTTCAGAAGGTTTAACAGGAGAAGTTTTCTTACAGATGTAAGAGAAGAAGCATCAAAAGGAAATAAAGGTTTAGTTTCTTTGCAAAATCGACTTCTTAGAGATATCTTGATTAGGGACCTCAAAATAAAAAATGTTTTTGAGGGGAAAAAAATAATTGCAGAAAGACTTAATAGGGAAAAAATTCTTATTATTCTTGATGATGTGAATGACCATATACAACTCGATGCATTAGTTGGTGGATTCAATTGGTTTGGTCAGGGAAGCAAGGTCATCATAACAACTAGGGATGTGCATACTTTGAATGTACATGAAAAGAAAATTGGGAAGGATATTCAGATATACGAGCCTAAAGTGTTACCATTTGAGAATTCTCTCAAACTCTTTAGTTTGCATGCCTTTCAAAAGAACAAACCTCCTGAAAAATTTGAGAAGCTTTCACATAAAGTTGTAGGATATGCTGATGGGTTACCCCTCACTCTAGAGGTGTTGGGTTGTTTCCTAATTGACAAAAGCGAAGAAGAGTGGCAAGATACATTGAAAAGATTGAAAGATATCGATGGAAAGTCAATAAAAGACTATGATGTCAAGGTCTTTGAAAAATTGTTGATAAGTTACAATCAACTTGGTGATTGTGAGAAAACCATATTTCTTGATGTGGCATGCAATTTCATTGGTTGGGAGAAAAAGGTAGCAATTGAAGTTTGGGAGGCTTGCAATTTGGGTCCAATATTAGCAATAAAAGAACTCGTTCAAAAGCATCTACTAAAGATTGATAAATATGAGAGATTGAAGATGCATGATCAACTTCGATACATGGGAATGACAATTATCAAAAAAGACAGCGATGGAGACCCCAGCAAATATGCTAGGTTGTGGTCCCAAGATATGATTTTGAAAGCATTGAAAAAAGACACGGTAAAGCTAGATGCTTGCTTGTTTTTCTTGTTTTCACTTTTTTATTATAAGTAATCATGTGAGACTGGTCCGTCACAATGATGGTTAAAAGACTTAGGTTGTGTTAAGTTTCCACATAGTGCAAAAAATAAAGATTAAAAACCCCACTAATCAACCCCGGTTGAGACCCCACATAAGAAGGACTAGCAGGTATGACTCATTTAATTTTATAAACCTAGTTTGTCCTACTACTACGTCCAAGAGAATGGACGAAGTAGACCATAAATATAAAATGCATTGAATAAATTCCTACATCTTTGCTTCTTTTTTTTTTCCTTTGTTGTTGTATTGAGTACATTAAATTTTGCAACACTTAGAATACTTTTTTTTTTTTTGACTGTAGGGAACTCAAATGGTTGAAGGTATTGTCTTTGATAGATATTTAAAAATTGAAGCCGAAGATGTTTTAAGCTGTGAAGACTTTCAAAAGATGCCTAATTTAAGATTTCTCGATGTCAATAATATTAACGGCCTCAATGGAGACTTTGCAAATCTTCCTTCTAAATTAAGGTGGTTCGTTGGGCAACGATTTTCTGAAATTATCCCATCCAATTTTTATCACCCAGAACTAGTTCATCTTGAATTATCATATAATGATTCCAAAGGACTTTGGAATGATCCACCTCAAAATAAAAATAAGGTACAATTTTGTCAATTATCTTTTTCTTTTGTTTTTTTATTATTTCTGTTATCAAAATTTAAATAGAGAGTAATAATTTTATTCCTTTGTTTGATAGCGGTTCCAAAAGTTGAAGGTTCTTGACCTCCATTACTGTAGCAAACTCTCTATCTCTCCCGACTTCTTCTCATGGTTTCCATGTTTACAGAGATTGAATCTTAATGACTGCTCTTCTCTTTTGGAGATCCCATCTAATATTTGTCTGTTGACTTCTCTCAAAACTCTTACTCTTGATCGGTGCTACTCACTCAAAACATTGCCTACGTCAATGGGTGATCTAAAACATTTGACTAAGCTTTCCATGCGTCAAACACAATTTAAAGAACTACCTGATGTTGTTGGACAGTTAGAAAAGCTTGAGGAACTAGACATTTCATGTTGCCACCAACTAGTGAAGCTAACAACATCAATGGATATAATGAGCAAGGAATGCCATAGACTTATGATCCTCTATGGAACAAAATCCTTGGAAGAGTTGAGAGCACGGGGTACATTAAGAGAGACACTGTATCTGTCAAACCTGAAAAGATTGAGGAAATTAGACATTTCAGATTGTGTAAAACTAGATAGAATTCACGGCCTCGAAGGACTAGAGTCGTTGGAAGTGTTGTATGCATTGGGTTGCAGCCAACTAATAGAGATGCCGGATCTGTCAAACCTGAAAAGATTGATGAAATTAATCATTTCAGAGTGTGAAAGTCTAGAGGTAATTCATGGCCTCGAAGGAACAGAGTCGTTGAAATCATTGAATGCAGTGGGTTGCTACAAATTAACAGAGACATATTGGAAGATACATGGAAAGGTCATTTACCTAATCTTCTCCCTGTAACTTTAAATGGAAATTTAAATACAGTAGCATCAGCAATTAGTTTTATATGATTGACGGGTCAATGACTCTTTTTCTTTTCCTTTCCTCTTATATATGCAGGGAAAACTTGTAGATAATGTTGGCGAACACCAGGGAAGCAAGTCAATTGCTGATGATGAGATCAATCATGGCACATCAATTCTGTGTGTTGTTTTTGCATTCGAACCTAGGCAAATGAATCGACCTTGGCGAATGAATCAATTGAAACTACAGGCTGGTGAGCTAGTAACCATCACTTTTCAAATTAACGCTTTTATTTTTCGGAGAGGAAGGAAGACTGCTTGTTGCCATTCGTTTAGAATTGAGGACATCAAATTCACTTATCGAGACATAATCTACATCCACCATTTCAAAGGGTTTGATTGGTTTGGGATTCCGTTGGAAACCAAAGATGATATCGATTATTTACACTTTTGGGATACAAAGATATTCTCACATTCTGGCATTTTAATTCCGGAATGTTCGATGAAAGTGAAATTCTGGAAAGTGCTGTTCAAAAACAAGGAATCAAACCAGCAAATGCCTAACCAACAATCCAGTGCTATATTAGTAGCAGATTTCTTCACATGGTTTGATGCTGATGATGAGGTGGAAGCGGCAGAGGAGAGCGTGAGTTGAGGAATAACACAAGAGTAAATTCCTTGAGTTGTTTGGAGGAGGGTGTTGATGATGAGGTGGAGGAAGAGAGAGAGAGCGTGTGTTGAGGAATAACACAACTTTCTTGAGTTGTTTGGAGGAAGGTGCTGATGATGAGGTGGAGGAAGGAGAGCGCGTGATGAGGAATAACACAACAGTATATTTATAGAGTTGTTCGGAGGAGGGTGTTGATGATGAGGTGGAGGAGGGAGAGCGTGTGTTGAGAAATAACACAACGGTAGATTTCTTGAGTTGTTTAGGATTCAACCCTATCTCTGATGTAGTGGAGGAGGACGAAGAGATGTTGAGGCCCAACAAGAGAAGAGGGTTCATCTTCTTGACAATGATGATGTAGCATTAGATAATATTTCTCAGAGTCTGACATTGAGTACACAAAACATTGGTGATGATATTCAAAGCTTTCCCATTGATACTGAAGAAGCAGGTCCGTTTTCCCGAGTTTTACGAGGCTTGATTGGTTGAGGGCTCCTACGACAACACTTGTTGATGAGGATGATGACTCAATTGTTTATTTCGGATCTGACTGATTGTTTTAAGGTACCAACACCAAATCAAAGTAGATTCCTAGGTTTGATTTTATTTATTTTATTTTTCACATATATTTTAGATATCTAATCTATCAATTTAGGAGAAAACTTTCTCCTTATTCCCCAAAATTTTAATATTTAAAAAGAAAATCATGTGATTGTAAATACCACCTCTTTCCATGCACGCAGATGTGGAAACCCTGCATGACATCAGTCTAGTCGCTATGCGGGTCTTTCCTTTTTGGGGTTGGTCCAGACTGACTGTCATTGGGGGACAACATTGGTTCGATTCGTCCTCCACCATGGTGAGGAGTGAAAGGGGTAATTGTCACCTGGAATTAAAATTAAATAACAGATTGATCTGCAGCAAATGCTGATCCAACAATCAAACATTCGTGATGAAGTTCAGGGTGTGCCTGTGATATTGAAGAAGCCGAAAAGAGTAACAGAACAATAAATTTCTTTGGTTCTTCATATGGTGGGGTTAGAGGAGCGGACAATGTTCCTGATAGACAGTGAAGACCGTGGAGGAAGAAGGTAAGGCAGTTGATTCAGAGGAATGCAATTGATTTTGGCAATGGAAGCTGTTTTGGATTATTTCTACAACTGATTCAGTACTCAAGGTTTTTGTGATAAGGCCTTATTCTCTGTACTTATCCTTCTCATATATATATATTGAGATCAATTTTCCCTACTAAAATGTTTGTAGACGTTTTATTTTTCTAAGGATTTTGTTAATGGCGTCAACAACAAACACAAACTGGTTTGACCACATACTTGCATTCTAACCTTTATTTCGTTCTTACTACAAAATAATTCCTTTTTTTTTTTTTTTTTTTTTAATAGTTTTATTTGTTGATTTAATCAAATTAAAATTACAAAGTAAAAAAAAAAAAAAAATCCAGTTCTCCCGAGCCTGGACCAGAAGTGGCTCCAGAAATGAAGGTCAAATAGCTTCTTTTTAGTTTATCCTTGTTTTTGATAACTAAATGGTGTCATTATTAAAATCAGAATCAAACTATTTAATTAAATGATTTTATTTTAAATTAAAATCATATTGTTTAATAATCGATTTCATCGTTTTGATTAAAATGGTTCAGTCCTGTCATTTTAAAACCTTAGATCTACACGCTAGTTGACTATAATGGAATAGGACACTATCGTTTCTGGACAGTTTGATGAGATAAAAAGTTTGTCTTCTTCACTGCCATGGCATTTTATTGATAGCTGAATATAGCACTTCAGATCTTTTTTGCTTCCTTGTTATTATTTTCGGTAAACTTACTTTCTTTCATTCATTTTTTTTTACAAAGGATCCAATTTATTAAAATAAATAATAAGACAATTTAAAAAAAGGCCTGACAGAGTAAAAATCTCCCACTTTCAGTATTGCCATTAGTAGGAGGCACTCTTGGTAGACAATAACTAGTGAAAATGATCTGGGTCGGTGGGATGCATCCCACACGACATCCCTAACCACCATAGTTGGACATTTGTCCCATGAATATGAATGTCTATCTTGCTTTGCTTTCCTTGCTATTATTTTTGGTAAAAGTGTCATTCGATTCTTAAACGGTTCATCGGTTTTGTTTGGTTGGATTCAGAGAGTTACAAGTCCAAAATTAGAATCAAACTGATTAATATTGGCTCTTGATGTCCCGTCTAGAACCGAATAATAATCGATTTATTGATCTCATATCAGTTTTTGATTAACAGCTTTTAAGCGGTTTCTTTTGTAGTTTTTATCAGTTCCAATTATTGACTTTCTAATCCCTTCCACTTATTTCTATACTCAAAACTCAAATCCAAATATAACATACAACCTCATCCAAAGCCTTCAAAAGACATTCATGACATCCAATGCTAATGATTGTGCAAAAATAAGATCAATAAAAAGCAAAGACTAAAACAAGAAATGAGGACAGAAATCATATGGTCGGCAATAGCAAAAAAATGCTGACGAGTATGAACCACCAAACACTTCAATGGTATGCAAAATATCAGGTATTACACTATTAGTCTTGTTACGATTGGAAATCGTCTGCCGGTCTGCAATCCGAACAATTTACAATCACAGAGATGAGACAAGGGAGTTGGGAGCCTAACTCCCGGATACGCTCCGATGCCTAAGTCAGATTCCCAATATAAACAGTCAAGAGATAGCAAGAAGCTATCTCCAGTTTAGAGAAAGAGGGGAACGATGAGAGAGTTTGAGCATATGAGAGAATTGGGAGTGAATAGTGAGATTGTGAGTGTCCTTTCTTACCTTGAGAAATCATCATTTACTTATAGGAATTGGGAAGAAGCATAAAAGTACCGGGACTCAGGGAAGTAGATCACCAATAGGACTGCCAGGTGTCGCTGTTGAGGGACGCCTAGGTCATAGACTCCGAGTAGGAGTGGGAGACTATAGCCAAGGAAGCCAAGTCGGTGGGGATAGGAGTGACAGGTGTCACCATGTGAGTGGCCCTATGACCGTGATAATCGGCACCGTATCGTACTAGGAGAAGGACTCCTCTGACGTAACCTAGTCGCCTTAGGACTCTGACCTCCAACCAAGAAATGTAACCGAATATGTTTATACCTCCGACCAGCACCTTGTCCTAACAGGACTATAACTCCGAGCGGTGTAAGCCGAGCGCACCATAATTCATGGTCGACTTCGAGGATAATGGATGCCACATGTAAGATTTGAAGTGGATGATATTTTTCTCACATAATAGATGCCCCTTGCGCTGTCGGATTCAAGGAATTCGATAGTGCAAATATACCGAACAAAATACTCTGGATCAGCTCAGACAGACGTGAAATATGATCGGTCACTACCGTCGGTCATCCCAACATCCTTCGAGAATTCCCCATCCCGATCGAATCTCCTTGGTGAGTGCATGGCAATTGTCGCCAGATATTCCTACTACTAGATGGGTACAAAATTCGAGGCGTCAGAGCCACGAACTGTTATGCATCTTGACCGATGATCTTCAAGCGATCTGAACCGCTACGTTCATCCGACGGCCGAGAACCAATCGATGCATCTTCGAACGAAGCGCCATAAATGACCGTTATGATCACGAACGGTCGGCTTCATCGGACGGTGGACATCTAATCCGATAGTCTCGAGAATCGACGCCATTAACCACCCTCAGAGCCATCATTATGGCTAACGTCAGCCTGTCACGTTGCGCCCGGCGCGGCAGATGTCAAGCCACTACTGTAGTGCCACGTGTTCGGAAGTTGAAAAGTTGAATTTCAAACTCCGAGCCTATAAGTATGCTCCAACCGTTTTCATTCGATCATTTGGATGAGTTGAGGTTGGAGTCTTTGTTGCCTGGTCGGAGCATCCGAGTGTTTTCAAGTTTGTTGTGCGTCTTCTCCGCCTTCCTTCGAATCAGTAAGTCAAGTCTTTGTACGAACACGCTCTAAAGTTCAGACTCCAATTCCCGTTACACGTCCTCGTAGTCGATATTCTGAAAGTGTATCGCATCGCTCCATCCCAAATGACTCCGAACGGGTGGCGGTGCATCTACGCCTTCATCATGTTCATCCGCCGACTGGGCGAGACTCCGACCGTGAACTTGTTCCGGTCCTTATTCTAGTTTTCTAGTGTCACACCCCAATTCCGCTCTATTCAGAATGGTGTGATGAACCGCTAACAAACCAATGGTTCAACCAGGATCTCGAGTAGGCTATATCCGTTTTATCTAAACCCCATACATCCATATTCATAATCAGAGTAAATACACAATAACGGAAGTCTTATAATAAAATGAACTGAGAATCTACTGTGATATTAATATTTAAATAGCAAATTATTCTGTATCAACTGAGACATAAATAAATATCAAATACATGTCCTTAATAAATCTAAATTAAGAAAACTAGAAAAATATCTAATCAAATACACATGAGTTGCACTCGCAAGAGGAGTCATGTGTATCCACTTCCTCTTCCACTTCCATCGCCGCTACATTCTCGTACACTGGAGCATTTACATAATCTTCAACAGTCGTACCTGCATCATCAACTAAAAATATTCGACGTCGAAAGTGTGAGCACACATCACGGCTCAATGAGCAAACAAAACAATGCAACAATATATATGCATGCAGTCAAATCATATCTTTGGTCTGGTTTATAGTTTACAATGTGCTATAGAAAGGATAGGTGGCCACCACACCTCTATGCACGAGTGTGTGAAAATGCCCAATGAAAATGGCACCATCGCCCCACATGCACCCAAAATGGCACAATATACACCCCATGAAAAACGGTCATGGCTGTACCGGTTGATACCATACCAACAAATAAACCCCTGCTGGCTAGGGTTGCAAACTGGGCTCGCAACTAACCAATCCTAATGCCAAACAGTGTATCCAAGGCCTCACCCCAGCATCCCTCAGAGCACCCGTAGAGATAGAGCTAAGGCCCCCCGATAGAGTATAGGACTCAAAGACCGAGACCCTCCTTGATGTCCTACGTCGCAATAGTTCTGCTAAGGTAATGGCGATATGACGACATCAGTGGACATGACTTGAGTAGACCATGGCACAATATACACCCCATGAAGAACGGTCATGGCTGTACCGGTTGATACCACCCCTACCCGCACCATATACACTGGCCAAACACAAACATTCACGTGCCTATTCCTATCATCATCATAATCATCATGTTATAAACAGTAAAGTAAATATGCATGGACAAATAATAGAAATATTGGATGACATGTTGAATGCACATACAAGCATACACGCATAGAATCAATATGGCATTGGACTCAAGAAAATAAAATAGTTTATTATTAACCAATTAGTTTAGGTCTTGTTCCCTCACCTTAACTTGTTATTAGATCCTCTTCCAAGCTTTAGAATCACCATTATATTGTTATTATATTGCTAGAAGACTTAACAAAGTCGATAGAATTTAATTAGAATTAATTTTGAATTTAAAAATCATACTGTTAACTGGGGGTCGGAGATAGGGTCGGAGTCATGATTGACCCCTGGTGCGACCCCCCCTATTCTGGACTTCTCGAACACTGGGGGTCGGTGTTCAGGGTCTGGTAGGGTCGATTGGCCATCGACCCCCTGTGCGACCCCTTGTGGGTTTTGGTCAATTTTCTTCCTTTCAGTCCATTCTTCGTGTTTGGGGTCCTATGGCTTGCTCCTAAAGTCCATTCTACACACATTCTATGGTCTAAAACCATGAATCATTCACCTATATAGCTTTCATGAATTCCCCCATGGTTTTTCATGAAAACCTAACCATGGGTTAATGGTTTGGGACTCTCCGAGATCATGCTCTCTTCATTACCTAACCTAAGGTCTGTAGAAACTCATGGAATTAGTCTCCATACTTGAGAAGAATACTCCTTCTCTGCAACTCTTCTCCTTTTTGCTTTCTTCTCTTCCTTGCTTTTCTTCTTCTTTTCTTCCTTCTCTTCTCTTTCTCTCAATTCAATTAGGGTTGTAAAAGGAGTGAAAGAGGCTTAGGGACGTCCTATTTATAGAGTAGAAACTCCTAAAATAAGTCTCATTGAGTTTAGGAAAGAGTCCAATCGAAATTAGGAAACATTCCTAATTTTTGTTTTTGGCGGCTACTGGGGGTCGATGATCCCGTCGACCCCTAAATCCTAAAGTGTCCGACCCCCTCTGTAAAATAGGGGGTCTGACTTTCTATCTTGGGGGTCCGACCCTCCCCTTAATTTAAGTGTTTTTGGGTCGATTTGATACCTGGGATCACGATCTCCTTCACGCCCTTGGTCCATTTGGCTCGACAATGATGGGTAAACCTGATTCAAGGTGGTAAGACCAGGTTAGTTTGATACGGGTCTTACATCTAGTCTGACCAAGACTCGCTCCATGAGCGTCTGGTATTACTTCAGTGAGAGGGACGCGAAGAAGCTTCCCCTGATTTCTCAGAAGCCTTCTTCTATCCATGGGTGGAAGGAGAAGTTTTTCTTCGTGGGTCCTCTGACGGGTGGTCCAACACTTCCTCTGTCCATCACGTGGCTCGTGGTGGATGCTACGGGCTTCATCAAGATGCCCTTCCGGACCTCGGAGGAGAAAAGGGTTTTCTGGAAGGTAAAGGAGGGCCAGACCGTTCGGTATGCTCACTTGGCGGATCCCCAGAAGTTGGCCGAGCACGGCCTGCTCGGTGAGTTTTTGTCTCTAACCGTTGTAATCCAATTGGATATTTTTCCGTCAGTACTGACTGTCTGTTTATTTCTTTTGTTGTAGTGAACTTCACCAATGATCAGCTGGTGGCCCGGATCCTACGCAAGCGTGCCGCAGAAGTAGGAAAGAAGGCCAATCAGAGGGATGACCATGCGGGCGGGGCTGCCAGATGGTCACGGGCAATGGTAACAACCCCAAGGGTAAGAGGCCAACTATGGAGGGTCCCCAGAAAAAGAAGATCCGATCAGCCCAAGAATTACCGCCCGACATCTATAATATAAGGGTGACCGTGAAGGTTGGTCGGAGTGAGGACGACCAACAGGGGGCTATGGCGAAGGAAGTCCAGCCCCTCCGAGCAATTAAGGTGGTCGACTTGACCGAGGCCGCCCATGCTAAAGCGTAGGGGGAGTCCGTTCCCCCCATGGAAGGTGGCCCTGAGAAGAAGGTGGAGGCGGCGATGTTTGTTCCTGAACTCAACCTGAAGGACTTGGTGTTCAAGAGTTCGCGGGTGGCCAGGATCATGCTCACCTAGAATTGCCTCCCTGAGGATATGGCCTTCAGTTCTTCATTGGAGATGGGGGATCTGCTGAAGAGGGTCTTCCTCGCCAGCACCCAGGTATGATGGTTGGCTCTCTTTTCATCACATTTACTTCGGCTTTGTTTTTAGAAGTTTGACTAAGTGTTCCACTTTCTAGTATGCAGGGCAGCAACCTAATGGTCGAGCTGTGTCAGAAGGCTGCGTCCATGATGATGGAGCTAGATGAGAAGAGGGCAGTGGAGTCCTCCCTCCGAGTGGCTTTAAAGGCAGCCGATGAGAAACTGAGCGAGAAGACCTCCAAGGTTGAAGGCCTTGCCTTGGAGAACTTCAACATTCGGACTTCTCTGGACAAAGTGGAGAACGCCATTTTGGAGGAGCATCAGAGGGTTTACCAGGCTGAAGAGAAAATGCGAGCAGCTAAGGATGCTAAGTGGGCGGCCGAGGACAATGCAAAGTCTGCCAAGGAGGCATTGGCCAAGGCGGAGGAGTTTTAGGACGAGATTCGGGAACAGGCACTAGCTGACTATCGATCGTCTGCTTAGTACGCCGATGACTTGGAGGAGGCTGCCAGCGGGTTCTTCCAGAAAGGGGCGGTTTACTTGAAGGAGCAGCTCATTAGGAAGGGAATGGTCTTGATTGCTCCGATATTCCAATCCTGACCGAGGAGGAGGTGTTGGAGCCAACTGTGTATAGGGAGGCCGAGGATATGCTGGAGGACGATTGTCGGCCTACAAGATTCCCCAAATGCCGATCGTCGAGCTTCCCAAAGTGCAGCTATCGAGTGACGTCATAACTGATCCCGCTGTCAAGGACGGGCCGGCTTGAAAGTTCTTCGGCCTGTGCGGCTATTGTATTTTTTTTCTTATTTTTTGTAAAGTTCTGCCCCTTGTGGGCTTTGTACTGTTGCCCATTGTGGGTGTTGAATGAAATTTTTAGATCTGTTTTCCTTAACCTCTGTCGACATTTCTATGTTTGGCTTTTGCGCTTTCATGTGTTGGTGTTGTCGTATTGTCCCTACCCCTGAAGTGTTGTTGGCTTGATGGTTGAGCAGGCCAAGGACATTTAAATGTTGACTGAAATGGCAAAGGCATGGGAAATTTTGGTACCTACCCCTGAGCGGTATGTTGGGCTAGTCTCGACTTGGGTAGCCGAGTGGCGATAGTGGAGAAGTGCTACGCGCAAGTCATGCCTGCTCGAGGTTATGAACGGACGGGGTCATACCTACTTGTGGGTGTGAGTAGGCAGTGTCATGTGTGGTCTGCGTGCTATCCTTACCTGCTTGAGGATATGGGTAGGCAGAATCATTGAGCACCAGCGTGCTGCACATACCTCCTTGTGGGTGTGAGCAGGCGGTGTCTGTGTGATCTGCGTGCTACCCTTACCTGCTTGTGGGTATGGGTAGGTAGAATTGTTGAGCACCTGCATGCCGCTCATACCTGCTTGTGGGTGTGAGCAGACGATGTCTATGTGGTCTGCGTGTTACCCTTACCTGCTTGTGGGTATGGGTAGGCAGAATTATTGAGTACCTGCATGTCGCTCATACTTGCTTGTGGGTGTGAGCAGACGGTGTCGTGTGTGGTCTGCGTGCTACCCTTACCTGCTTCTGGGTATGGATAGGCAGAATTGTTGAGCACCTGCATGCTGCTCATATCTGTTTATGGGTGTGAGTAGGAGGTGTCATGTGTGATCTACGTGCTACCCTTACCTGCTTGTGGGTATGGGTAGACAGAATTGTTGAGCACCTGCATGCTGCTCATACCTGTTTGTGGGTGTGAGCAGGCGGTGTCATGTGTGGTCTACATGCTACCCCTACCTGCTTGTGGATTTGGTTAGGCAGATCCTAATGAGGTCTACGTGCTATTTGTTCCTGCTTGTGGGTACGAATAGGCAAAGTCACCGAGGGCCAGCGTGCTGCTCGGGCCTACTGGTGGGCGCGAGTAGGTCGGTTGGGCCGAAAGGAATGGCTATGTCGAGAACTACGGAAGACAATTGTTGCGAGTTGTGGGTTGAATAACAATGCTTCTTGTATTTAAAATGAACTGGAGCAGGTGACCCTAGGGGGTTCGGCTTACAACTGAGACTACTTAAAAAGAAAGATGAAAACTACCTTATGGGCCAGGACAGGTCGACCGACTCGACAAAACAAAACAACTTAATATAAAATCTAACCATGGGATAGAAAATTGAAGCAGTGTTCACTGGTAATACTTGTGAAGATTGGTGGTGTGCCAAGTCCTCGGGATTTCTTCTCCATTGAGGGTGGCCAGCTTGTATGGTCCTGGTCGGTCGGTTTTGAGGACGCGGTAAAGACCTTCCCAATTTCGGGCCATCTTCCCTTGATTTGTTGGTTCGGAGACTGCTGCTTTTCTGAGGACTAGGTCTCCTACTCTAAGCAGCTTGGGTCGGACTGTCTTGTCGTAGTGCCGAGCGATCTCCTGCTAGTATGAAGCCACTCTGAAGGTTGCCGATTCCCGCACGTCTTTCAAGTTATACAAGTTGGTCCGGAGATCTTCAGAGTTAGTATCTTCATTGAAGTTCAGTATCCAGAAAATTGGATGAAATACCTCGACTGGGATGACTGCCTCCGTGCTGAAGGCAAGCATGAAGGGAGTTTCGCCCTTGGGGGTTATGTTAGTGGTCCTGTACAACTAGGCGATGCTCGGTAACTGGTCGACCCATTTCTCTTTTTCATTCGCCACCATATTTTTCAGGTAGGACAATATGAATTTATTTGTGGCCTCAGTCTGCCTACTTGTTTACGGGTGGCGACTGACTCAAATCGATGGTCGATCCAAAACTCCGTACAGAAATTTGCGAACGATGCACTGGCAATGTCACACCCCAATTCTGCACCATTCAGAACGGTGTGATGAACCGCTATAAACCAACGGTTCAATCAGGATCTCTAATAGGCGGTATCCATTAAAAATAAAACCATGCGCATCCACAACCATAATCAGAATAAATACACAATAGCGGAAGTTTTATAGTAAATGAACTGAGCATTCTAAATGTAATAATCATAATTAAAAATATCAAATTATTGTTGTATCAACTGAGACATAAATAAATAAAATATCAATTACATCTTTTATAAATCCAAATAAAACCCTAATAGAACACGCATGGGTTGCACTCACATGAGGGGTCATGCGTATCCTCTAAGTCTTCAGCCTCCATTGCAGCAATACGCGCATACACCGAATCATTTATATAATCTGCAACTATGGTACCTGCATCATCAACTAAAAATATTCGATGTCGAGAGGGTGAGCACACATCATTGTTCAGTGAGCAAACAAAACAATGCAACAAACATATGCATGCATTCAATTCATATCTTTGGTCTGATAATAAGTTTGCAATGTGCTATAGAAAGGATAGGTGGCCAAAGATCACGTTTATTGACGCCGCACCTCTATACACAAGTGTGTGAAGTCGCCCAAAGATAACGTTTATTGCCGACTCAGATGCACCCAACCATGGACAATGTACACACAAATATCACGTTTATTGCTGTACCCATTGCCCATACCAACACGTATGCCCCTGCTGGCAAGGGCTCGTAAACTGGGCTCGTAACTAACCAATCCTAATGTCAATCAGTGTATCCAAGGCCTCACCTCAGCATCCCTCAATACGTCCCTAGAGATAGGGCTAAGGCCCTCTGATAGAGTCAGAGACTACACGGTCCGAGACCACCTCCCCTCATACCCTATGACGTAATAGTTCTGCTAAGGTAATGGCGATACGACGATGTCAGTGGACAAGACTTGAGTTAGAGATAGAGCTAGAGTGCTGAGGCCCCGCCTATGACACATCCCCCTGATACTCGCTCGCATCAAGCACACCAACCACACACATACATCCACATACCTATTCCTATCATCATCATCATCATCATTATCATAAACAATAAATAAATATGCATGAACAGTAATAATAGAAATATTGGATGACATGTTGTATGCACATAACAATCATACACTTATAAATCATTCATGGCATTGGACTCAAGAATAAAAATAGTTTATTATTAACCAATTAGTTTAGATCTTGTTCCCTCACCTTTACTTGATCGTAGATCCTCTTTCAAGCTTTAAGAATCAACTATATATCGATATTATATCACTAGAAGACCTAACCAAGTCGATAGAATTTAATTAGAATTAATTCTGATTTTAAAAAGCATGCTGTTAACTGGGGGTCGATGCTAGGGTCGGAGGTTTCTTCGACCCTGGGTGTGACCACCCCTATTCTGGACTTCCCGAACACTAGGGGTCGATGATCAGGGTCTGGTTGGGTCGATTGGCCATCGATCCCCCGTTCGACCCCCTGTGGGTTTAGTCAATTTTTCATCCTACAGTCCATTCTTCGTGTTTGGGGTCCTATGACTTGCTTCTACAATCCATTCCACACATGTTCTATGGCCTAGAACTGTGGTTCATTCCCCTAGATGGCTTTCATGATTTTTCCCATGGTTTTCCATGAAAACCTAACCATGGGTGGATGATTTGGGTTTCTCCTAGATAATTCCCTCTTCTCTATCTGTCCTAAAGTCTGTAGAATTTCATGGGAATAGTATCCATACCTGAGAATTAGGCTTCTTTCTCTGAAGCCTTCTCTTTAATCTTCTTCTCCACTTCTCTTCTCTTTCTCTTCTCCTTCTCTTCTTTTTCTCTCAATCTAATTAGGTTTCTAAAAGGAGTGAAAGAGGTTTAGGGACGTCCTATTTATAGAGTAGAAACTCCAAAAATAAGTTCCATTGAGATTAGGAAGGAATCCCCTTGAAATTAGGAAAGTTTCCTAATTTTCGGTTCGTGCTGTTTTTACCGATTATCGGGGGTCGATGGGGGGGTCGGAGATCCCGTCGACCCCTGGTTCTTAAAATGTCCGACCCCCGGTATAAAACTGGGGGTCTGACTTTTATACTGGGGGGTTCCGACCCTCCCTTGCTGGGTATGCGACCCTCCTCCTATTTTTGGTGTTTTTGGGTCAGTTTAATACCTGGGATCGTGATCTCCTTCACGCACTTGATCCGTTTGGTTCGACCATGATGGGTAGACCTGGTTCAAGGTGGTAAGACCGGGTTAGTTCGATACGGGTCTTATAACTCCCCCCTACTTATAAAAATTTTGTGCTCGAAATTGTACATACCTTCTGAGTCGCATAAGTGAGGGTATTGCTTTCGCATAGCATTCTCTTCTTCCCATGTAATTTCTTCCATGTCTCTACTTCTCCAGGTGACCTTAACATAATGATATCTCGGTTGCGTAGTCGTTGAACCTTTTGGCCGGTGATTTTAGGTGGTGTTACTTCAAATGTCAAATCATCAGTCAAATCAAGTAAGTCTATTGTCAAAACGTGTGTTGGATCCTTGACATACTTCTTCAATAAGGAAATATGAAATACGTCATGCACACTTGACATAGATGGTGGTAATGCTAACTGGTAAGCCACTTTTCCACGCTTAGCTAGAATCTCATATGGCCCGACATATCTTGGACTTAATTTCCCTTTCTGTCTAAACCGTTTCAATCCTCGCATAGGCGATACATTTAAGAATACTTTATCACCCACGACGAACTCAAGGTCTCGGCGTCGGGTATCGGCATACTGCTTCTGACGATTCTGAGCTGTTTTCACTCTTTCTTTGATAATGTCGACGACTCGACAAGTCTCTTCAAAAAATTCCGGTCCAACAATACTACGTTCCCCGACTTCATTCCAAAACAAAGGAGTTCGACACTTTCTGCCATACAATGCTTCATAGGGTGACATCTGTATAGTAGCCTGATAGCTATTATTATAAGCGAACTCAATCAGTGGTAACTTTTCATCCCATGATCCTTTGAAATCAATTACACATGCTCGAAGCATATCTTCTAGAATCTGAATTGTACGCTCCGACTGTCCATTTGTCTATGGATGGAATGCAGTACTAAACTTCAATGTTGTACCCATAGCCTTTTGCAATCCTTCCCAAAACTTTGAAGTAAATCGTGGATCTCTATCGGACACAATACTCTCAGTTACACCATGTAATCGCACAATGTTATCCACATACAGCTTAGCTAACCTCTCTAGTGTATACTGGGGTCGTATAGGTATAAAGCAAGCTGTTTTAGTCAGGCGGTCTACAATCACCCAAACTGCGTCAACTACTCGAGGAGTCAGTGGTAATCCTATAACGAAGTCCATAGTGATGCAGTCCCATTTCCATGCTGGTTCCGGTAACGGCTGTAACATTCCTGCCGGTCTTTGTTGTTCAGCCTTTACTTTCTGAAAATTTAGGCATTGAGACATGAACTTAGCTACATCTGCTTTCATTCCTCTCCACCAATATAATTTCTTTAGATCATGATACATCTTAGTGCTTTCAAGATGTATCGAATAGATGGTGGTATGGGCTTCCTTCATCAATCGATGTCTAATGTCCATACTTTTTGTTCCGGGTACACATATTCTTCCTTTGTACTTCAATACCTTTTCCTAGTCCAAGGTGAACTCAGGGTTAGTTCTACCTTTTTCGATGTCTTCTTGTACCGTTCTCAGGTAAGGGTCTGATTTGATAGCTGTCTTCACTTCATCAACTATATCTGGTATAATTTTCAATGCAGCGAACATATTTGAAAATCAATGGATAAACCCTTGGTTGGCTGATCCATCTAGTGCATCTATCACAAACTGCTCGTTATCGTGCTTGAATACCTTTCTGGTAGTACACATTGCGGCAGTTGTGTTAACCTCTCCTTGAGATTTTATCATTGCATTTCTGCTCAACGCTTCGGCTACTACATTAGCTTTCCTTGGATGATACTGGATATCACAATCATAGTTTTTCAATAGTACCAGCCATCTTCTTTGTCTCATATTCAGTTTCTTCTGATTAAATAGATAAGTAAGACTTTTATGGTCTGATCTAATCTGAAACTTCTCCCCGTACAGATAATGTCTCCATATTTTGACAGCATGTACTACTGCCGCTAGTTCCAAATCATGAGTGGGGTAGTTCTTTTCATGTGTCTTCAGTTGTCTTGAGGCATGTGCATTTACTTGTTCTCCTTGCATAAGTACACATCCTAATCCCAGTCCTGACGCATCAGTGTACAAGATGAATGGTTGTCTTGGAATCGGGATGGTCATGATTGGAGCTGATATCAATCTAGCTTTCAAGGTTTGAAAACTCTTCTCGCATTTGTCCATCCAGACAAACTTCTCGCCCTTCTTAGTCAAACTGGTAAGAAGTACGGTAATTCGGGAATAGTCTTCCACAAATTGTCAATAATACCCAGCTAAAACCAGAAAACTTCTAATTTCTGCAATGCTCTTCGGTGCTTCCCACTTTACAATAGCCTCGATCTTGCTGGGATCTACTTTAATTCCTTCCGTGGATACTACATGGCCTAGAAATGCGACTTCCTTTAGCCAAAACTCGCACTTTGTAAATTTGGCGTAGAGCTTTTCCCTTCGTAGTCGCTATAGAGAGGCGTTTAGATTCTTGACATGAGTTTCCTCGTCTTTGGAGTAGACTAATATATCATCAATGAATACAATAATCGATGTGTCCAACATGTCGTGGAAAACCCGGTTCATAAGTTCCATAAAGGTTGCTGGTGTGTTTGTCAACCCAAAGGACATGATCAAAAATTCATAATGTCCATATCTGGTCCTGAATGCTGTCTTGGGGATATCACCATCCTTAATCTTCAGCTGATGGTAGCCTGACCAAAGATCAATCTTTGAGAACACTTTGGCACCTTGCAACTGATCGAACAGATCATCGATCCGAGGCAATGGATACTGATTCTTGATTGTCAGTTTATTCAATTCTCAGTATTCTATACACAAGCGAACGCTACCGTCTTTTTTCTTCACGAATAATACTGGCGCGCCCCATGGTGATATGCTAGGGCGAATGTAACCCTTGTCCAGCAGTTCCTGTAGTTGTACTTTCAATTCCTTCAGTTCAGTAGGAGCCATTCGATAAGGTGCTTTCGATACTGGTGCGGCTCCAGGTATAAGATCTATAACGAACTCTGTAGCTCGGTCGGGTGGTAATCCTGGTAATTCTTCAGGAAATACATCTGGATAGTCACGCACGACATCAATATCTTCCATTCATGGTGCTTCCTTGGTAATGTCAACCACAGATACTAAATAACCGACTGCTCCTTTCTCAAGGCACTTCTTAGCCTTTAGCGCCGAGAGTATGAGATTTCGTTTTCGGGGAAATTTCGTTCCTGTAAAACTGAACTCGGCTCCTTCCTTGTCTTTAAATGTCAGCTTCTTTTTGGCACACAATAGGTTTGCAGAATGCCGAACTAACTAGTCCATTCCCAAGATGACATCAAAGTCTGCCATCTCAAGTTGGATCAAGGTTGCATCCAAGGTTTTTTCATCAATAAGAACTGGACATGGTCCATAACCATTTTCTAACTCCACTTCTAATACCATAGGTGATCGTACAAATAGTTTGTAGTCTAAGGATTTAATGGGTAGATTTAACTTATTTTCAAATGTCACAGATATAAAGGAATGAGTAGCTCCTGAATCAAAGAGTACTCTGGCGAGAATGCCATTAATAGGTACGATACCTGTGATTTGTTTTGGTTTAGTCTACATGCTCATACAATGTAATACAACTAACAAAATGTAAGTCATATCTGTAACCACATCAGGCGATGCGGAAGCATCCTCGGATGTAACCGCGTAAACTCATCCTTCATGTAGCTGCTTCTTGGGCTTAGGACATTCCCTTGCTATATGTCCCACTTGGTTGCAGTTAAAACATTTTATCCCTTCAGTAATTGGCTTCTGTTGCTGTTGAACTATGGGGATAGTCTTGATCACAGCGGTAAAGCCTTGAGCACGGAAGGGTTTGAATATCTTGTTATTTCCTCCGTTATAAGAATTTTCAGCTGGCCTTTTTATACCTCTGTTTTGCATGAAATAACTCTCCTTTTGGATCGATTCTATAACTCAAGCAATTTGTGCTGTTTCATTATAGATTTTCTTTTCATGTCCCAGAACATGCTTGCGGATGCTTCCCCTAAGTCCCATGACGAACCTTCGGGTCTTTGTGTTTTCCTCTTGCATACTAGTGGGTGCAAAGAAGAATAGCTCTTCATAACGCTGTTGATACGCATCCACGGTCATCTGTCCCTGATATAAACTCAGGAACTCTCTTTCCATAGAATCTCTGAATTTCTTGAAAAGTACTTCTCAAAGAACGCCTCTTTATAAATATCCCACGTCAGTTGGGCGTGCTTTGTAAGTAAATACGTCCTGGTAGACCTCCACCAATGGTGTACATCTCCTTTCAGCATAAAGGTGGCACACAACACTTTCTCTTCTTCATTTAATGTCATCATCATAAAGTTTCTTTCTATTTCATTAACCCAGTGTGCCGGCCATAAAGGATCTGCTGGCTTGCCATTGAATTCTCTGGGCTTTAATTTCAGAAAACGCTCCACCAGTCTAGAGTGGTCTAGTGGCTGCGGAACATATGCTCCATATATAGGTGGTTGGTATTGATATCCACCTTGAGCTATTTCAGGATTCGGTACTTGAGCCTGCATGATAGGAGTCTGAGGTGCGTGGGGTACTGTGTTACTTCCCCGGGTGCTATGCTTGCCTGTCCAGCTGGCATTGGAGGTGTTTGTGCAGCTGGAAGAGTTATGCCTATGGCCGCTTGGATAGTAGCTTGTGCCTGTTGCATCTGTTGCAGCTGTTGGGCCAAGTTCATTACGACTGTGGTTAAGTCTGTAGGTGGAGTTGGCAGATTGGTAGGATTTACCTACCCATTTATGACGAATGGTGTAGTGTTCCTGTCCCTCTGTGGTTTTAGGTGTGTCTAGTTATCTTCCCCCACAAATGGTGGTGGTGGGATAGAGTTACGGCTCTGCCTGGTTGCTCTGCGTCCCGCCATTAATTAATCTGCTAGTAGGATTTCCTGAAATCATTGAACACGAGAGACAATCATTAAATACTTCATTCTCATATTTTAAATCCACTAACAAATGCAATTTCAATTTTTTTCAGATCATTCTATCGAAAATGTTGTGTTTTCACTGTAGGGTCGATGGTGGGGGTCGATGGGTATCCGACCCTCAGTATTCGACCCTGGGAAATCACCCAATCTTCCCGAGAGCCGGGGGTCGATGGGGGGTCGGAGTATGTCCGACCCAGGGTGCGACCCCTGGTTCTCTGTTAGGTTCCCGAGAGCCGAGGGTCGATGCGGGGGTCGATGCGGGGGTCGATTGTTTTAATCGAATTTTTCGACCCCCGGACAAAAAATCTGATTTTTAAGTCCGATTCAAAGTCCAATTCTCATTCTTTATTCTCTGCTTCGACTCAGCTCGTCCCTCTGAGTTGCTACAGTGCCCATTCCAATCCGTTGGTGGTTTGCACTTCTCGTTTCGTCGTCTACACCTCCTCTACAGGTATTTCTTCTACCTTTTCATGTTTTTAGGTTTCTTAACCTAGGTTTTTACTCTTTTATCTTGTATTTTTCAAATTAAACTTTTTTCAACCGTAAAAATTTGATTTTTATTGGGGACTTTTGTTGTTGGTGACTCGAGGAACGAAAGCCCTCAAAAATATTTGAGTTTCATCGGTTGGTTATCGAGAAACTCGAAATTTTCACTTTTTACCCTAATTTTGTCGAAATTTTGAATTTCTTGAAATTTCTTGCAATTCAAACCAATTAGTTGAAATTTCTGACTATTTGAGTCTCACAAGATAGTTTAGGATCTATGTAAGTCCTCCTGCCCATGTGTATGGGTAAAAGGTGAGGTTTTTGGCCCATTTACCTCGTTATTACGTCGAAATCTTGGGTTTTTCCTCTCTACTAACCCATTATTTATTTTTCTTTCTTATTTGCAGATACTATGGCTCGTACCAAGGTACCCAGAGTTTGCGACCGTCTTCGCTTCCATACCAACGAAGCCGAGGCACAGTATGCCCACTACGCTCGCAAGAAGGTAGAGGGAGGCCGCAAAGTGGACTTGGCTGACTTAGCCTTATTCAATGTGGAGAGAGCCTTTGGTGATATGGGATGGCTCCCTGTCATCACTTATGACGCGTGTATCCGTCCTGACTTGGTACGCCAGTTCTACTGTAATCTCCACGTGATGGGAGATTACAATGATGTGGAGAGGGGTGAGGAGCTTCGCATCACGAGCTACGTCAAGGGGGTTGATGTTTCATTTGATTATCGACAGCTGGCCGACTTGTTGGGCATTTCCTATGCTGGCCCCATGGTGTTCTGTGCTCCTGGAGAGCCCCAGTTCTTTTCTCTACAGATGAGGGCTGAGATCGATAGCCAGCTCATTCGACCTGATCGCTGGCAGATGAAAGCGAGTTGTCTGCGCTCAGATCCACGGGTATATTGCAAGATCATTCAGCATAACCTGCTATCGCAGAGTGGTCATTACGGGAGGATCTCCCAGTTGACCCAGTATCTATTATACTGTATATGTACTAGGCAGCCCGTCTGCCTTCATACATCATCATGCGTACCATGATCAGTGCCACGTTGCCCAGTCACACTGGCAACCTTCCTTACGGACGCATGATCACTACCTTGCTTACTCGCCTGGGGTTGACTTAGTGTATGAGAAGATTCAGGAGAAATCCTTCTCATCGCCTCTGGATTGGGAGACTATTTGCAAGATGGGCATGCAGGATGCCCAGGTCAGTGATGAGGAGAGGAACGCGATGGTGCGCCCTCACACTCGAGTGGAGATGGTTGATGCTGAGGCCGCAGCAGCAGCCGCTGGAGCAGGGGTTCCTGGGGATGATGACGATCGACTGTACATGGATGTAGATGCCATACCTCCTCCATCACCTAACCATGCTACTGGAGCTGGTCCGTCTTCTTCAGCTGGTCCTTCGCTTGCAGCTGGTCCTTCGTATACTCCATCTGATGACATGATGAGGATATTACATGAGATACGAGAGGCTCAACGTATGTCTGACCTGAGGATGGGAGAGCTTCTAGAGGCTCAACGCTTGTCCGATCAGCGGGTGGGAGAGCTTCTGGTTGTTCAGCGCGTATCGGATTAGCGGATGGGAGAGCTGGGGGATGCTCAGCGTGTGACTGACCAGCAGGTGGTTGACCTCACAGCTAGTCTCCAGACGACCCAGACTCATATAGCTTGGTTGACCAGAGTCTACGTTGAGGACTATGATAGAGACCGTGAGGCACCGCCTCCCCCATCACCTCTAGCTTCTTGATGTACTCCTTTTATTTTTCTTTTTGTACTTCAGAGTAACTGTCCGGACTGTGGACTGTACTCTACTTTAATTATATATATAAATATTTGTTCTTCCTTTTTTGATTGTATATATATATATATATATATATATATATTTGTTTCTCATTTAATAGATGCATTATTCTCTTTCAGTTTAGTCTCAAACAACACAGATGCTTATTGTGTGTTATTATTATGTCTTTTATATTTTTATCCTATCTCAGTTCACACCCTTTTTGTGGAAGTATATGGTTTCACATATAAAGCCTGAGATGCTCTGATACCAAGTTGTCACACCCTAATTCTACACCATTCAGAACGGTGTGATGAACCGCTATAAACCAATGGTTCAATCAGGATCTATAATAGGCGGTATCCATTAAAAATAAAACCATGCGCATCCATAACCATAATCAGAATAAATACACAATAGGGGAAGTCTTATAGTAAATGAACTAAGCATTCTAAATGTAATAATCATAATTAAAAATATCAAATTATTGTTGTATTAACTGAGACATAAATAAATAAAATATCAATTACATCTTTTATAAATCCAAATAAAATCCTAATAGAACACGCATGAGTTGCACTCGCATGAGGGGTCATGCGTATCCTCTAAGTTTTCAGCCTCCATTGCAGCAACACGTGCATACACCGAATCATTTATATAATCTGCAACTATGGTACCTGCATCATCAACTAAAAATATTCGACGTCGAGAGGGTAAGCACACATCATGGCTCAGTGAGCAAACAAAACAATGCAACAAACATATACATGCATTCAATTCATATCTTTGGTCTGGTAAATAAGTTTGTAATGTGCTATAGAAAGGATAGGTGGCCAAAGATCACGTTCATTGATGCCGCACCTCTATACACAAGTGTGTGAAGTCGCCCAAATGTAACGTTTATTGCCGACTCAGATGCACCCAACCACAGACAATGTACACACAAAGGTCACGTTTATTGTTGTACCCATTGCCCATACCAACACGTATGCCCCTGCTGGCAAGGGCTCGTAAACTGGGCTCGTAACTAACCAATCCTAATGTCAATCAGTGTATCCAAGGCCTCACCTCAGCATCCCTCAATACGTCCCTAGAGATAGGGCTAAGGCCCTCCGATAGAGTCAGACACTACACGGTCCGAGACCACCTCCCCTCATACCCTATGACGTAATAGTTCTGCTAAGGTAATGGCGATACGACGATGTCAGTGGACAAGACTTGAGTTAGAGATAGAGCTAGAGTGCTGAGGCCCCGCCTATGACACCTCCCCCTGATATTCGCTCGCATCAAGCACACCAACCACACACATACATCTACATACCTATTCCTATCATCATCATCATCATCATTATCACAAATAATAAATAAATATGCATGAACAGTAATAATAGAAATATTGGATGATATGTTGTATGCACATAACAATCATACACGTATAAATCATTCATGGCATTGGACTCCAGAATAAAAATAGTTTATTATTAACCAATTAGTTTAGGTCTTGTTCCCTCACCTTTACTTAATCGTAGATCCTCTTTCAAGCTTTAAGAATCAACTATATATCGATATTATATCACTAGAAGACCTAACCAAGTCGATAGAATTTAACTAGAATTAATTCTGATTTTAAAAAACATGCTGTTAACTGCTAGGGTCGGAGGTTTCATCGACCCTAGGTGCAACCACCCCTATTCTGGACTTTTCGAACACTGGGGGTCGATGATCAGGGTCTGGTAGGGTCGATTGGCCATCGACCCCCCATGCGACCCCCTGTGGGTTTAGTTAATTTTTCATCCTATAGTCCATTCTTCATGTTTGGGGTCCTATGGCTTGCTTCTACAATCCATTCCACACATGTTCTATGGCCTAGAACCGTGGTTCATTCCCCTAGATGGCTTTCATGATTTTTCCCATGGTTTTCCATGAAAACCTAACTGTGGGTGGATGATTTGGGTTTCACCTAGATCATTCCCTCTTCTCCATCTGTCTTAAAGTCTGTAGAATTTCATGGGGATAGTATCCATACTTGAGAATTAGGCTTGTTTCTCTGAAGCCTTCTCCTTAATCTTCTTCTCCACTTTCCTTCTCTTCTCTTTCTCTTCTCCTTCTCTTCTCTTTCTCTCAATCCAATTAGGTTTCTAAAAGGAGTGAAAGAGGATTAGGGACGTCCTATTTATAGAGTAGAAACTCCCAAAATAAGTCCCATTGAGATTAGGAAGGAATCCCCTTGAAATTAAGAAAGTTTCCTAATTTTCGGTTCGTGTTGTTTTTATCGATTATCGGGGGTCGATGAGGGGGTTGGAGATCCCGTCGACCCCTGGTTCTCAAAATGTCCGACCCCCGGTATAAAACTGGGGGTCTGTCTTTTATACTGGGGGGTTCCGACCCTCCCTTGCTGGGTATGCGACCCTCCCCCTATTTTTGGTGTTTTTGGGTCAGTTTAATACCTGGGATCGTGATTTCCTTCACGCACTTGATCCGTTTGGTTCGACCATGATGGGTAGACCTGGTATGTACAATTTCGAGGACGAAATGTGTTTGACAAATTGGTAGTGAGAAACGTCCATTTGACAGCTCAAGGTAGCACACAGTGAACAACAGCTCTTGGCAGTAGTTTTCAAAGCAGTAGGCCAGATCATCTCAATGGGATTGTTTTCACACCCCTCTCAGTGACTACCTGGGATCAACATAAATTAATATTGTTCAATTGGAGATTCACTTTGAAAATTCTTCCACCCAATTTTTATCACCCGAAACTATTTCATCTTGACTTATCAGATAATGATCTCGAACGACATCGGAATGATCCACCTCGAAGGCATAATATTTGTCAATTCTCTTTTTTCTTTTGTATTTTACTGCTTTATTTTATTATCAAATTTTAATGAGAATGTAATACTTCTTTTTTTCCTTTGTTTGACAATGGTTCCAAAGTTGAAGGTTCTTGAGCTTCGTGGTTGTCACTCACTCTATCACACATGGAAAGGAAGGAGAACTTATTACTTCAAAACTACAAATTGTTGGTAATTACCTGATTTTTCAAACTTAAGAAGGCAGAAAATTAGGCATTGCATTTTGTGAGAATCTAGAGGAAGTATTGGGCTTCGAAGGAACAGAGTCCTTGGAAGAGTTGAATGTGTTGGTTAGCCACAAATTAGCAGAGGTACCGGATTTGTCAAAGCTGAATAGATTGAGAGAATTAAACGTTTCATGTTGTGAAAATGTAGAGAAAATTTAAACATTTCAAAATGTCAAAATCTATAGGAAATTTACGGAGTTGAAAGAACAAAATTCTTGAAAAGGCTGAATGCACAGCATAGCTACAAAATAACAGAGACAATAAAGAAGATAAATGGGAAGGTCCTTTGACTAATCTTTCTTCCATAACTTTAAATGGAACTTTCTATATGATATACCAGCGGTATAAGTAGAGCTAAAATTTCGCCAATTAGTTTTTGTATGATTAACGGTTCTTTTCCTTCCCTTTTATATATGCCTATATATGCAAGGAACACTTGTAGATACTGTTGGTGATGTGCAGGGTAGTAATTTAGTTGTTGATGATGAGATCTACAATGCTTCACCATTTCTGCACTGAGACCTTGGAGCAGGTTGGGATTAGAACCAGAGAAGTTGCAAACCGGTTAGCTAGTGACCATCCCTCTTGATATTGACACTTTTCTTCGTCGGGGAGAAATGAAGAATTGGTGTAAACATTCGATTATAATTGAGGACATCGAATTTACTTGTGGAGACATAATCTACATCCACAATTTCAAAGGGTTTGATTGGCTTGAGTTTCCATTGGAAAGCAAAGATGCTATTGAGGAATTAAATGTTGAGATACGACATAAGATATTCAGGCAATTAGATTCTCACTATGAAGTTTTTCGTTGGATCTGCCAAGTGAAATTTGGGAAGGTAAAACAAGGAATCAGACCAGGAAATGCCCAACCAACAGTCCATTACTACATTAGTAGCGGATTTCTTCAAATGGTCAAATGCTGACAATGATGAAGTGTGGAGTGGTAGTAATTACAAGGGAGCTTGTCTTGATGGTGTGGACGACTAGGACGATGAGGATGACGAGGACTACAAGAAGTCTCATGAGGAAGGATAGTGGGGGTTAAAGGATCCCGTAATATTCCTGAAGAGGTGGTGGAGGAAGAAGATGAAACAACAACTGGAATGCAATTTCTTTGTAGGACATTGAAAGCTGTTTAGGATTTTTTTGCAATTGTTTTACCATTGGTGTTTTTGTCATGAGGCCCTGTTCTCTTCTTTTCTACTGGTCTTTCACTTATATCACCCAAGTTTAACATTTTCAATGAACAATGGTTATATTTGGGTTTTATCTTCTAGTTGTACAACTAGTCGAACCTAAGATTGCACAGTCAAACATGAAAAACTATTCACCACATCATAGAATAAATACGATCAACATTACATGCAGTCATTTACCTTACAACATCATAAGCACCATAATAGCATAATTTCTTCTATTTAGTTGGAAAAAATACTTTACATTCCGATATTTCTTATAACATCATTACATTTTCAATATGGGAACAATATATTAAGTCAAATAATAAACATAAAACAAAGTAAAACCAAGAGCAGAAAAAGCATTTGAATGTAAAAGAAACTTTAAAATATTTAAGCCAATAGTCTTCAAGACCCTCCTACCCCAAATACCTAGGGAGTTCTAGAATCGTTATCATTTTCTAGCTATGCTTATCTCGCTTAACAGGATTTAGTCAAACCACCTATCTTTGACCAATCTACCCATCTTTGAGCAATTTACCTTGAAGTTACCCAATAATAATCTTATCACTGACTCTATCTCTCCCATTTTGATAATGCAAGCCACTAGACCTGAATATGTTTTATAGTAATGAATGGGATATCTAATATATCAATTACTTTGGTCTCATTGTCCTTGAGCTTTTCAGTGATAGCTAATAGCTCCCGAAAAATACTTTCTCGCATTATCATTTTCAACATAACTGGTACTAGAGAGCTAGGTCAATAAACTATCTTTCGACCCCTTCTGAAACATTATTTTTAACCTTTGGATTTTTTTTAGATAATCCCTTTGCAATATTTCTCATCTTAATATTACTACACATAATCTCAATAGTAGAATGCTTCACAACTTATGGAAACTACTATGAAAGATACATTTAGGTCAAACGATCCTAGACTAGTCTCCAATCTTTTCATAACAAATCTTATTCTTTGTCCCAGGAAGAGTGGGAATGAAACTACCAAATCATATGGCATATTCACTGAGACAGACATCTTAAGAGACATAAACCATCATCATTATATGAGTCCAAACACAAATATTCTGTAATAGATAAATTACAAAAAACTCATATAAATACATGCAATTTATATTTATTTATACTTTGTCCCGAATAGAAAAAGATAGATATCAAAACATTCTTTGGGACAGTCATACTTGGATGAACACATCAGTATATGAGTTTAAATACAGTATCAAATAACTGAAGATTCATACACATACCCTTTACTTGCATTAACCATATAAACCATTTACAAATAAATATCCTTTTCTAAGAGTTAATCAATTACACATTTTTCTTTGGGATAAATATGTAGTGGTCTTCTCAATTTCTGTGCAGTGACTGCGAAAGAATAATGACTCTTAGAAATCCCACCACCTTTGGGTTAATGAGACCCCCTAAAGTCAAAATCCTTTCAACTCATGTGCATGAACATACCTTTAACTTTGATAATGCCACCTTTGGATTAACACTGTATTTCTTAGCTGTTTTTCACACCATGGAGAACAGTGTATTAAAAATATATCATTTATTGTATATGTAAATGCATAAATTTGGGGTTTGAAGACCACCATGTTGGAACTGAGTGTACCACTTTGGTGGATTCCACTCAATCTTCACATGACACATAAAAATCTTAATTTGAACAAAACTTGACAATGCCACCTTTGGGTGTACATCGTCCTTACACAAGCATTTATAAATACATAAATTTTAAATTTGAAGACATCATGATGAAACTAGGTGTACCACTTTGGTGGGTTCCATCCAATTTCATAATAATATCCCCAAACCCTATTTCACAGCACCATGTGGGTCAATAAATAAAATTTCATGCACACATAACCTTCTACATGCATTTGATACAAAAATAACTAACAAACAAGTAAAAAACTACAAATCAAACTAATTTGGGGCACCTTTTAGTCAAAAATAAATTCTTCAAATCACCAAACTGTGTCAAACTATGTACCACATTGTAGAGCACGAAAATACGAACACAACACAAAAAATCGCATCAAAATTTGAAGCTCCTAGCGCCCACAATGGCCGATCAAAGTCGGTACCTGCATTATTGCATCCTGAACCAGTTCTGGGCGGTTCAGCCTGGGTCAGTTCGGTCTGGCCGGGCTCGATTATGGGTGGACCGAACCCACAAATTAAAACATCTTTCTTTTTTTTAAATACTTTGGAAACACTTTGGTCTAGACCGAACCGAACAATCTGGTCTTAAATCGAACCGCAGGCCAACGGTTCAACCGTTGGCCAACGGCTGAACTGTTGGTCTAACCAGCCCACCCATTTGGGTTTCCAAGTCCACTTTTAGGGTCATTGGGTCAGGCTCTCTAGATAAAAATTGGGTCCACGGATCGAGTTTCTGGGTCATAATTCAGGTCAGGTCAAATCATTGACCGGGTATCAGGGTCGCACGTGCTGAACCACACGTGTGCCCCTGGGCGAACTGGTCTTGGGTGGGTCTTGGTTCGGGCTTGGACTGGGCCTGATCCTTGGATCCGGGCTCGGTTCTAGATCGGCCCAGATCATAGTCCAGGGTTGACCTTGAGTCAACCCGCTAGGGTTTACGGGTTGACTCAGTGACGTTAGCCCTTCTTCTTTTTTTTTTTTATTGTCGCCGGCTCGTGGATCTCATGTGCTTTTTCAGGCGGGGTGTAAGGGCGCGTCCCATCACTTCCGGTGATGAACCTTATGTCGCTGGCTCCGTCTCTTCGAGACCTACAATCCTATAAAATTTATTTTATCTTTTACAGGTTCAAAATTTTTTTTTTCGAAAGCCTCAACCATAGACAGGTTCCTACAAAATTTTGAGAGAAAAAACCTCTCATTTTTCCAATCCATTCAGACATACAATCTTTACAATGCCTTCCCATCAATCCTAGATCTGTGTGGGTGGCTCTGATACCATTGTAAGAATTTTTAGATCTCCTTTGGATTTTTTCCATGAGATTTTCCATGAACCCTAACGAACACACCACACAGATTACTAGAATACAATGGGTATTGAAAAGAGATGATAAGACACATACCTCTTGTCGTAGATTAATTTTTGACCGATTTCTTTGCTTTGAATAGTTGGAATGCTTGGATCAGAGTCTTCCACAGTCTGTCAGGATCCCTTGACCTTTTCTCTGCTTATGGGAACAGGAGAAGAAAATAACACCGTGGTTGTGGGGACTCTAACCATTGGTATTTATAATACCAACCCTAACCCTGGATCAGTCCCACAGTGAACCAGGTTGGTCCATCTCTAATCATACTTAAATCAGTCTACATGTAACTAGACTCCCACTGAACCAACTAACCTTATAATTAATTTAGCCCATAAAATATCTTACAATGCTTACTAGTTTGGTTGATGAACATTGACAATTTTGAGTCGGAAAGCGAAGTATGGAAGCAGAGGAAGACTAGATGTTGCAGAGATAGAAAATTCTTGCGAAAAGAACAGCTACCATAACCAAGTTTAAAACTTTGCTTTTGGAGTAATAAATGATTTTCAACCTTCCAAGTTTGAAACGCTGCTTTCCTTTTCCAAGAATCGACTAAGTTTGATTATCAAACTTAAAGCAAAAAAAAAAGAAAAAAAAAAGATAGATTACAGAGCGAAAAAACATCAACCTTGACTTCGGCGAAGTAAGACAACATGACCGAAATGAACCAACAAGGAAGAGGCGAAACACACACAATAATGATGACCCAACATTGAAAAGGAATCCTCTGACAGCTATTGACCATAGTAGCAATGAAAAAGAAGAGGCAAGCGGAAGGAATCCAATTTGCTGACAAACACGGAAGCTAGACCCTGCCACCAAATAAAGCTAGAACAATGTCAAGACGGTAAATTAGAAACCGAAATGAACCAAAAATTTCAGTTAGAAGTCGAAAAAAGAGTTTTTCCAACCTTAAGCGTCTAATTCACTCGGCATAATCTCGTCGCTATGATTGGTGGATGAAGCCAAGCATTATAGAAAAGCATTTCTCCAGTCACTGCGAGAAATTTTACGCAAAGGATGAGGAAAGTTCTCTCCACTGTTCCTTTTATTTTCGTGCCCTGGCAATATATTCATCGCACATGGATCGGGGTATTGGGTGAGAGATGGGTTGGGTGAATAGTGAGGCGTCGGAGGGGATTGTCTGCTGCTGGCTAGAATGGAGAGACAGTAAGGTAGAGCAACCCACCAAGCGATTGAGATTGGAGATTAGGGGTTGTTTTACAAGGGAGATCGGTTGCCGTCAGATTCTTCAGTAACTTCTCTATCATCAAGGAAGCAGAAGAGCAAGAGGAGAATCCAAAATGATTCTCAACCTCAGAATCCTTTCCGTAGATAGAAACTGTAGTACCTTCAGATTTCCCTTTGAAATGCGAAGAACGTGTTAAACTTAATATGACACTAAGAGGGGGGGGGTGAATCAGTGTCTGAAAATTCTCCCTAAATATTTCACTGCTGCCCAGAGCTGATGGAGACCTAATTTTTTACACACACACAAGCGTATGCAAATCTACCTCACTACCACTCAGTGGCCAGGTTTACCAGATTTGTACACCCATCCTGCAAGTCATTCCACACACTCCAGAATATACCAGAAAATAAAACAATGAACACAAGGATATTACGTGGTTCACCAACACAGTGTGTGATGGCTAGTCCATGGAGTAATGCCCAACGGACTCTGTATTTACTCAACACTCAGCTTTTAATCTCTAACAAGACAAGGATACTAACCCTAGGTTTTTCCAGTATAAAATTGAGAGGGCATAACAACGCTAAGATTCAGGCTTAACAGCCAGTGTCCAGCACCCATTGAACACACCACGCTTAATCCACACCCACGAGAAGCACATAATAATTTTTAAGCTTATAACAATGCCTTACAATGAAACCCACAGCTAGCTAGGTATTCAACAACTTTCACCTACGCTAGCATACAATATACTGAAAGCATAAATAGATAGGGAATTGAAAAATCTCACAAACAATGCTTTCAAATGGCCAGCAATCTCTTTGATGTTTCACACTGCCCTCAGGTACTCTCCAACAGCCTTCAATGATGATAGAGATCGATTCATAGAGCACACCTTGCTCACAGGCTTCCATTCTCTCCCACACAATCCATAATCACCATGAATGTAAACATAAAAGCTCTACTGACTTCTCAAAGGGATTTAGTACTACATTGATGCCCAGAGAAGAGGTAGTTGGTGATTGATCACTCCCACATGGCATGAAACCCTAGAAAACCTTTTGTTTGCCTTTAAAATACTGTTTTCTATTTTTCTTAGCTTTTTCACCACTCCCAACACCGCCCAATGTATAGAGCATCCGAAAATATGGAAAGTGCAACTTAAACGGACCGATTTGGAGCTCGGATGACCGACTTATGACAGTTTGAAGTTCGGCCAACCAAAACATCCAAAAGAGCATCTTTTGAGTCATTTTCGTGCACCTGCGCAACACTGAATCGCCGACGCCGCCACTGTGTTGTGAAGATGTCATTGACTGAGGCGGAATCTCCTTTACAGGACATCAGATAATCTTAAAAAGGCGGCAAACGGTATTGACTGTCAGATCTGTATATACCACGTCATCGAACATCAGAGAGACTGAAGATCATTCGATCTGCATCTTCTTGCTGCCGCACTACGCATGCGCCACATGGAATCATAGACCTGTCTTCATTCAATGCGATGCACACCTTTAAGTTGCGCACAGCCAACCAGAACATGCGCGACAGAATCAAGACGCAATCTCCGACATACACCATAGCCCGCTTTTTGATTGTCCATCCGATCAGGATCTAGGCAACGCAGCTTCATCTTGGCCATATATTTCGAATCAGACTTACCTTTTCTTCCCAAAATACCCTTGGAAACCTCTAAAAAGACCTCTGTAGCCAGTTTTTCATTCAATAAAACCTGTACAAGCTTTTATGTCCGAGAGGTGCTTCTCTCTAACCCTTTGCTCACTCTCTCTCTAGAAATTTCGTCAAACAGGTGATGGGCGACCAAGCCATGCGCACCCATGCCATGCGCGGCAGTGGGCTTGCAGGCCTTGCTGCCTTGCGGGCCTGCTCCTGTGCTTGGTGCATAGCTTGCACACAGCTTGCCTCTGGCCTTGGCAATGTGCCTTGCGGCTGGCCATGTGGCTGGCTAGCCATGTGGGGTTGCCATTGTGGTGCCACGGCCCTCGGCCAGGTTAGTTGCCATGGTGGCATGCCACCTTGGCACAGTAGGTCCCACCCACAATTTCTCTCTCCTCTTTTCTTTCTACAGTCTCTCTCCTTTTTCTCTCTCTTCATGTAATACTGTATATGATGATGATGATGCCATGGCGATGCCAATATTCCCATCAAAATTATGCCACATCACCAAAAGTCGTGCCACATCACTAGTGGGGTCCACAAACACTCTCTCATCAAACTCAGTGTAAAACCTCATTCAACTCATTGCAAGTCATCTGAAACACATGTAGAACACTGTAGAACACATATACAAGGTTGTTCCATCTTTGCCACTGCACTGACAATCTCTCTCCTACACTGACACTCTCTCTCCTGCATTAACGCTCTCTCTCATTTCTCTGACTGAATACTCATCAACTCTGTCACATCTGTCAAGTTGCCAACAATGACAACATAAAGTCCAACAGAACGGTGGTCGGGCGGTGGAGAATCTAGGGAAGAATCGGCAAAAGATAAAGAGAACGAGAGCAAACGAGATGAGAAAACAGTTTTATTTTTAGTAACGAGGGTAAAATAGTTTGTTCAGTATAAAATTTGAGCATTTTCAGTATTAACAATTAAACGTCCTCTTTGCATCGTTAGTTAATGGAAAATCTCTAACTGAATGGGTGTTTTTGTAATTTTCTTTTTGAGTTTTAAGCGAGGTATCTGTAATTGTTTAAAAGGTTTGGGGTGTATATAGGTTTTGGGCAAACCACAGGGGAGGTATCCATAATTTACTCTTTAATCTTTGATTTGTTGGTATCACCTGAAGAAGAATTTCTTTTCTTAATTTCAATAGGACTGTTCTCTTCTATTGGTCCTATATGGCATGTTTAATTGCATTGGAATGGTAATTAACGTTCTCGCATTTTATTTGACGTCAGCAAAACCTTTACTTATAAAACAGGATGCAGATTCTCTCCAATCTGTACAAAAATGGGAGGAGAGCCAATGGCCGCTGAATGTGCGCCATGCCATTTTCGAAATAAAACTTGTACGAATCGATCATATTCTGTTTATTTCAGGAGTCAGGAATGAGCAGCTGAGATAATTTGGCCGTACTAACTAGTTCTTAATAGTTCTTGAACACGAGAGCTTCTTTAATGGATGTATATATATATTTCGATTCTAAACATTGGAATACCTAGTTTTGATTCTCTCTAAAACTTATTGTAATTTGAAAGATTTGATTAGAATCAAGAAGATGGCCGGTGATTGTAAGTTTGGAAGAAAGAATCGGTACTGTTTGAAAAGAGAAAAATAAAAGGCGGCTGGCTAGGAGAGTCGATGGGTTCTAGAATGATAGCACCTGCTGCCCTCTCAAGATTATCACCGGTGCCGATGCCAACGGCACCAACCTGAAAGACGCCCTGGTCGCCCATCTCCGCTCCCTCGAGATCGAAGTCAAAGACATCAACACCAGCAAATACTACTCTATGGGTGAAAAAATCGGCCGTTGCGTCAGTAGCGCCGTAACCTCTTCCAGCACTGATAGCACCGAAACCCATGGCCTTGTCGTTTGTGGTACAGGAGTAGGCATCTCAATCTTCACCAACAAATTTCCAGGCGTTTATGCCTCTACCTATGTAACCGACAGCGAAGCTCGCAACACCCGATCCATCAACAACTGCAACGTTCTGGCCGTTTTTGGCATGAACACAATCCCTGGGACTGGCCTTGAAATCCTCAATACTTGGCTTGAAACCCCCTTCAAATCTCCCTGCCCTACATTAGGAATCAATCCATGGCCCCAAGAAATAGCTACCTCCTCGATGAATTGATCCCCGAGATATCAAAGATCAGATCTGTGGAGATGGAGCAATAGGATACATGTGTGAGTTGTTGTTTGGCTAAAAACAGGGAGTTCAGTTCTGTAGATATCATGCTTGGTGGATCGATCAGAGAGAAGACATGGAGAAAGTGACAAATCTAACAGGTTGAATTGAGAATTTGCCGACGAAGAGGAAGAAGAAAAAAAAAAAAGTTTTAAGTTTTTTTAAAATTAATGAAAGTGAATAGTATTGAGGGTAAAAAAGTCTTCTTAACTATTCTATGAGTCTAAATAATGTTTGAGTGTAATCAGGGGGTGTTAAGGATATTATCACAAACAAAGGCAGGTGAGTAAATTAAGCCATACTACAAGGCGTGTGGTAGATATTTTTAAAAGAAAATATAAGAACAAAATTTATATAAGACATAATATTAAGGATAAATTTTAGTTACCACCCAAAATAGTTTTAAAACATCACCTACCACCCACAACTTTCAAAAAACATCAGCTATCACCCAAATGTTTACCACCGTTAATCAAATAGATCCACTCCGTTAAATAAATCCGTTAGTTGCTGATGTCATCTAAAATCGATTTTAAAATAGACATTTTTACCCTTTTTCTTTTTAATTGAAATTTTTTAAAAGCTAATAAAATGACTATTATAACCCTTCACATTTTCATTCCCCCTTCTTTCTTCTCCTTCATCGTTCTCCCCTCTTTCTTCTCCTTCATCGTTTTTCCCTCTGTCTTCTCCTTCGTTGTTTGAGACGTATACCGAGGGATTTCGAGGTTTTTTTTTCCTACCATTTCACGAGTTGTGAAGGAGGATGAAACTGTCTTTCAATATTTTCTTAAGGGTATTATTGTCTATTTTAAAATTGATTTTAGATGACATCAACAACTAACATATTCATTTAACGGAGTGGATCTATTTGATTAACGACGGTAAATGTTTAGGTGGTAGCTGATTTTTTTGAAAATTGTGGGTGGTAGGTGTTTTAATACTATTTTGGATGGTAGCTGAAATTTATTCATATTATTAAACATAATTGGTTGGTTTATTTACTTGAGTCTGAGAAGATGAAGGAGAGAAGGGGAAGCAAAAACAAAAACAGAGGAAGATGAAGAGAAAGGAGAGGTAGTTGAATAAGGGTTGAAAGGGAAACAAAAGGATCTAGATCACAGAATACCTAGCGGTGAACTCTCTCGGTTGTAGACAAGACTGAAGCTGAAAGGGAGAGAGAAGAGATTATTCTGTATAGCATGTCTCTCTCCCCCCTCGATCCTCTTCGATTAAGTACGACCATTAGATGGGAAGAAGGCCATGTGGTGCTCATTTAGCGGCCACCGACCTTCCTCCCATTTCCGTACAGATTGGAGAGGATCTGGATCCTATATAACATGATACTTTGTCTTTTTCCTCATGTGATTGAGGGTGTGAGATGGGACTCGGGTCATCTCAAGTTCACTTTGAACTTGAGAATTGCCAGTATTTGTTGGATGGCTGACACGTGGTCGGTTATGAGATCCATCGGTTTTCATTAAGTAGGAATAAAAGAGAGTCGATGAGAAATTTTCTAAGGTGTCTTCTACAACTATGCAAGAGAGTAGAGGAATAGGTAAGCCTTTGACGATGATGGCCATAACTGGGAAACCTTAGGGGCATTTGAAGCACATGAAAGGTCTGATTGATAAAAAATGAAACGGGTTCTTAAAAGATCAGTTATTCATTAATTTACTTTGGGAATTGGATTTGAGATCTTGGAGAACAATGAGCAGAAGAGGGATATGGTGTGTTGTAAAATCCCAGATCTCCTCACTCCCTCTCTCTGCCCTCTCGTCTATGCTCCACCTTTCCCTTCCCACACCACCTCTCTGTGCTTGACCGGTGGAAATCAAAATGGAGGCACCAATCATAACCCTATTGCCCAACCCAAGAAGGTTGAAACATCTCAAGCTTCTCTACATCTCAAACTCCTCATGTCAGTCTCAGATGCCATGATTGATGAACCTTAACTTCCATTTTGATTCAATCTCAGAATGTTAGAAATTATTGTGATTAGGGTTTCAATGAAACCTATCCCAATCCATACAGTTACCCTAGAATACAATGGAGATGCCACAATCAATGAACATAAAGGCTTACCTGTCTGTGAAGAGATCGATTCCCGTACGCTCTAAGATGCTCCAAGCTTTGATCAAAATCCCTCAGCTACAGTCTTCCACAGCCTCCAGAGAATATCCTTATGTCTCTTGCTAATGGGTGTAGAGAAAACTTCATTCACTGTAGCTGTGGGGACTTTAACCCAGTATTTATAGAATACTGTTGTAACCCTAAAACCCTTCCCACTATAGAATTAGGGTTATGAAACCTATCTCATACCATGTGACGAACTAAATCAAATCGGTTCTACCGTGTCAATCAAACTCCCACTTAGTTAACTGGTTTAGGTAATTAAATAAGCCCACATAAATCTAATAATTTCTCACTTAGGTTATATTAATTACAAAACCACCATTAATCAGTGTGGTCATGGAATCTAACACACTAAATTGTCACTAACTTTGAAACATCCGTCAAGTCTACCAATGCCAGCAACAGTAGATAATACACCTCAATATACAGTGTATAATCTTCTAACAGCCACAATAGAGGTCTACTCAATACATGAATCACCTGAGATAATGCACGAAAGTAAAACTCTCATGCGAGTCAAAACTTGATTAAAGAACCTTAATCAAAATGCCCCAAAACCTTTATGGGCAATAAAACATGGTATTTAAATAATTTACAAGTATAATACCATACTTTGGCTAGGCATCGCTTTCATTCTTTTGGCTAAATACTGTCTTGTACTTTCTGATTAAATATCACCTAGTACTTTTTGGTTAAATATTGTCATAGTAACCCTGGCTGAATACTGTCTTGTTACATCGACTGAATATCGCCTAAATTCTTTGACATGTCAAACATATAACTATGAATGCAAATAGAAATAATGCAAATGCTAATGTAAACAAAACCATGATTACAAAACTGTGCCTATCAAACCATGAGCAATACAATCAGACACAGACAAACACTGTCAGAATATAAATATAAAAAGTCTCTCACTGATTAAGCATATCAAGAGACTCCCACTAATACCCATATCTTTGGCTACTCAAACCTCCAATAAAAGTAATTATTTTTCAACCATAAACAATTTTATTTAGTCCAGAACCCTTTCATTTTCCAACACTATCTAGTTTTACAATTATAGACTAATTCATCATAATTCTTCTCCTCAGTTAATTCTTTGCTACATGTGTAGCTTATTTAATTGTTTACACTCCGCTGATTGCTGCTTTGGATAGCTTTTTGAAGTTTTTTTGGGGCTGGGTTTCTCGGAATTAAATGAGAGAGACAGAGCAGGAGAGGAGAATCAAGGGTTGCAGTCCCTTCAATGGTGCTCCTCAGAGATTTATGATATCGACAAAAGAGAAGCAGGGAGCTTTGAGAGCATTTGAAGGATGGAGCCATTCAAATTATTGTAGGAATAACGAAATGAAGAAGGCAAAGAGGAGTTGCAGAGTTGAGAGTTTCTTCTGTGCAAGAGGATCGGAGTTGCAGAGTTGCCGAAAACTCCATAGAAAATCTCTCATCGACTCTTTTTATTCCAACTTATGAAAACCAATATTGGATCTCAGAACTGACCACGTGCCGGCCATCCAATTATCACTGACAAGTGTGAACTAGAGACGAACCGAATCCTGTGAGATGATATTTGGTCAGTCTAGATTCTTAACGGTGTGACATTTAGCATTCCATTGTTTAGAAAAGTCAAATATGAGTAGACTCAAGAAGGTACACTGCAAGGGATGTGCACAAATTAAACCACATTGAGCCTTTAGTATCATAGATGCATTGAGAGAAGTTCAGCAGAGGAGGCTTAAGCAAGTCCAATAATTTCGTTTTTGATGCAACCTTCCAATGGGAAAATTGTACTCATCTACAATGTGGAGAAAAAGAGGTTATAATGGGGAATCCCAAAATTACCAATCTAGGTAACCAATCGTGCACTTTGCTACAAGATGAGCGAATCTATTGGACTCTCTATTTACATGAGAAAACAGAAAAAAAATCATAAACACTACAAATCTGAGGAAATTCTTAATGTTGAAAATAGACCTCTATAATGTCGAAAATTAAGTGATATGTTCTTTAGCAGATGTTGGAAGCAATCCCAGAGATTAGAAACTTATCATCCTGTTTAATTTTTGTGTGTTAGTATTTTGGAGTGGGTATGGAATGTGGAAGTACATACAACAAATTGGGTGTCTTTCACTAGCTTTTCATGTGTTTTGATTATATTCTGCTCAATAATTTTTTGGGGGGCAATTCTTCACCCCTACAGTTGTGTCTCCGACCAACAACTGTAGATTTTTGTGAACCTATTATCTCATGTCAAAAAAAAAAAAGTTTCCACTTGGCATTTTTTTTTCTTCTGGAGACATGCTGCCTACATAGAGTCCGGATCACCTGCTGGTATTTCTTTAGATGACAATTGTCCTATGAAGTTAACGGATGCTAACTTCTGTTCGCTAATATAACTCTGTTTTTAATTTTTTTTTTCCCATTACTTCGTATTAATAAGGTAAGTTAATTAAAATGGTAGATAATCTCTCATGATTTTTTTATTTGTTCTTTTTTTTTTCTTTTATCCATTACTTCCTATTTTAATGGTGAGCGAACAAAATTAGTTATTTTTTATTTGAAAAATAAAATATTCCTTAATCAAAATCCATATTTGAATGTCGAGGAAACTTCTTGATTATCTAATGTTGTGAAACCATTGGGGAAATAGCATCAATCCAAAGTTTACGATGAAGAAGATGATGTTCCTTCTCTTTGTCATGATTTCCTCAACGGGTTCGCAACTTCCTCCTAGGTTTTAGTATAAGAAAACGAAATCAAAATGAAAAGGGAATGAACATCAATCCAAGGTTCACGATGAAGAAGATGATGTTCCTTCTCTTTGTCATGATTTCCCCAACGGATTCGCAACTTCCTCCTAGGTTTTAGTATAAGAAAATGAAATCAAAATGAAAAGAGAATGAACATCAATCCAAGGTTCACGATGAAGAAGATGATGTTCATTTTCTATGTCATGATTTCCCCAATGGGTTCACAACTTCCTCCTAGGTTTTAGTATAAGAAAATGAAATCAAAATGAAAGGGGAAGTTGAGGAAGAAGACTTGTGGGAAGATGTTCTTGTTCCTTCCTAGATTTCACGATTTTGAAATCTCTCAATCTTTTTTTGATTCAATGTTTGTACATGCAGCTAATCTGCCCAACAAGTGGGAATTATGATTTTTTATTATAATTTATTTTTTTCCAGTTTGAATCGATGAAAAAAAGAGAAGAAACAACTCAAAAAATCGTGAGAGATTATCTATCAATTCAAATATGTTTTTTAATTAAGGAAGATTTTATTTTTGTAAAAAAAAATAACCAATCTACCATTTCAGTTAACTTACCTTACTAATAGGAAGTAATGGGACAAAAAAATAGAATTAAAACAGAATCTTATGAATTAATGGAAGTTAACACCTGTTAACTCATGGGACACATGTCTTCTAAACAACGTATTAGAAGAGTTGTTACTCTTTTAGTACATGCAACTGATTCAAATTCACCAACATAGTCGACTATCCATTTGGAAAGTTTAAGTCCAATCCACTTCTTCCACATGGAAATATAAAGCTATTTAAATCTGCAGATGGTAGAGAATGAATAGAAATTCTCCCGCTTTCAATATGGTAAGGATGGGATCAAAATGGGTTTGGAGGTGTATCTAGTTTTTTTTTTTATTTACTATGCGATAATAAATTGATTTTTTGGTAAAAATAATAATTTGTTCTTTATGACAACGATATTGTGATTGGATCCCGGGTTGATATCGAGAGGGGTGAATCGGTGGCTACTAAAAATTATTTCTTAATTCTATGAAGTCTACTCAACTAAACCACAATGCTGCCTTGAGCTGTCTATCTATGTTGTGCTACCTTGAGCTGACTAGGAGACTTGTTCACTTACATAATTTTTCAAACACATTTCGTGATACATACCAACCACACACCCACAGGTATTCATACCAAGGGCTTGGCCTACCAAGTGTGCACACCCAGCTTGCAACCCACGCATTTCTATTCCACGGTTAGAAGTAAGCACATTCACATCCACATAAGACAGTATGTAACGTGGTTCACCTATCACAGCTGCTACAACAACTCAAGTGCTACAACACGGATACAATCCAAGCAACAACTTGGGATCTAGGTAACAACCCCAATCCTGTCAAGCCCATACTTAACAGGTTACAGAGAATAATAAATGGATTGATTACAAACCCTTCTCGGACATTACAAATATCACAAAATAGGATTGTGTGCATGATTACCTTCCCAGCATGATCACGGCATGAGTTGTGCTCACCAAATGAACTTCCCAAGCTTCTCAAAGGTGGTGGGTGAGCTTCTTCAACATATGTAGGAGTTTATCACTCTCTCTACACATCTCACACAATCCCAACTACACAAAACACTCACTACTCACAAATAATTGTTCACACTATCTCTCACATGTTTCATATGACCATTAACATCAACGAAAGATAGGTCAAGATGGGTTTACACACAAATAGAGCTCAAAACCCTTGTTTCTTCAAAAACCCACAGCTTTGCTTCTCAAAATCGTTCAAACTCATTATAGGAAGATTTTTCTTCGAAAATGAAGGAGATGGCAACTTAAATCACTCTGATTGGACATCGGATGGCCGAGATATGGCCATCCAAAGTCCAGCCAACGAGATAAATCCAAAAAGAATCTTTGGAGAATATTACCATGAGCCACGAAGCACCTTAGCCGCCCCGTTTGACGTAAGGATCGACGTTGTTGAGTTCCAATTGGTTCGCAATGGAATCTCATAAAATGGCCGTTGGATATGTCAGATGGAAGCGGGAAAGACTCTTGGCCATTTTATCAAACTCCATCGCGTCAGGAGATCTCGGGGCAAACACATGCCGTCAGATTAGGATCCGCTCCGCCAACGCACCATACGTGCATTTCACTCAATCAACAATCCATCTCTGCGCGACGTGAAGCATCTTTCTAAACTGCATCTAGCCAACCAGAGACCTCGCGCAAGAATCTTGACGCAACCAAAGAGTAGCACCATAGCCCGCCTTGATCTCAGCCACTGGATCAGGATCAGAGCATCGTGGCTCGATTTGCCCCGTTGCAGTCGAATCTGTTATTTTTCTTTTGACCAAAATACCCCTAATCTTCTTTCGAAATGGCCTCTGTAACAAAAAAGTATCATCTACAGAAAATGCAACTCTAGTAGGGGCTGAGGGGGTCCTTCTCTAGGGCAAAAAGGCGAACACCTGATGCACATGCAGGGGCTAGCCAGCTGGGGCTTCTGAGGCGCGCGAGCGGCTAGGCCCTGCGAGCCTTGCAGGCTTGCTGGAGCCAGCTACTGCTGCGAGGCACAACATGGCCCTGCTGTTGTGCTCATAGCATGTTGGGCTGTGCTACGGCATGGCCTGGCTGACAGAGCTGCCTGATTGGCGGGCTGGCCAACTGGGTGGTCTGGCTGCCTAGGTGGCCGGCCACCTCAAGTGGGACCCACTTGGTCCCCACCACTCCCTCTCCTCATTTCTCTCTCTACTTTCTCTCTCTACTTTCTCTGTCTTCTTTCTAGTCTTCAACTTCACATGGAGCCTGCTAATTGACCACTCTGACTGCTAACTGTCTACATTGTTTGCAGACAATCTCTCTCCTCCATATCACTCAATCAAGATTACCAACAATGACAACACACTCTGTACTATTCATGACTGCTCAATATGACCAAGATTCCAACAGATATTGAACAACTTTATCAAGGTGAGGAATGCGTCCACCCGATCTTTATCAAAGGTATACAGAATCCTGAATGGACGCAAGAAAACGAGTCTAGTATGAACTGGACGCCATTAATCCACCCTCGGTTATTTTCAAATGAAACATAGAGTACTGGTATGTTGGCTTCTTTCCTAATAGTAGCCAGAAAAATGTTTGATTGAAAATGGAGGAAAAGATGGAAATTAATGAGTCCAGATCACTCCCACTTAATGTGAACCCCGAGGATCTAAGAGATTTTATCACCATCCTCCAGGTGTACATCTTCTGAATATCGATGATGATGAAATCCTTTGGAGGATTTACCTACATAGAGGTAAGCTACTCCACAATAAAAAGGGAATATACATACCATTAAATGGACTGTTATATTGTACATTTTCGGATTGTTTCTTTTATTGATTTAATTTATTTTCTTATGAAAAAAGAAAAGAAAAGAGCGATATTGTCTTAGTCATCACGCAGGATGGGGAGAGATGGTGGAGGGATTGAAGAACTGAGAAAAAATAAAGAAAAAAACAAATTCACATGCAACACAGACCATTTATTAATTCAAGGCACATGATCGTGTGAAAGCGGAAAATTTTGAGAGAGATATTGAGGGTGAAGAGGCCAATGAAGATAAAAATAAAGATACAATAAAAAAAATAAAAAAATAGTAAAATAGAGTAAGTTACATTGTATAATTTGGATATTTTCTTTCCATTGATCGTCCTTTGGATCGAGCGAAAATCTCACTTCATCTAAATTATTAAAAGGAATAGCTATGAGGATTTAGTGATAGCCCAAGTACATCCCATAAAAAGGAATTGATGTCACACTACAGGTTTCATAAAAGAAGATCCTTTATATTTTGACTAAAAGAAAGAGGATATACAAGCTTAGCGGGTTTATGGTAATGGGAATTGGAAGTACAATAAGAATTGGTAGTGAATCATTTGTAGGATATAGGTGAAACAAAAAGGATTCAAATTTAAAGGAAGAGAGAGATAGAGACTTAAATACATGTCGGCACTATGTATTTCTTTTTCTCTTTATTTAAAAAAAAAATAGCGGCATAATAGTATATCAAACAAAGAAGAGATTACAAACATAGGAGATAGAACTCCCCAAACGTCTTTGAAATTACAATTCGATGATGGATTCATCATGGAACACTACTTCATCCAGCTCTTCTCGTCTGCCTTCAGCCTCTTTAAATAGCAACCCACTATTTTGTACATATAATTTACCCACCAGCACGGGAAGGTAGTCCAGAGCAATAAATGTCAGTTCCCCACCCTATTGTAACATGTTCTATCGGTGGTTGGCATTCCAATGCCGAGAAAACTCGAGGGACAAGAAAAACGTAATGATCCCTTTTTCTTTTTCATTTTTTTTTTTTTTTATACATCAAAACACAACCTGAAAGCAAAATTGCAATTTTATCGAAGGTATATAGAATCAAAAAAGAATGTCAGAAAAAAAAACTACATTGTAAACTGGATGCCAGTAAATAAATTATAGGGAAATTTTCATATAGTACCCAAATACTTTGAGAAACACCATCTATCATCCAAGTTTTTTTTAAAAACATCACCTACCACCCAAAATTCCCAAACGTTAACCCATTAACTGATGGAAGAGAGTTGAAATTTTGTTTAGATGTTTATACCCTTCTTTCCCTCATCATTCTCTCCTTGGCTGCAACATCGAATCTTCTATGAAAGAGAGGAAAAAAAAATCGGTGAGGAAGAAGAAGAAGCAAGGGAGGAGGAGACCAAGGAAGAAGAAAGAAGAGATGGGCTAGTTTTTACAAGTAGATCAAAAAATCGCAGAGAAGTTTTTGATTTGGTTGAAAAATAGGAGAGGAGAGGATTTGCAGAGAACATTCAATTTTCGGGCGACGGCGGCATATGCTCGCTACCTTCGGATTTGTAAACCATATTTTCAGCCTACCTACAATCAACACTTTGTTTTCATTCAATTGATCGATACGGTGACAACAAATTCTTTAGCTTGAATCTGAACTCATGAACCCCTAGGCATCAAAACTCTTTTTCTTTTCTTTTTCTTCCCTTTTGAGTAAAACATTAATGAAAACCCCATGAAATCATTACCCGAAACCAACGAGTCAGTGATAGAACAAAAAGAAGAAGAGCTCAAGAATACCGGGATTATATTTGGGTAAGTTGCAAACTTGCAGTCTATAGCCTTGAAGGGTCACTGGGTCGGCCTGGATATTTCAACGGATTAGGGGTCACCCAAGAGTACAAAGGACACAGAGGCAGGGCACAACAAACAGAGGAGTGAAGCGAAGTTTGAGGAGTCAACAAACACCATATGCTATGGAATTCCCCTCATGGTGCAAATATGCATTTTAATCTTAATTTTTCAAGAAACTAATTGGAGAAACTAATTGAGAAAGAGAAGTGAAGGAGGAAGAGAAGAGGAGGGTGGCATGTATTAAAGGAAGAGGCAAAGAAGCTCAAGGATTCCGCTTCCTTTGGGATGGAGTAACTACTTTGGGTAGATTTAAGGATTCCGTTTCCTCTTTTTTTTCGGTTTTTCCTTGTTTGTTTCTCTTAATCGGTTTGGTTTTCTTATATAATTTTCTTCACCAATTTCTTCTTTGTTGTTCCATTGATTTCTTTTTTTGGATTTCTCCAATTTCTTTATTTCTACCCGCTACACAAAAGTCTTCTTCGGCAAAAAGTAAGTGCTTTTCAATAAGGGTATTACCGTCATTCCAAAATTGATTTTAAGCTGGCTGACATTAGAATCTAACGGTTACGTCATAAGGCTTTTGGCCTTTTTGATAAATGTTTGAGAATTTTGGGTGGAAGATGATGTTTTTAAAAAACATGAGTGGTAGGTGATGTTTCTCAAAGTATTTGGATACTACGTGAAAATTTCTCTAAATTATAAGACAATATAAAATAAAAAAGGGAAATTACATATACTACTCCTGTAGTTTGGATTAATTTCACCTACCACTCAGTAGTTTTTGAAAAGTAAACACGTTCCCATTTATCTGACAGTGGAAATCTAAAAAATTAAAAGACGATTATACCCTACTGGTTAGAAGCTGAGAAAGAGAAAAGAGAAATAGAAAATGAAAGGTGAATCAGACCTAATATGTCAATGGTAGAAACTCCTTCCACATCCAATCAGTCCTTGCCATAGATATGAGCCGCGCATTCACCAATCTCATCTCCGACTCCGTTGTCTCATAGAAGACAGCTAAAACCCTTTTTTTTTTTTTCGGTGGAAGACTGCTAAACCCTTCATGTCTACATCTACTTGGTTAAGGTTGAAGTGTTTGATTTTTTTGGGGGAGCAGGAAACGATGACGATGACAACGGCTTAGAAAGTAAAAGAGTAGTAGTATACTTGCTGTCAACAATCATCTATGGCTGTGGGAGAAACTTCCATCGTCCAGTTGATGGTTGAATGCAAACAAAATTAGATCATGCTGAGGGAAGCTTGTAACTTCCAGGAAATATGTTTTCTAGACCTAGAAGCTTTGATAATTTTCTTAGGTCCCCCACTGGTTACAGCCTATTTGACATTATTTTCCAAGGCTTCTCGCATATCATACTACTATATATAAGTAGGTAGTACTCATGTTTCGTGGCTACTCTTTTATTGCACAATAGAACCCTCAACCATTTGTAATAATATCCATAAATGTCCTTTTATTTCTTATAGCTTTCTCTTTCAAATTTATCTTCACCTGATACCCCTTCCCCTCAAAAAAAAAAAAAATCCTTCGACATAAATACCCCTCAAAAAGTTTTCATTGAACATGAACGCCATATCTTTCAATAATTCCCTCAATATCTTTTTCTCGCTGCAAGTTTCTCTTCCTTTCAATCTCTTCTTATCCATAGAAGAAGGAGCAATCAGTCTCAATGTTACAACTCGAACCCAAGAAAGAACTCAATACAAAAGATCAGTCTATTAAGTGTGAGAGTCCTAAGGCTTAAGAACCACATACAGTTGGTAAATGTGGGATCCTGATGTAGCATCATAACATTACCACCCTCTTTCAAAGCCGACGCCCACGTCTGTCCATTCTAGATTGTCCAATCTGGACGGCTTTCACTCTGCTTCATCAGATAGCCCTTTTCCAGGTCACTACTTCTTTAGGTCGCCCCTTTAGTGGGATCAACTTCTCAGTGAAAACACCAAATGTTATAACTTAAGCCCAAGAAAAAGCCCAATTCAAAAGACTAGCTTATTAAGTGGGAGAACCCTAAGATTTAAGAACCACAATTGATAAGTATGGGATCCCGATGTGGAATCATTACACTCCATGTCATTAACTTGTGGAATCCTTTTCTGTGATCTTCTATCCTTGTGATCTCTCTCTGTCTTACTTTGGATTCTTCACTTGGGGATATGAAACTAGGTATGTCTTCTGCAATTGTTTAACAGTTCTTGTTGTTTTCCTGTTTAATCTTCAAATCTAGTTTGATGGAAATAAATACCTTTCACATGTGATGTTGCTGTCTTTCTACATTGGATGCGATACTATGAAACTTGGGGAGTTTGACTATTCTCTCTCTCTCTCTCTCTCTCTCTCTCTCTCTCTCATATGAAGTGAGAATCATCTCCTTTGGGACTCAATTTATTCTCCTTTGGTAAATAAAAGGATCTCATCATAAGTTTTAAACTCCTCTTTTGACACTGAAATGATATCATCATCCCAGTGATATAACCTGTTGAACATAACATTACCAAATATTAAAATGAGCGAAAAACAAAAAGTGAGCTAACTGGACGGTACATGATCATCAGGTGGGCTGTGATTACAAGCCAAATCTGGATGAGCCATAATACTATAAACTAAAAGCTCTAAAAGTCCAAAGACTAAAAAATTCATTAACCCTGATTATCGACCTTCTATCTGTCGCCTCTGTTTCTGATAATTGATATCGAACAAGATTTGTCACGAGCAACATGGATAGGTCCTTGTCATAGTGAACTGGTGTAATTTGAGCCTTGGCTCAAAATAGTTGGGGACGTTGGAAAAGCCATATTTCAAGTTATCTTTTAGCTACTTCTAAGCTAAAATTTCAACTTTTTTTTTTTCCGCTAACAACAGATATCCGGATCTTTAGCCTGACTAATCTTTTGGGTTACCCTACAACAGTATGAACCGGGTATTTTCAAGATTGAATGAGAACCATTCCACTTGCACCCATAGCAGGAAAGAAAAAGCACTTAATACCCTGTGTGAGTGGCCCCACGATAGTAAGAAGAGTCGAACTCAGTACCTTCCAGTTACTGAGACGTAGGCTCCTTGCCGACTCAACTTTGATCCATAGTGTTTTTGTAATCTTTTTAGAATTAAGGGATCATGAGTTCAAATCTCTTTGAAGCTTTCTTATACAAGAAAATAAAAAAAAGTTTGGGCACTACCCTATTGAGCTTTTTCATGCTGGCCTTAGCCGTGTTTCGTCATTTTTATATTATATTTTATACAAAAATTGTAAATAGTAATTTTAAAGTGAATGTTTATATGTTTATATGTTAAATAAATAATATATATAAATATAAATTGTGATATTAAATATAGACCTCAGCACATGGAAATGTCAACCCAACTCTGGGCTGGAAAATCCATCACAACTTGCCATGCCAAACTTGAAAGAAGAGTGGAAATAGTAATTCTCCGGAAAATGCCGCTAGCAGTGGTAATAATAGTAGAACACAAACTAAAATTAATTGAAATTACAAGAATGCCCTTAAATTCAAATATTCTAAAAGGCTTGTCATGGTTTTATGCAATTTTGGACTAACATCTAAGGTCCAATTTTGCATCCAATCCGTTTTATTGGTATCCAAATCC